>JAPFRF010000013.1:6926126-7491126 GCA_029282475.1 Phrynocephalus forsythii
GAGGCCCATGTGTGCTTCCTGTTAACGTGCCACCAAAAAAAAAAACCTAAGCTAATTTCAGAGTCATAACTAGTCATTTTGGCACCTAGGACTTTGCTTCCATATTGGTTGACCTTGGGCAACAAAAGACTGGCTCATTCAGTGAGGTGATGTAAGAACAGAGACCTCCATGCCACACTCACCTGTCTTAGATTTCCTTTTGCCCAGGGAGGAGTAGGTGGAGGTACTATACATGCTGAGGGTGAACAGGTTTCTTAGGAGCAAATACTAACAAGTGGGCTCATGTCCTTCCAGGTGCAGCCCTCTACATTTCCTCACCCTAGATATGCTGATGGACATATACCCACCATATCTAGAAGCCAACAAAAACAAGTAAAGAGGCCAGAACATGTGGGCTTTCACCTTGCAGATAGTTCTGGCCTGTGTTCCACAGGGTGTCTTCCATCTCTGCATTTCTAAGATGATAGTCATCATCACCTGGAATGCAAAGTGCAATGTGCAGACATTTTGTTATGTTTCCAGCCAATGGAATCTGTCTCAATATGTGTGTGTCCAATGAGTAGATCACCCAGGTTGTGGGCAGGGAGGAGGCATGTGCTTCAGACCGGTTCCTGCCTCTCTCCATCCATACCAGGAAACAGTGCCCCAAATCTTGATGGGACAATAGATCACAGAAATGACTTATTTCTTTGATCTTAAAAGAACCATTGTAGGGAGCAGATAGTACTAGATGGACTAGATCAGCTTCATGGATGGTCAGTTTGCCTTCCTATTTGGAATCTGTCCCAGCTTACTTTGCAAAAAAGAAAGAAAGAAAGAAAGAAAGAAAGAAAGAAAGAAAGAAAGAAAGAAAGAAAGAAAGAAAGAAAGAAAGAAAGAAAGAAAGAAAGAAAGAAAGAAATTCTGCTGGAGCACAGGGGATCTGTAGGGAACCAGCTCCTTTTTTGTCAAAGAAAAAGAAACAAGAATGGGTCACACTGTGCTCACAAAGTAGACCACGGCTGTTTGACAGTGATCCTCTAAGGCTGGTTTTGACAATGCGTCAAATTACCTGCTGGAGGTGCATAATTCGTTCTAAAATAGTAATGATACAAAACATTTAAAAAACCCATGCATGTCTATGAGTGTGTTATCCACAATAGTAAGCAGACAGTGATGCCTCCCCCCACTTTTTTAAAAAAAAAAAGCATTTCCTGCTCAGCCCCCCTTCCTCACCTTTGCCAACATGAATTTGTAAGCAGTCAATACACTTACTACCCACTCGATCTAAATGCAAATGTTCAGCCAACAGTTGCTCCCTACTTTTTAATGAAAAGATATTAATCTTTTGAGAAAAGGCATTTCACATGTGATCTCCACATTGTGTTCTCAGATACTCCTGTTTACATATATTTTTACCAACAGCTCCTTCTTGCTTGACACCCATCAGCTTTATATTAGAAGATTCACATTGTTCCAGCATCCTCTTTAGCCTCTTTTGAATTCCACCTCCATCTTCCATTCTTTTGTCTTTCAGATGCTAAGCACAAAGGAAGCAATTTAAGGAGGGGAGGGAGGTTACAAAGAAGGCATCTAACCTTGCAAAAAGAGAGGGGATTAATTGCTTAGTTCATCCCAACAAAGCCGAAACCTTAAAATATTTGTGGACCACAGTGTCTGTCTACCAGCAGTGATTTTGTGGAAAAAATAAAGTAGACTGGGTTATTCTATCACTTTTATGCCCTGCCGCTGCATACTTGCCACTTGAGGAAACCTCACCTTTGGATCTCCAACTCAAAGAGTGAGGAGTTGCTTCTAAGGAGACTGACTATGCTGATGACTAGAGATCAGCACAAATCATTGGTTTGGCAGTTCATACCAGTTCATTTTTTTGCAGGTGTTCTGTGCTTCCCAGCCCCACCTTCTCCAATGAGCACCAACTCAGAGGCACTGGCTAGAATGGGTGGGGCAGGAAGGCCGGAACACAAATTGCCAAACCAGTGGTTCGTGCCCATCTTTAACGATACTGTACCAAGCCATCAAGAACTAAGCAATGGAACAATGATCACACAGAAAGTGTTCTGCTTATATACCGCCCCATACCACTTCAAGTAGTCTCTGGGCCGTTTACAGTTTAATTACAGTATGCAGGCTATACATTGCCCCCAACAAGCTGGGTACTCATTTTACTGACCTCGGAAGGATGGAAAGATGAGTCAACCATGAGCCTGCTACCTGGGATTGAACCCCAGGTTGTGATGACAGTTTTAGCTGCAGTACAGGCATTTAACCACTGCGCCATGGGGCTCCTTATGTAATTCCACCGCTGCTTTATTCTTTGTGGCTCCAGCACATCACTACAGTATTCATTTTTGTCAAAAACGGGGAAATTGGACTCAATGCCCTTCTGGAAATATGAGTCATCCTCCTTTGCTGTTCAAGAGTAACTTTCTAAACTCAGCCTGTAAGCCTGAGTTTACAATATCATTTCTTACGTCAGTGCAGGAAACCAATCCTCATTTCAGAAATTGTCACCCCAACAGCCTTGGTTCTCATAAACATCCAAATGTGTCATTACTCGACTATTGTTCCATTAAAGAACAACCATATATGCATCCACATATTTCAACAAGTGGTTTAATAGGCAGATTGTACTTAAGAAAACAAAACAATACACAGACAGGTGTTAACAGGGAGTGAGGTTTCCCTTCCATTAAAAATCTTTGATGGATGAACAATAGAACACGCCAGGAGCATCATGAATGAGCATTACATCTCAAGGACAGCCAGCAGCTGTGGATGTGGAATAAAGCATCCTGCAAAATAAGGAAGCACAAAGGACATCCTTGTGCATCGAATAGAAAGCATTCCCCATTTGTCCCTTGGCCACCACCTGTCTGCTCTTGGGTCCCGCCGTCAGAGCACAAGTATCCTTTCTAGTTGCCTTGGTACGAACTTTTCTCCTGGGCCTCCTTTGTTCTCTGTTTTGAAAGCCTTGCCCGTTTTGTGGGAGGAAAAGATGATTCGTTCATGTTCTCCAGTTCCTTGTGCTTCGATTCTTTACGTTTCTTGCTCCTCAAGATTTACTTATAGCCAAGAATGGCAGTATTTATTTTATTATTTATTTATTTATTTATTTGACTTTTATACCGCCCATCTAGACCAAGGGCTACTCTGGGCGGTTTACAACATGTAACAACAAACAAAGGAATACATTTTAAAAACCAAAATACAATGTACAAAATAAAAATATATACATAAATCAACAACAAAAACTAAAATGAAGCTAAAATGAAACTAAAAATGGCAAGAGATTTGATAAAATGGTTTAAAAATAGTGCCTTACTAAATGTTTAAAGAATCAGGGAATGCCATTCTATAGAACCAGGTCTTCAATAGTTTTTTAAAAATTTGAAGCGAGGGTGCCAGCCGAATTTCAGGGGGTAGATGGTTCCATAATTGGGGAGCAACCACCGAGAAGGCACATACCAGCATGTTAACCCTCCATGCACTAGGATTAAATGAACAAAACAAACATATCAATTGAGCTGTGTTGGGGATTTTGTTTTTAAATGACCTCAGTGACGATCCTAAAGTAGGATCAGGGCCAGGGCTAGAGTCCATATATAACATACAGTTCTTTTATGTGGGGTCTCTCCTGAACCCCACCCCCACCCCATGCAGCGGCGTAGCAAGGTTTTGGGGCGCATGGGGACAAAGTTGGGTTTGTGTCCCTCTGGCCCTTCCAGACCCATCACATCCACCCAGGAAGGTGGGGCAATCTTGCAAGCATGGGGCAGGTGTTTGTGTGTGTGCGTGCATGTGTTAGTGTGCGTGTGCCTTACCTCTCCCACGGTGGCGATGAAGATTTGGAGAAGGAGAAGGATGGCACCACAGCCACCATGCTCGCCCGCCCGCCTGCCTGCTTGCTTTGCTGCTCATCTGGTGTGTGGTGTCGGGAGGGCACAGGGCTTCCTCCTCCTCCTCCTCCCCCTCCAGCCGCCCCCAGATTTCCCCCCCCCCTGGGCAGATGTACCCTTCTGCTCCGCCCCCAATATGCCCTTGCCACCATGTCTCTCATGAAAAACAAAAGAAATGTAATAATTTATGTCAATGGAGCAAGCATATTGAAAACCAGAGCATATTCTGTTGCATGACATTTCGCCAAGAATGATGTAGGATATTAGTTATTTATTTATTTGATTCAATACTTTATACTGAAAGGGCACAGAAAATATCCACATTAGCAAACACTACTTGACATGTTAAGACATCCATCATCCTAGTTCTTTGGTGTACTTCTTTTCCTTTTAACTCTATGTGGCAAGTGGCGTTTTTCATAACTGCTCCAGCAACCATGCTATTTCAGGTTGGAGTGGGGACTTACAATGAAATCATGAACCTGGTGGCTGTATAGAGCAGTGGCTTAGGTGTGTGGCAGCAGCAGCAGAGGTCAAGAGTTCAATCCACCACTGTGCCTCCTTGGTTGGCGCTGCGCTTGATAATGATCCATAGGATCATCTAAGATGAAGAGGACAGGGGTTAAAATAACCTCTCCAGATGCAAGAGAGATCACCAGTGACAAATGTCTTTTGGACATTGACTCATGGCCATTTAGACACCAGCCTTATCAGCTCATCTTATAGGGAACACATTAATGGAAGGAAGGAGCCCTCTTGCTCACTTTGCCTCTTCCATCACATCATCATGCCAAGGTCCACAATCTTGCATATAATTCCAGGTCTCTGTTGGGGAAACTACTTGGCCGACATTGGTTTGAATGATTTGCTGTTCAACACACACAGGGCCAGCAGAGTTGGGTTCAGTGACATAACAAAGGGGACAAGATTGACAAATTATATCCCCCTCTCTCCCAAACATTTTTCATTGTGAATGGGAAAAAGTAGGGCATAACCTATGGGTGGGACTGAATTGTAATTGCATGAATTACTGTACTAAAAACTTGCAAATATGATGAGCTGTTGAGTTCTCCAGGGTTGTCCCACTGGTTTATCTACTTATTCATTTAAAACATTTGCCTCACAGGGACTCAGGGCGGGTTGCAGAGCCATCTAAGGAAATGGTACAATATAAGACGTTTAAAGCAGTTGAAAATCAAACAGTTGAAAATGCAGAATTAGAAACTTTAACAGCCTTGTGCTCAAACCTGGGCAGGCTAGGATCTTCAAGCCCCAGAAGGCTCCAACAAAAAAGAGACAATGTTTGGGGATGCAGAAAGAAGCAAATGGCATTTGGAGACAGAAGATAGAACATTTGCGGGTGGAGGGATCAGGAAAACATTGGCCAGATATCATGACCATTGTCTTCAGGGATGGTGTAAAGAGGTGGCCATACCAAGGAAGGCTAGGAGGTCTTTGGCTAAATGCCAGGCTGGCCACCTTCATGTGGAGTGCTCTGCCTATGGAGGAGCATCAGGCCCCTTCCTACCAAATATTCAGAAACCACCCAAATTGCTTTTCCTGGACACATTCCAGGATGTCTTCCTGATTGTTACTTAGTCTTACTTTTTTGCTATATTTTGTAGCTAGTGTCTTGTCTGTTACCACCATATGGATGGTTCAGCTATGTCATTCTTCTTATATTTTTCATTTTTTCATATTTGTCCGTTGGGTTTCGCGTGGTTGTGTTCTTGATGTTTATTTCACTATTGGAAACCACCCAGAGTGGTGGCAGTCCTACTAGATGGATCAGTAGAGAAATGGAAGTGGAAGGAAGGAAGGAAGGAAGGAAGGAAGGAAGGAAGGAAGGAAGGAAGGAAGGAAGGAAGGAAGGAAGGAAGGAAGGAAGGAAGGAAGGAAAACCAGATGGCATCTAACTAAACCCACATACAGGAAAGAATAATCTTCGGGTATGAAGAAATGGTGACTCTTTTCTTTAGAAATGAATTAACAATATTGTTCTTGGAGACAGATGGCTTGCAAGGCAAGAACCTTGCAATCCTAATTTAGGGCCTGTGGAGATCCTTCCACTCCCTTAGGTAAGGTCCCCAAGCCCATTGCATTGCCTTAGAGCTGAAAAGTATGCAGTAGCATAAGCCTTTATGTTAGCAGAAAACAGGAGATCAAATTTAGGTTCTGTGTTTTTTTTTTTTTTAGGGTGTTACTTGGGTTTAAATGGAACCACATCATTAGGAACGAGTGGTTTCATGTTGGCAAAACAACAAGAAATGAAAGCTCTTCTAAATCTCTGGGAATTTGCACTCTTCCGGCACCAGAAAGAAAGCCTGAAGGGCATACAAAGGAGTCTACAGGATTAGAAGCTTGGTTTTTATTCCTTTACCTGTTCAAGGAGCAAACCATTACTTTTCATGTTTCTTTCTGTGTTGCTTTTCACCTCTGCAAAAACCTCTGCCCTAGACAGCAAAAAAAAAAAAAAAAAAAAGGTACAATATGTTTGAGTCCTCAAAGCATGAAGAACCTGGCTAATGGAGCAGTTTTGTGACACCAGCCTACTTTCCGTGTCCTTCCAAGAGGGCAGATGATGTAACTAGTAATGTGATTTGCTCCAGGAATCTGTTTTCCTTGTAAACAGAAATAGTTCTAAAACATTATCTCTCGCCTTTTTCTCTTTCTCAGTCTTCCCGTAAAACAAGCTGGTCTCCTGTGCATACATGCCTGCTAGAGATGGTCACGACTCAAAAAAAATGGTGTTTCATTTGTCGTTTGGTCGTTTAGGGGTCCGTTTCGGTTCATTTTTGTTTTTGTGACTTTTTTGCAAAAAAATTCGTTTTTGTTTTGTTAAGTAACGAAACGAAAAAACAAAAACAAAAAAGAAAAATTGCTGTTTTGTTAGCATTCTTTTTAGTTCAATGCATCTGCTGCAACGAAAACAAAAAACATGGCAAATTTGGTCGTTTCATTTTCGTTTTCATTTTGTTTTAAAAAAATCATTTCGTTTTCGTTGCGTAACAAAACGAAAAAAAACGAAAACAAAAATGAAAAATTGCTCGTTTCGTGCCCATCTCTAATGCCCGCTCTTTCTTACCCTTCTTCGCTTTCTGTGAGCTTTCTTGTTATCAGTAAAAGTGAGAACATCTCTTCCCCTCCTGCATACATATACACACATCTCAGCAATGAAGTGTGTGTGTGTGTGTGTGTGTGTGTGTGTGTGTGTGTGTGTGTGTGTGTGTGTGTGTGTGTGTGTGTGTGTGTGTGTGTGTGTGTGTGTGTGTGTGTACTGCTAGGACATTGCTGGGATGTATGTATGTGTATGCAGAATGGTCAATGATGAAGATGAAGCAAACAGCGAGAGCAGGTACCAGAACCTTAGAGGACATCTGAAAGACGCCCAGAATTCCCCCAGCCAGCATCACTAATGGTCAAACTGGCCAAGACTATTATGGGAGACGTAATCAAAAATCAAAGCAAAGGGTGGTGCTTATATACCACCCAATACCACTTAAAGCACTCTCTGGGTGGTTTCCAAGTAATTATGCAGGTATACATTGCTCACCCACCCAGTCAGCAAGATTTGGTACTCATTTTACCAGCCCCAGAAGGATGGAAGGCTGAGTGAACCTTGAGCCTGTTATCTGGAATTGAACCCCAGGTCGTAAACTAAATTTCTGTAAAAGCACAGGTCTTAAAGTTGCCTGAGGTCAGAAAGAGCACAATGTCCCTTTCCTTGTGAGATATTTGGCAATGAAAGGTGTTTGGTTGCATTTCACGCCAAGTAATGTTTTAACACCCCTGTTTGTTATTCAGTTCTTCTGAAGCTATTTGGGGACACAACTGATCAGGAGAAACTTCCTAACTGTTAGAATAGTATGGCAATGGACCCAATGACCTCAAGAGGTGGTGAGTGCTCCAACACTGGAGGCATTCAAGAGAAACTAGAACAGCCACCTGGCAAATCTCCTTTCATTGGTATTCCTGCATCAAGCAGGGCGGTCAGACTGGATAGCCTCATAGGCCCTTTCCCACTTCACTATTCTATGATTTTATGAAGCTTGGGTGTGTAAACACAACAATGATTCAATGCAACAATAGGAGAAACATGTGCTAATTAGAGATGGGCATGAAACGAACAATTTTTCGTTTCCATTTTCATTTTTTGTTTTGTTACGCAACGAAACGACAAACAAATTTTATCTCTTAAATGAAACGAAATGAACAGAAACACCAGAAATTTTGTTGTCCGTTTCATTTTCGTTATGGCAATAAATTGAACTGCTTTAAATGCTAAAAAAATCACAAAAATTAAAATAAATGGTAACAAAACAGTAACAAAACGAACAAAAACAAAAATGATTTTTTGCAAAAAATCACAAAAAATGGAAATGAACCGAAATGGACCCCCTAAATGACAAACGACAAACGAAACACCATTTTTTTGAATTGTGCCCATCTCTAGTGCTAATATAAATAATGGCATTTATCTTTGATCCTTGATGTGAAAAAATAGGTTAGTTAGGAAGGAAAGTAACAGTAGATAACAACATAATTGTCACTTTGGTATTGCCTTATGAGACTTTGGCTATTAACTCATCTGTTGAAATGGGTGTCCAGCATGTGTTATATATTATATCTCAGCTGTTTCTCTCTAGATTCTTGATCCTTTATTTTTCTTCTTTGGAATAGTATGTAACTTTCATACCTTGTGAAGAGTGTCCTGAGAGACTGAAGTGATTTGTTTGTGTGTTCTGTGATTTATGCCCATCAATAATTATGTGTAGTCCTCCCTGGCTTTGAGGATTTTTGTGTGTGTTTGCCTGTTTCTGTGCCCCTTGGAAGAGGAGAGCATAGCCCTGGGTGTCCCTAAGTCAACTTTCATCAATAATTTGACTGAGGGGAAGAGTGGCTAGCTGGAAGCGGCTTTACTTTCAGTAAGTACTCAGGTCAAACAAAATTCTTGAAAACAGATAAATCCATAAATTCATCCTGCATTTCACCTCAGATGGCTTTGTGATAACAGAAGCTAGAAGAAATCAACGGCAGCCTGAGTGTCTTGTGAGCCTTTGGAGCACAGTAGGAGTCTTTGAGAAAAAGAACGGCTGATCTTTCTTCGCTCATAAAAGCAGAGCGAGGCTTAAGCAAAGGAGGAAAAACAGCAGAGCAGCAAATTTACATTTAATGCTTCAGCAAGGTTGCAAAGTTAAACCTCTTACAATGCTTCCTCTCTCACAAAGCAGCTTCTCCAAAAATCCTGGACTGATATTAACAAGAGTAATCTCAACTTGATTAGACCTACTGAATCAATGTGATCGACTCATTGATCAGTAATTGATTCAAGAGGCCTCTTTCACTTAAGATTACCACCTTTATTGAGATCAGATCATGGAATATGTTTTTTACACTCAAAGTTCTGGAATCTCCTCTGCCTTTGTGGATTCTGGCCATTCTGGCTGGAGGTTCTCAGAACTGAGATCCAGCCATTTCGGCCAATATGTTAATGAGAGCTTGTCATTGGAAGAGGGCATTCCATAAATACTGAAAGCATGTGATGCTCACAGCAAGAGCTTATCCCACCCCCGTCGTTTTCAGATTAGTTTGTTTAGTTCCTTGGTTGGTCATCAGAAATAAGACTTCATTTATAAATCTGGTTACTCCATCATCAAGATCTTCCTAAATCGTGTTTCTGAGACTCAGATTTTAGTTTTTATGGCTGCCTGTAAAACATAGTTTGGCCCTTAAGTTGAATGAATGTAGAAGGGTTTAAGACCTAAATAACCCACCTGGAGTTATTAATCCACTGTGCAAATGTGGAATACATAACTTGAAATAAGCCTTATGGCTGAGAGAGATGAGTGGTACCAAGTCTTCTGAGCTGTAGTCACACACATTAGTCACTACTCCAGATGCTTTTGGGCTACATTCCACATCATTCCATGGATTGTGCTGACTATGGCTGATGGAACTTGCAACCCAACATCATCTTAATTGGCATGCTATTGCTATATGTTCTTCACCCTGATGTATAGGTCAAGCAGACATCCTGGGGCTGTACAGATGTTGTTGGTAACACGGTCCCTTAGTCTCTGTCATCATTTCTTATACTGACTGTAGTTGAGGGGAATGGTGGCTCCCTAACATCTGGATGCCCTCGAGTTGTACCTAAGGACCTAAAGGGTTGGCCTTTTCCCGAGGCTTATATTTTACCCACACACTTAGAGCAAGTGAGATTGACGTGTGCGTGTGTCTGTGTGCGTCTCTGTAAATCCTTGACGCATTAATAATACTGGTGTGGGTAAAAACCTATATATGAATAATTAGGTAGATGTGTATTGTTCCTTATTATGTGCTTTAAATTTTAAAGTTCATGCAATTAAAACAGAGAGAAATATTGACAGATGTCTATGACATGAATGCCATCCCCCTTGAAAAGAGCCAGATATAGATAAATTGCTGCATTATATCCTGAAGAATGAAAATATTCTGGAATGTCAATCAAACCTTCCCTTTGATTCACCTCCTTCCCTCCCCCACATTGGAGAATTTCCTCTCCTCCTTTTCAAAACACACTGAATCAGATAAAGAATCATTTATAAAACATGAACACATGCATGCTGTTGCCAACTTGAGTGCTCGTTGCCGTTATAAGCGCAAATGAATAAATAGCTTCAGAATCTTGATTAAAACATAGCTGTGAAATTCTGAAGCCCCGGAAAAGGTGTTTTTTTTTTGGGGGGGGGAGATGGAACTGTTTTCAGTTGTTTCTGTATTTGAAGCACCGGATTTCTGTGTAGACACCACAATCTTATCCTTTTTTTAAACATTAACATTAACGGCTACTATGGCCATGGCCTTCAAAGAGGCATGCTTGTGAATGTTTGAAACTGCTGTAAGAATAAACAATGTGCTGAATGCAGTCCTAGTTGTAACTGCCCCTTTGAATCAATGCAGTTTTCATTGTGGACCTGCCATTCAGCAATAGTTTCAATGGGTTTATTTTATTTGGGACCATCAGTTGGATTTAGGAAGCTAACATTCATTCATTCACTTACTCACGCACTTACTCATTGGGCAAAAGCACTATATTTTCTCTTAACTCTGTTCTCCAGCTGGACCCCACTCCTTTATACGACTGGTTAAATCTAACTATGGGACTGCCTGTTTTCATGAGTGCAAGACCAGATGACTGAAGGGAAGCCTGTTTGGAGGGTCAAAGGATCTTTACATGATTACTATTGTATGATCAGCAAACAGGATTTTGGAGAGCGTATTTTAGCTTCCATAAGAGCTGCCTCATTGGATGAGAAAGCCACAATTCAGTAGCTTTTCTTTCTATCTCCTTAATGAAAGGGTTGTATGTCCCTTCCTTCCTTCCTTCCTTCCTTCCTTCCTTCCTTCCTTCCTTCCTTCCTTCCTTCCTTCCTTCCTTAGTGAACTTTGTCATTTGACTCATTTTGTTGATTTGCAGTTTGTTTGAAAAGAAATTGTTGATTGATCCAAGTCAATTATAATTGTTCCCTACAAGAACTTGTTTCAACTCTTTGAATTTGATGGACTCTGTCATGGTGGGCTTAAGTGGTGTCAGGAATTCACTGTAGTATAATCAACAAAGAAGTAAATGTGTATGTGGTGTTTTTTTTTTTAGCCTGGTTGCACATCAATATAATAAACAACTGTCATGTATATTTAAAACTGCCATTCCAGGATTTTAATTATGTCACCTCCAAATAACTTCTGCTCAAAAGAAAGCTGAACTGGCAGCTCATGGTCTGAAGAAAATGAAACATGACGTAGCTCATTTTCGATTCCTCCTGGAGCTAAAATTTAATTTTCTTCTTCTTGACATGAAATTATTTTAATTAGAAATTATTTCTGATTGTGCTCTTCCCCACCCTCTGAGCCCTCCATACAGAGAGAGAGAGAGAGAATCTGTTGAATCAGTCAGGGTGTAAGCATTATTCTTCTGACAAATGTTGCTTTCATAATATCCTATTAAATTAGGGCTTCACACATATTAAAAAAAGTTGGGATAAGCAGTGGCCATTAAATGAATGAAAGGGACCCCGATTTTGCAAACACGTTTTGTTTCATCGTACCAAAAATGGCATCCACACACAACAGTTTGGCAAGGCTTGGTGACCAGACATTGTCTCTTGAAGTCAACCGGGTGTTACCTCATGTTCACTTTGTTGCCTCCACCACTTCCTCTGCTGGAAGGGGTTTCTGGGAGTTGCAGTCCAGGAACATCTGGGAACCCGCAGGTTGAGAACCACTGCTCTAGAAAGTGAGCTGAGTTGTGGTACTTAAAATTGTTCCCCCAAGGCCGTCGCGCTTTAAGCAAAATAAAGTGCGACCACCCCCCACCAGCCCGAAACACGACTCAGGGCATCTTCCTTGTACCTGGCCTCAGGGTGGTGGAATCCTTCTTGCGTTTCTGTTGTGGTTTTTAAACCAGTACACGCGCCCATGGGGTAACTTATATTCCACAAAATAACTGGGAAAACAAAAACAAAATGCACTTTGATGCGGCACCTGTCCGTGAGGTCACAGAAGTTTCATAACAATAAAGTGTGTCCTTGAAGATGCACAAACAGCAACAAAACCATGTGACCTCAACAAGATATATTATACATTTATTTTGTTGTGGTACAAAGTGGCTATGAGGTAACACCCCAAGTACGTGTTACCAGGAAATAGAACGAGAGAGAGACAGAGACAGGGACAGAGACACAAGACAGAGAAACAGAGAGGATGTTGAGGTGCTTGACATCACAGTTAGGGAGACAATGATGAGATGGCCCTCATGCTTTATGAGTCTGCTGTCCAGGTAGTGACTGCAGACAAGGAAATGGAAGGTCCCTGCCTGACATCCTGCTGGTTCTTTATCTTGAAATCAGGGCCTAAAATGCACAGCCCTCCCAATAGAGCAGCAGTTATTTCTTGATTGATTCACAGATAGTTGCACATCTATGCACCATCTCTCCCCCACAGTACACATTTTTGTACCTAGGCCCCCACCTATTTCTTCAGATCACATTTCTCCTCAGATGACTCTATTTGCACTCCTTGCGCTGACAGTGGAAATGCAAACTCTGTAGCCTCAGGAACCTTTAAGGATGGCTGTGTGTTGGCTGGACACATCTGTCTTAGAAGCTCGAGTTGCCTCTCTTTGCATTAAAAATGGAGATGAAACAAACGGTTACACCCACTTCCAACCGGTTTGCAAACTAAGCATGGTCAGACCCATCTAATATCTGTGTGGAAATGTAGAGAAAACCAAGGGTAAGCAGATCACACTGGAAATTCTGGAGAACCAGAATTCTGGAGAACTTAGAAATGATTAAAGGGACTGGACCAGCCAGTGGTATCACCTAATATAAGAAATTCCTTACATTCTATCAGGAGCCATAGCTCAGTCCTGGAATCCACTTTCCACATGTAGGCATCCAGCCCCAGTGTCTTCATGCTGCCTGGGGAAGACTCCTGCCTGTAACTCTGCAGAACCATATCCAGACCAACTTTTCAGTATCAAGCAGGATAAATCAAGGCTCTCACTTAGGATAAAGCAGCTGGATGTGTTGTTATGAAACCACTTGCTTGCTGTTAATCTCTTTATATTCAAACCTGCAAAACAGACTTTGAGCCACAACAGACATTCATAGAAATCTGTTTCTAGAAGGAGTGCTCTTTCAGTGGCAGAAAAAGGTGCAATTGTGGAAATGCATGAAGAGAAGAAGCATTGTGTTGTAATGGTAACCTACGGAATGTAATCCACACTTTACTTGGCAGGGTCCTGCATGACAAGTGAGTTCCTGCGTGAGGTTGGAAGGAAAACTGTGTGAAAGCAGGAGAGACACCTCCCTTTGTACATTTCCCCCCTGACCCTGGCATGACCTTTCTATTGTGTCATTCTAAGAGATGCTTTTAGATATCCAGGTTTGACCTTTGAAGGCTAGGATTGTTGTTCTCCCTTGAGGGGAAAGAAAAGCAATGTGTGTGTGCTTTTACAAAACAGAAATTGTCTCTGTAATGAAACATTTCAGCACTTTGCAGCTTTCAGATGTTTTCCCTGGTACGTTTTCCACCCACTGATCTGAGCTTGATCCTTCAGGGCAACCTTCAAACTATAAGAACCCTTCCTCACTTTTACTCCCCCCCCTCCACTTTTCATCTGTGTAAGGAAAAAGACTGTTAGTAAACATCTTTCTCATATTTCTGAATAGAGATGGGCACGAATAAAAAAAATGGCATTTCGTTTGTCATTTGTCGTTTGTTGGGTCCATTTCGGTTTGTTTCCATTTTTTGTGAATTTTTGCAAAAAAAATCATTTTCGTTTTTGTCCGTTTCGTTACCATTTATTTATTTCACTTTCTTGTGATTTTTTAAGGATTTTAAGCAATTCACTCATATTGCAGTAACGGAAACGAAACGCACGACAAAATTTCCGGTGTTTATGTTCGATTCGTTTCATTTTAGAGACAAAATTTGTTTGTCGTTTCGTTACGTAATGAAATGAAAAACCAAAAACAGAAATGAAAAATTGTTCATTTCGTGCCCATCTCTATTTCTGAATTAAAATATTTATTTATTTATTTATTTATTTATTTATTTATTTATTTATTATTTATTTATTTATTTATTATACTGGTTAAAATCACTTTACTAAAAAACCCCATTATTTAGTCAGCTGGCCTAGAGTGCCAAGCACACAGCAGGCATTCCCTCTTTGGACAGCAATTGAGAGCTGTTGCCTCAGGAACATAGGTGCTCAGTCGTCTTGAGATGTAATGGCTCTCCTGCGACCTATTTCCTGGACTAGGCTCATGGCTGATTCTCCCCAGACTCCAGATATTTAATTGTCTGCTGAATCTTTCATACTTTTTCCTTCTCCTCTCTCTCTGACTCTGTCTCTCTGTCTGTCTGTCTGTCTCTCTCTCTCTCTCTCTCTCTCTCACACACACACACACACACACACACACACACACACCTTGTTCTCGAGCAAAGAAACTGCATATTTTTAATTTAAAATGATGGCACATAGGGAACTGTACACATGATTGTCTACTGTAGTGGCTGTCAGTAATTCCACAAACACCTTGGTGCCAAATGTACCATTACACCCATGTGGAGAACTTTAGGTTCAATTCAATTACATTTTCAGTAAGGCAGTTAAGGGGGTTATGTAGGGGAAGCAAATCTGAACAGCTTCATCTGGGAGAGGGCATAATTGTTTTAAAATATAATAAACATCTGAAACTTCCAAAACCAGCAGGGTTCCCTTCCTCCCCATCTGTCTGAGCCAACCATCTGTGTTCCAAGATGCAGCTGAAATAGCAGAATGCTAACTAGTGGCGGGCTTAGATGATACAGTTAACATTTCATTAAAGATGGAACTCCCCCAAGAAGGAAAAGATTTTTCTATATCCAGGCCATGCCCTTGTTTCACTTCAGTATGTGTGCATTAGTTATCTTTTTGTTATGTCATCAGCAACTAAATCTGGATTCCAGTTGCAGATCTGATGACGCAGGCACAGAACTTGAAACTAGTAGTCTGCATGGAGGGAAAAGTATTTTAATCTCAGAACAGACCTGTTTCCTTTAGAGATGGGTACAGATCTCTGAATTTTGTGATTTGTTGTGATTTGTAATTTTGTCAAGGTTGATGAATTTCAAATCATGAATTCATGAATATTTCTGATGAGCCAAGGAAAGGAAAGGAAAGGAAAGGAAAGGAAAGGAAGGAAGAAAGAAAGAAAGAAAGAAAGAAAGAAAGAAAGAAAGAAAGAAAGAAAGAAAGAAAGAAAGAAAGAAAGAATTTAAAAATTGTGCAATATACATCAGTTGCTATTTGTCAGGGTTGTCACTCTGGACAAATGCAAAGTGCTTTTTTTAAAAAAATATTTAAATTTTTTTAGAAAAATTACAAAACAACAAAAAAACAAAGTACTAAATGTTGAAAAACTGGCACTTTTCTAACAAATATTGTGATTTATTTTAGGATTCGTGCCCATCTCTAATTTTTTGAACATATCATTAGACTTCAAGGTGTCCCAGATTTTTCTAAGGGGAAATGTTTCTGCTCTTATCAGTTGTTTGTACAGGCAATCTGTCTTCTTTTTTGTAAGACTTTCCCACTGAACCCTGGGGAATTTATTTATTTCACTATTTCCTTTATCTTCTACCTCCCATCCCCCCAAATTATCAAGGTTTGACCTGTTATCAACAGGATAACAGTAATGAATTCAAGGGGATGGCAGTAATTAATTAAAAGAGAAACAACTTCAATTACATTGTAGAAAGAGATTTAAACACAATCTAATCTTTGAAAGAGGGGGACTTGAGAAAAGAGAAGAGGGAAGTCAAGGCAGGAGTTGAATATAGAGAATAAATAAAGAATAGAGCCTGGAAAAGTTACTTCTAGAATATCTCCTAGAATATCTAAGCCAAGCATGTCCAAACTTTGGCTCTCCAGATGTTTTAGACCACAACTCCCACAGTCCTTTGCCATTGGAAATACAGGCTTGGAATTCTGGGAGTTGTGGTCCAAAACATCAGGAGGACATGTCTGATCTAAGCTCTGTTACGTATATGCAGATGTTTACACTGGATGGATGGACTAGATTCAGACAACCCACACATCTCAAAGGGAATTACCTGATTTGGACCTGTTCATGCAATATCCAGACTGTAAGGAAAGGGCCAGATTCTGTACCATGGTACCAATAGTTACCTGCAGTAACAAGCAAGTTAGATGGGATACAAACCACTTCAGCATGTTTCTTTTTCTCTTTTTGAAAAAAGAAGAAACTTTATTGATAGCAAGTACATAAATGCCCAAAGCTATCTGTCTCAAATGTGGCAGGTTTATTCTCTTCTTCAGGGTTGGTTGTTTCTCTAGATTTCATTTCTTTCAATGTAAAAGCAAATAAATTGGCTTTATTTTCCAATGCACCTGCATTTGTAGTCTGACAGAGGGTGGGTTTGCATAATTCTCCTCTCGGCTAAGGTTTTAAATGATGTTACAAATGTCTTCTGAAAGCCAAATCTAGGTGTGAGGCAGTCAAGTAGAAAGGAGAAGGTCTTGAGATGGATGAGGGTGACAACACTGGAAAACTAGCCAGTCCTGCTGTGCCGTGTGTGTTTGTGAGTTTATTTTGCTTTGTTGTGCACAAATTATGGAAACCTTGGTTGAAGAGGAAATGGGACCTTCTCTCATTTTCACGCTGGAGTTGTGAAAGCTTGCTGTGATGTGTCGAGGCAGGCGGTCTCATTAAGAAGGAGCAATTTTGTTAGAGTACACAGTATCTGTAAGTCCAAGAGTCTACCTGGTCCATCACTCATTTCCCCACTGCTTGTGTGTACACAAGTCATAAGACATGGAGGCATTAATCTTGCTCCACTCTTACTTCTCATCACTTTGGGTACTGATTTTTTTTAACTAGGAATCTTAGAACTCCAGAGTTGAAAGAAACCCTTCAGATCAGTGGCTCTCAACCTGTGGGTCCCCAGATGTTCTTGGACTGCAACTCCCAGAAGTCTTCATCATTAGCTG
Organism: Phrynocephalus forsythii; assembly: GCA_029282475.1. Lineage (NCBI taxonomy): Eukaryota > Metazoa > Chordata > Lepidosauria > Squamata > Agamidae > Phrynocephalus > Phrynocephalus forsythii. The sequence goes on from JAPFRF010000013.1 coordinate 6,943,569, forward strand.
AGCTGACCAGGATTTTTGGGAGTTGCAGTCCAGGAACATCTGGGGACCCACAGGTTGAGAATCACTGCTTTAGATTATCAAGTCCAGCCCCTGTCAAGGAGGCACAGTGGAGAATCAAACTCCTCAACCTCTATCTCCACAGTCAGAAACCTAAACCACTGAGAAACCTAAACCATCAGTCCTAGTCACCATCACCTCTTGGAACACTTAATGCTGAACCTGTGCGCCCTGGGGCACTAATCATATGAATGTTCAACCTTTAGCTTGTTGAGACTAATCTATGCACAATCTGTGCACATAGCATTCTGAGAGTTTGCAAGCCTTGTCCAGGTGAATATTGTTAAAGTATAATACCCTGTTATGCAGATAGGGATTTGTTATGTTGAAGGAAATGTAAACTACTCTCAGAGTTTAGCAGCATGGTGGAAGAATAAATGCACTTAGGGCCTTTTCACACGACCCCTAAGATCCGCTGGCCACTTAAATTCGGACCAGAGATCTTAGGGGTTTGTCGCTGTTCCTGCGTTCCCACCCCTCCACACTCCTGGCTGCTGGCTGCGTGAGGGGAGGGAAAAAACAGGAAGAAAAAAGAGACGTGGCTCACCTCCGTTCTGCCTCTCGCTCTTGCCGTGGCAACATTCCAGTCTCTTAAGTAGCTCTTAAAGGGGCGGGAGCCAAAAAACAACAAACAAGCGAGGAGAGCCCCGCACTCACTATCCTTACACCGCATCAAAGAATTTTCACCTCCATGGAGCAGGTACTTGAAAGGTGTGCTGGGAGCATGTAAACTCCGGAGCTGGTGGGGAAAGATTTTTAAGCTCCAGAGCTGGGAGCCATTTGCAGCGGAGTTTAGGGGTCGTGTACAAAGGGCCTTAGTAATTATGGAGCTGGGAGACAAATGAACAAGGCAACAGAGCTCAGTACAAAACTTATATCACATATGTACACATGACAAAGAGTAATATACAATAACAATATACAAAGCACAACATATAGAGAAGATACAACAGAGTGTGGGGAAAACACATTTACATTGGTTTGCCTGATACTTTTATACATACAGCGACCTGCTGTAGCCCATTCAGATCTTTGATGATGTGAGGTGATCAAACTCTTCCACCTGGTCACTGATCACCTTGACTTTTCACTGCTGATTATTCCTTGCACCTGTATCCTAGACCACACATCTTGTCTAGCTCATGCCATGACACAATTTACAGAATCCATTTTGTAATTTGTTAAATGCATATCACAGTCTGTCAAAACTAAAATCCTTGACAAATATATGATGGAGAACGTGCTAGGCCTACTCCTCTTGTGTCCAAGTGTCAATGAGAGGAATTGCTACATAGCTCAGTGGCTCAGGCATCTGTCTGCAGTGCTAGAGGTTGGGAGTTTGAATTCTGCCCCCATGTCTCCTTCACAGGGACTAGATCCTAAAATCCACAGGACCCTTTCCAACTCTGCAGTTCTAAGATTCGTATTATAATGATGGCATGGAGACGAGGACAAACGCTCCACAAACAATGGGGGAATCCTGAAAAAATCCTTATTAAAACCCCCAAGCATGTGGAGGGAGGGCTCTACCTATACCTCTTCAGTCTGTTCTTCTCCAAGACAGTGGAGATAGTGACATTTGCACCTTGTTGTTTATTTCTCCCGTTTCTTGCATAAATTTTGTTCATGCATGCTCCTCTGAAATGTATCCTGGTGCACCTGCACATGTTTTGATGACTTCTGGAAAACCGAGGAATAACTCACCACACAAGCCCTAATGCTGGACGTTACTGTCATATATGTCTCTTCTTGAACCTACCCGGCAATTAAGATCTAGTCAGGGAGCCCTCCTGAAAGAGCCATCCCTTAAGGAGGTGAAAGGGATGGCTTGCAGGAAAAGGGCCTTTTCAGCAACTGCCCCCAGACTATGGAATGCCCTCCCAAGTGAGACTCGCCTGGCGCCGACGTTGCTAACATTTCGGCGCCAAGTAAAAACCTTCCTGTTCCAAAAGTTTTTTAACTAATGACTGTGGGTCCTGATGGCAATTTTAGTGGTGTTTTTAATGTATCGTATTTATTGCATTTACATGTTTTTATTGTCCATTTGATTGTGAGCCACCCAGAGACCTTTGGGTAGTGGGCGGCATACAAGCTATATAAATAAATAAATAAATAAATAAATAAATAAATTCTTACGCATCTAGACAAAAAGAATTTAAGAACTGGATTGAGGCAGCTCGCGTCTGGGGGCAGACAAGAAAGGATGGGATATATAACCCCCATTTCCAGGATAATAGAGCGATGTATGTAATTTTTATTGTCGTCTTGTAAAGGGATAGAAACCCAGTGGTAATGTAACATCATAAATTTGGAATGGAAATAACTTGATTTAAAAATATCAACAAGATAAACTAAGTTGTTTCCATTTTCATAGGAGAGCTGGCGATCTTTTCCCCAAATCCTTTTTCAGTACAGATAAATTATATTTTTGTATATATTGTACCATGACAGATAAATGTAATGGATCTGATGTTTACTGTAAGTATTGCCGTGAACAACAGCGATAGGGGTACCTTTTTAAATGTTCCAGCTTTTTTGCTATCAAATTCCTCTGAAAAGACAAGACATTATATCTTAGGGAATCATACGATACATTATAAAAAGCATTTTTAGGTATTTTCTGTATCTTTTATTGTTATCATTAGCAAAGTATCACTGGCACTCCACGCACCCCCACCCCACCCCATCAACTCACAGTACGTTATTTCCCAAGAAAGACAGGCAAATATATTGAATCACTTTACATGCTAATATGAATGGTATTCAAATATTGACAGAGCCTGGGTTCTGAAAGCAGCTTTGAAATATGAGTAAGAAGAAATGCCTGTGGTTGGAGGGAAATAAGCAAACACTTATTTCGGCACACACTTCAAGACACTCAAGATTTTTGTGTGTGGATGAGTTAGATATGGCCTTAACAAGATATCTAGAGTGGCATAGTGGATACAGTGGCTAGGGCTCCGTAGACCTGTGTTCGAATTCTGGCTCAGTCATAGAAACTAACTGGGTGGGGACACAGGGAAAAACTACCCCTTACCTTGGAAATCCTATTAGGATCAATATAAGCTGGGTCCAGCCTGACAGCATCAGAGAGAGAGAGAGAGAGAGAGAGAGAGAGAGAGAGAGAGAGAGAGAGAGAGAGAGAATGGGGTGCATGCATGTACATCAGGCATGACCAAACTTCAGCCCTCCTGATGTTTTGGACCACAGTTCCCAGAATTCCAAGCCTGTATTTCCAATGGCACAGGATTGTGGGCGTTGTGGCCCAAAACATCTGGAGGGCCGAAGTTTGGGCATGCCTGATGTACATGAAGGCACGAGTGCTGAACATTACGCTCATTACAGCTCCAACAAAAGACCTCAGTTTATCAAGTTTAATCTCAGCAGCTTGGTCCCTGTACACCCAGATGTTCCGAAAAAGTGACCTTATTTTATTTAACTAGTGCTGTCCTAGCAAAACTTTATCCAAAAGGCTGCACTGTTCTTTTCTTCTTTTCTTTTCTTTTTAGCGTCCTTTATTTATTTGGATCTTCTCTTTCTCTCTCTCTTCTTAAAAGTGCCTTCATGATTGTCTTCAGAAAACGAATGGAAATAGCAAAGCAAATAGATGGCTGAGAAAAAAGTGAGCGGGGGGGGGGACTCGGCAATATTTTGTTTACGTTTTTGTATGACTTGTGCAACTTTCCGGGCTTCATGGTAGGAAATTGCTTTACAAATTGCTCCAGGCAGTAAAAGCTCAAGAAACATGTCTCCCAATTTGTTCCCTAGTTTTTAATACTCTTCTCCCCTCACACCACGACATCTGTTTACTTTAAAGAGGCTTTAACAAGGAGTTTAGGCATAGACATTCCCCTCCACACACACACACACACACACACACACACACACACACACACACACACACACACACACAAACTTCTCTTACAAGTTCTTGGCAAGAAGCCAAAATGAAAAGATGTTCTCTGCTTTTTGTATTAAAATTCCTTCCATACGAACCTACCTGGAAATTAAGATCGAGCCAGGGGGCCCTCTTGAAAGAAAGAGTCATCCCTCAAGGAGGTGAGAGGGATGCCTTGTAGACATAGGGCCTTCTCGGCAGATGCCCTCAAGCTATGGAATGCCCTCCCAAGTGAGACCCGCCTGGCGCCAACATTAATGACATTTCGGCGCCAGGTAAAAACCTTCCTGTTCCAGAAGTTTTTTTAATTGATAACAACATAGACTGTGGGTCCTCTGATGGCAATTTTAGTGTAATGATTTTAGTGTAAAGTTCTTATTATTGTTTTAATTATTTATTGATATTTGATGTTTTAACTGCTTTAATTCTTTGATTGTAAGCCGCCCAGAGACCTTTGGGTAATGGGCGGCATATAAGTTGTAAAAATAAAATAAAATAAAATAAAATAAAATAAAATAAAATAAAATAAATAACATACAAATATGTACAAATGTTCGAACCAACCCAAAATCTCTCAGCAGGGGCACGTCCGGATGCCCTAACACTTCACACACCCCACTGAATCTCTCAAATCGTATGCTTGTGTTTAAGCAGCTTGATCTTTGTCTTGAGGGGACCCTGGAGCCATTGCACAGTGAGAGTGGATTGTAATATTCCGAGCCTAGGGATGCAAAATTACCCTTGCAGCATTGCACACTTGGCAATGATCCATGGAAAAGTTCTGATTCAGGACTACCACTCCTAGAATCTCCATCTAGCATAACCTGTGGCTGTTCTGGGCAGAGGATTTCGTGAGCTGTAGTCTGTTTTTTATAAGTAACTGTGGCAAGCCCTGGCACTAGTCTGGAGGGTCTCACACATCACTATGGGACAGGAAAAAATACACTCATTCTTTCTATAGAAGTTGAATTGGCTCTTTGGTCTACCTCAGTGGTTCTCAACCTGTGGGTCCCCAGATGTTCCTGGACTGCAACTCTCAGAAACCCCTTCCAGCACAGTGAGTGATGGAGGCTTCTGGGAGTTGCAGTCCAAGAGCATCTGGGGAGCCACAGGTTGAGAACCACTGGTCTACCTGTTGGTAGGAGGTAGACCAAAATTTTGATCATTCAAAATTTTGAATGATCAATTCCTGAAGAACTGACTATGTTCCTTTTGATAGTTCACTCCGTTTTGCTTTTACTACACTGATTTTTGAATGTGTGTATTCCGTTATAAAACACGAACGGATACCCAACCCTATAGGGTAGCAAATGTTGTTGCTGTTCTTCTGACCATAGTTTTAAACTGAATATATTTCCTGATATCCACCCCAATTCTACAGCAATTAGCCAATTTCAATGGTAGTATATGGTTACCATTGTGGGCCTTTTTACACGACCCCTAAGATCCGCTGGCCACTTAAATTAGAGGTTCCTCGCTCTTCCTCTGTCCCCACCCCCCTTGGCACTTCCTGGTTGCTGGCTGCCTGAGGGACGGAGAAAAAAGAAAGAAAAGAAAGCCTTCTTACCTCCGTTTTGTTCCGGGCAGCATTCAGATCTCTTAAAGGGGCGGGGCTCAAAAAAAGAACAAACGGAAGCCAGGAGATTGGCTTCCGCACTCACTATCTTTACACCGGATCAAATATTTGTCACCTCCAAAAAGCAGGTACAAGAAAACTGCTGTTTGGTCTTGCTAAAGTGGGCGGGGTCGCACTTAATTGTCTGCAAAGTCCGGAGCTGGTGGGTAAACATTTTTAAGGTCCGGACCTTGCAGCCATTTGCGGCGGAGCTTAGGGGTCGTGTATAAACGCCCTGTGTCTGAGCTTCAGAGGCCTCATATTTACCAAGAACATCAATCAGGGCTTCATGATATGCATGTGCAATTCCTGGAAGTATCTCCTTATCTTCAGTGGAAATTAGAAGTCTGGATTTGATGGCTCTTTGGCTTGATGGAACAGAGTTTTCCATATGTTTTTAGATCTAGGCTATTTAAGGTTGAGTGAATCCTGACTTAAGATACAAGCTCCAGTCCACCTGGCATCCAGGAATGTTGGTGACACTGATTTCATGCGGTGGTGAATCTTTCCCAGGTTTTAACACAACGTTTTAGGGAGCTATCAGAGGTGTTAAAACCTGTTCGCAAAATAAGTTCACACCTTGTTTAAAGTTTGGGCTAAACTGGAGTCACGAGCCTCCGCTGCCATGCACCATTGGGTCCTTTCATGCAGAAAGGCAGTGTAAGACATGACAGAGGGACAAACAAATGAATTTAGCACCCAACTCAAACACTGAAAATGGGAGATCACCATATCATTTAACCTTGATGAGTGAGGGCCTGTTGTTTCACAAAGGCTTGCTTCTGAATACGAAGGCTGAGCACACCCTGTTCAAAGGAACAGTTTAGGAATTTCTGTATCCATTTGCTGGGGGAGTAATCCTCATTAAATCTAATGGAACTTGTTTTAGAGTAGATATATACAATATATATCCAGGATCACCATACAGCTAGTTTTTGTTTCTCTGATTGGCTCAGATTTCCCCAGTAACTGCTAACTGATCGATTTAACTAGAAATAATAGCAACTGCAACAATGAAATAAATGTTTTTAAAAGTAACTGTTGCAAGCCCTGCCACTAGTCTGGTGAGTCTCACAAATCACTATGGGACAGAAAAAATACACTCAGTCTTTCTATAGAAGTCGAATTCCAAAGCTATGGTTTTTCCAGTAGCGATGTATGGAAGTGAAAGCTGGACTGTAAAGAAGGCTGATTGTCGCAGAATTGATGCTTTTGAGCTCTGGTGCCGGAGGAGAGTCTTCAGAGTCCCTGGACTGCAAGAAGATCAAACCTATCCATCATGAAAGAAATCAACCCTGAATGCTCACTGGAGGGACAGATTTTGAAGCTGATGCTCCAGTACTTTGGCCACCTCATGAGGAGAGAGGACTCCTTGGAAAAGTCCCTGATGCTGGGAAAGATTGAAGGCAAAAGGAAAAGAGGACAACAGAGAATGAGATGGTTGGATGGTGTCATCGATGCAACCAACATGGGTTTGACCAAACTCCGGGAGGCAGTGGAAGACAGGAAGGCCTGGTGAGCTCTGGTCCATGGGATCACGAAGAGTTGGACACGACTGAATGACTGAACAACAACAACAACAAATAGGAACTGGACTGGGGTACATACACATGCAAACATGTGTTCTGCTATTGGGCCATTGCCCTCTTGCTTGGCCGTCAGTATTAATAATCATTGAGACGATGTGGGGGCTTCGCACATGTGTTTACCCAGGCTTTTAGGGCCCAGCCTCCAGCTTCTGCCATCACTGTCACTGCATTGCAGAATGAAGAAACCCCATCTGTCATCACTGGCCACATGTTTAGAAGAGATCTCAGCATTTTCTCGAGTGAGGTTAATTTATAGAATAAAGGAGTCAGCCCATTTTTAATAGGTTCCTCTTAAATCACAGTAAAACCCATTTGCAGTACATCAACCCTTTGATCTTCAGAGTGATAGGCTGTTATGAATTGACAGGGACGTTCCTTCTCCAGAGGTGCCTGAGTGAAAACTCGCTCCTCTAGAGCTGGCTTCTGGTTAAGCATACTCATAAGATCATAGAAAATAAATACAATGGATGTGTTTGTGAGAGAACTGAACTTGATCAGCATCACTCACTGGAACCCAAGTTGAACACAAGTCCTGTAAGACCGGGTCTTGCATGACCTTGGAGGTCAGGTCAGGGATGACCAAAAATTTTTGTAGACAAAGGCAAAGCGCTGCATGACATTCCACACTTCCCATGGTCAGCGGATAGCAGCCCAGCAGGGGTGTATCTGGGGGAGAAGGGTACATCTGCCCTGAGCGCAGCAATCTGGGGGCACCTGGAGAGGGAGCAGCAGGAGGAAGGTGTGCACCCTCCCACCGCCCAGCAGTCCTCCTTTCCCTTAAGGCCAAACACACCAGTGAAGGTGATGGGACTGCAAGAAAAGCCTCTCCTGATGATGCAGAAGAGAACTGTAAACCACTTCCGACGATTCTTTATCTGGAAAACCCTCAACAGTATTGCCATAAGGCAGAACTGACTTGACGACACCTCTTGATGATGATGATGATGATGATGATGATGATGATGATGATGATGATGATGATGATGATGATGATGAAGAAGAAGAAGAAGAAGAGGAAGAGGAGGAGGAGGAGGAGGAGGAGGAGGAGGAGGAGCTATTTCTAGATGATGATGATGATGATGATGATGATGATGATGATGATGATGATGATGATGATGATGAGCTATTTGCTAGATGTTCAGTATAAAAGTCTAATGTAAATAAATTGATGATGATGATGATGATGATGATGATGAAGAAGAAGAAGAAGAAGAAGAAGAAGAAGAAGAAGAAGAAGAAGAAGAAGAAGAAGAAGAAGAAGAAGAATGCATTTACAAGTCTGAGCTTCTTAATAAAGCAGGGGCTTCTATCCTGCTCTGCCCCCAAATTCTTTTGCTTGGGCATCAAACCTCCAAATTTGAAAATTTCTTCCCTGAATTCTTAAATGACAAAGCCCTCCTCCACTCGCCACCTCTTCGGCAAGCATCTCTGGCAGATACCGGCTGCTGTTAGACTGTCTGGCAAATTATTCTCCATTGTCGAGGGAAGAAAAGGTCATATATCACTGGTTCTGATAATGAGTTTGATAACACAAGAGCAGGGTATGCATTTGCTATAGAGAGAGCATGCAGGGGCGTCAGGATGAGTGAGAAATGCCATCACCACCTGCAGATAAATGGTGAAACTCTTTGACTCAAGACTTGCCTGATTTGTGAAAAACTGTCAATATAATCTCCCCGAGGCAGAGCAAAATTGCTGCATTAGGTGCCCCTGTAATTATATTTCCTTCACTCTCTTTTATGTTCTGCACTTCGTATTGCCTTTGATGCTCATTAATTTAACATGAGGGGCTTCTATGGGTGGAGAAATCTTTATTTTCAGCATGTTTGCCCCTGAAATTGCATGAAGGCAGGTGAATGGCAACACAATTAAACCAGTTGTGTTTCTTTCTTTCTTTTTTTCCTTGTCTAGCAAGAGATCTCTGGAGCATCTCTCTGGCCACATCATGTTGCTTTCTTTCTTTAGATATGCATTAATTCATTTGTTCATTTGCTCATTCATTAATGCATTAATTCCTCCATTCCTCCCTCTCTTCCTCCCATTCATGCCCATATCCTCCCCCCCCCCATCTTTCTACATCATCAACACTCAAAGCCCATGTTCTTAAGGACTGGTAACCAGTTTGCTACTTGTTAGTTTTGGTTTCGGTTTCATTTTCAATAAGAACTTATTGCCATTTCCAAATTCAGCTGGACACAATCCTTCCACTCTGTTCAGTTTCTGTAAATAGTGTGATGGAATGCACATCAGGCTTAGTTCTTGATCTCACACTTCTCTTCCGCCCACATCTCTCCCTTCTCATCTGTTCTTTTCACCTCCTCTTTGCTCTCTCCCTGCAAATTCAACAAGCAGAGTTCAGACCTACCACTCTCCCTGAGCCATCCAGGCCTCTGAACCTTCATACCCTTTGTTCTTTGAGCCACTGTGTCTCCTGCGATCTTCATGTTGCCCTTTCACCTTCCCTTGAGTGTAGCCAATGGTTCGGCCATCCTCCCCGTGTTTCATTTCATTTTGCTTCAGTTCACTCCCCCACCACCACCACCACCTTCATCTTATAATGAACTGTACTGTGCCTGATAAAATATGAATGGAATTGAATCTGTCAGTGCCAAAACCAGTTGGAAGGGACGTAACTTCATTGCACCTTCAGTAGCTTGGTAACATTTATAAATATTTGTCTAAAGATTTACTTGTAAGCTAAGTGAATGAATATTATCCTTTTCCCTCATGTCTTTTCTTGGCATTATAACTGTCTGAAAGACATTTGTATGTATATTCCATTTGGTTGAATCAGATTTCAGCTTCCCAGCGATATTAGGACCATGGAGCCCCTTTCAGCCTTTAAGAAGCAATTAAAAATTTGGCTTTTCCAGGCTGCTTTTGGCGACGAATGGTGGTTGATTGCATTTTTTCCTCCTTTTCTTTATTGTCACCATTTTATATCACATGTTTTCATTGATTTTAATGTTCTTATTGATTGGTTTTTGTTTTATATATGTTTTGCATACTTGATTTGTATAGATTCTTTTGTTGTGAACCACCCAGAGTTCCTCTGGAAAGCTGAGCAGTATCTAAATAGAAAGAAAGAAAGAAAGAAAGAAAGAAAGAAAGAAAGAAAGAAAGAAAGAAAGAAAGAAAGAAAGAAAGAAAGAAAGAAAGAAATAGAAATTTGGCAATGGTTGTATCAAATAAAATACACCAGGAATGTCTTATGAACAGATCTAAGTATATATGTATTTACTTGACTCTACGCATTTTGCCTTTACATCTATGTGCTTGCTGATGTTTAATTTCCTTCTTGAAATAGGGCTACAGCTGCTTAATGACTCAGTTAACATACAAAGAAATGTGTATATTTTCATCTTTCTTACATGCAAGGCAGACTTCTTGTTTAATTTCCATTACTCTATGGCCAAAATTCTACTGCTTAGTGCTGTAAATTGCATTAGAAAGTGTTCTGCTTATATACTGCTCTGTAGTGCTTAAAGCACTTTCTGGGTGGTTTACAATTTATTTATGCAGACTCCTAGAGATGGGCACCTTACCAAAAAGCAACATGCAGTTTCATCGTTTTGTAAGCTTTTGAAACATTACAAAACAAAATGAAATGGGTAACAGCGTTACATTACAAAATGAAATGCTTCTTTTTCATTTTGAAGACAAAATGTTTCATTACTCTTTAAAATGGCCACCTTATAAAAAGCTACCCACTAAATTTGGTGCCTTTAGGACCCAGGGGAGCCATTTTATAGAGTAATGAATTGTTTTGTTATTGTTTCATTCTGTTATGATTTTTCAAAAAATCATTTAAAAACAAAACGAAATGAAACATTATTTTTCCATTTTGCGTCCATCTCACAGGTTACACATTGCCCCGCCCCCTAGCAAGCTGGGTACTCATTTTACCGACCTCGGAAGGATAGAAGGCAGAGTCATCCATGAGCCTGCTACCTGGGAATGAGCCCCAGGTCGTGAGCACAGTTATAAGTGCAGTACAGCTGTTTAACCACTGTGCCATGAGGCTCTTAAGAGTAGAATAGGCTGGTTGAATCATTGGGGTGAATCAACTCCTCCATAGGTTTGACTGTTTCAAATAGGCCTGCTCTAAGGGTGATGTACATTAGCACTGGAAGTTGCAGTTAGAGTAGGCCCATTTGAATCAGTAGAACAGATGGGAGGGTTGACTCACCAAATCTCCACTGGTCAAATGGGTCTACTGCGATGTGATTCATAACACTAAGCAACAGGATTGTGGCCAGTATATGCTACTGGTATTGGCAATTAGAGATGGGCATGAATCGGAAAAATGGCATTTTGTTTGTTGTTTGTCATTTGGAGGGTCCGTTTCGGTTCGCTTCCGTTTTTCGTGAATTTTTTTAAAAAAATGGTTTTCATTTTCATTTGTTTCATTACCATTTTGTTACCATTTATTTCAATTTTTTGTGATTTTTAAAAGGATTTTAAGCAATTCACTCATATTGCAGTAACGGAAACGAAATGCACGACAAAAATTCCGGTGTTTCTGTTCGTTTCGTTTCATTTTAGAGAAAAAATTTGTTTGTTGTTTCGATACAGAGATGAGCACTTCCCCTAGAGTCGTTCATGACTGGTATGCATGTGCGGGGGGAACCTTTACCTTTACTTTTACTGTATTGGTTCCATGGTTCAAGGGCTACATTTGCTGCCACTTCTGAGTTGTTCCTTTACTGTCAGTTAATTCCAAATGAAAAGGATTGAATTTATCTGTGTCTTAATCTCTTCTGGGGATGGGGACATAGGTGTCATATTGTTTGGTAATTGAAAAGATGGTAGCATAGATATTCAAGGGGATAAGAGCCTGTGTGTGTGTGTGTGTGTGTGTGTGTGTGTGTGTGTGTGTGTGTGTGTGTGTGTGTGTGTGTGTGTGTGTGTGTGTGTGTGTGTGTGTGTGTGTGTGTGTGTGTGTGTGAGCATGGGCATGAAATATATCTGTGCAAAATGCAAACTTGTTGAACAGAAAAAAAACACTTTTGCAAGATTTTTTTACCCAAAAAGAGGGAGCAAACAACCTTTTAGCAGTTTTCCCAATGGAAGCGACCACAACCAAATGACAGTTGGCTGTTCCCAATGCCCAGAACAGTTCAGAAGTACTGTTATTTTTAAAGTAAAAACAGAAAGTGCAATAAATATTAGCCTGATTCACATCTGACATTAACATAAAAGTTCCTGGAATTCAGTTGCTTACTTTCGTAACTCATTACGTTTCTGTCAATTATAAATATTTGTTCTGATTACTGTGGGTTTCTGAGTTTCAAGGAAAACTAGACATGTATTTCTTGTCCCTCCCACCCAAAAGGAATGCATTTAATGCATCACTTTGTTCAGAAATAGAAAGGGGGGAAAGTCTGAATACATACTTGTGTGCTTCAAATATTTATTTGTCACCTCCCCATCCCTGTTTAATGTAGACATTTGGAGGTCTCTCTCCCCCCTCCTCCCCCTTCTCTTCCTCTGATCCCACGAAACACCCCATGAAACAATTTTGCCTCTGGGTATCAATATCTCTATGCAACACAGCTGTTAGACTCGGGAGAGTGATAGATTTGGCTTTTATGAACGTAATGAAATGGAATTTTTAAATGCAATTTTTAAAAAAAGCCCAGACATGAGCTGGCACATCAAAGGGAATGGCATATTTCTGCTTCAGGAGTGTGCAGTGCTTCGTGCCACTTCCTTGAAGCGAGAGGCGAGGCAGCGGTATTTGAGCCTCTGACTCGCCACACTTCAAATCAGGCCAAGCCTCACCACGTCCACAAACCAGAGTGGACTGAAGTGTGCATTAATCAAGATCCATTTAAGCTGCTCTCAGGGCTCAGAGGGTGGCGCCGGAGGAAGGAGGAGGTCATTTCACCCCACTACCCCCTCATGCTTTAACAGGTTGCATAAGAAGAGGTTGTTGTCATGAACAGTTTGCATCGAACCCCGTAAACATCTTGTGATGGGGATGACCTGATTCTTGACAGATAAAATGCACTAACGAACTCAAGCTGTCTTCTGGGCTCTGTCTGGTGGACGTGGTATTATCCAAACAGAATGCTCTGTGCTTTTGAAGGGAGTGATATGAATAGACAGGATCGTCAAAGGGAGAATTCCCCCAATCTCTATCTGTCACGCACACACACAACCAAAAGGTGAAGATGCCGCCGTGGGCAGGGCATGGGCAGCCTGCAAAGACTAGACACCATTGATCTCCACAGATTCCCATATTCACGTTTTAATTTTATTTATTGCATACATTTACATACCACCTGATTGCATTCACTAGTCTAGGCAGTTAACAGTAATTATAACCCACCCCATCCCCTCCAATATCAAGACCTCAATTATAAAGTAAACTTTAAAAATGAAGTAATGAAAGCCTAAGAAATACAGTGGTACCTTGTATAAAGGAAATAATTTGTTCCAAAATACATTATGCTAAGCACATTATCCTTTATACAAATTTCCCATAGGAATGCATTGAAAACAGAGTAATCCCTAATCGCGACCATTTTATGTTGTACAAATTCACCCCATAGGAAATTCTGTTAAGCACATTTCCCCTATCTCCAGAATTTTTTATGTTGTACAGGTTTTATGTTATACAAACTGTTTGTTATACGAGGGTCCACTGTACCTGAAAACACTAAAGATGGCAGTATGCAGAGAATGAAATTAATTATCTGTCACCTCAAGGAAGGATGTCTCTCAATGCTTTCTTGTAGAGTTCTGTCATCAGCATCCTTTTGAATGTAGTCAACCGTGGAGCCTGACCGATACCCAAAGAGAGCCAATTCCATAAAAATCAGGCCAAAGTGAGAAGGCTCCATGGCTGGTAACAACCTTCTCTTGACATGGCCACCTGCAACACTAAGGCTTGGCGACATGGGATGGGATGAGCAGAAGTTCTTAGGGAGAGATGTCCAAACCAGTAACGAGGTCCCAGACCATTATGGGCTTTGTATCTCAGTACCAGAACCTTGAATCTGGTTCAGAGAGGCATAGAAAGCCAATCCAGTTGACTGAGGGCTGGCGAAATATGATCAAACTTGATAGCTGTTTCGGTGTTTGGGGCTGTTTGGCTGTGTTCTGGAAGTTTTTCTTCCTGACATTTCACCAGTCTCTGTGGCCATCATCTTCTGAGGGCAAGGAGCTTAGGGAGGTAGGAGTTCTCTGTGTGCTCTGGGCTAGAGAGTGAGATTGTGGGTTTTTTGCACAGACGGCCGAAAAGTCAGGAAGAAAAACTTCCAGAACATTGCCAAACAGCCCAAAAAATCCACAACAGCCATCAGATCCCAGCCATGAAAGCCTTCAAGAATACAACGATCAAGCTTGTTGAGGCCTGAAATTATCATTGCTTCCCCATTCTGTTCCTGCTTCCGTCTCCGAGGCATCTTGACTGGCAGTCTCACGTGGACAGCATTACAGCAAATATGGAGGCAACATTAGAAATTGTTGGTTATGATTGAAAGAGAAACTTAACATTTTTGTGGAGGGAGTTAGACAGTGAGGAAATTGGTGCATTTTTTTTTCAGTTTCCTGTGCAGGCACACATTCAGGGCACTTTAAGATCCCCAGTCTTCCTTTTTATGGTTCCTTAAATTAAAAGTGCACTGCAAACCTCCTTTAAATGAAAGATACATCCAAAGGAGAGCTGCCTAAATACCCTAAGCACATCCGATCACGCCTGATTTCGGAAGCTAAGTAGGGTCAGCCCTGGTTAATACTTGGATGGGAGACCACCAGTGAATACCAGGTGCTGTAGGCGCCTGGAGTAGGAACTGGCAAACCACTCCAGTATTCTTGCCAATAAAACTCCATGGACATGGAGTCACGAAGAGTCAGTCACGACTGTAATGACACAACACACACACACACACACACACACACACACACACACACACACACACACACACACACACACACACACACACACACACACATCCAAAGGAAAAAGCTCTGGCACTCAGTCATATAGATGACTGCCCTCTCAAAAAGGCCTCCCATGTCGTACCCCTGAGCTGATGCTCCTAGACTAAGATGTTTTGGGTTGATGAGTGAATAGGCCAGATATTCCTTGGCTCCTTGAGTTTAATGGAGGCAACAGGAGATACTGTATAAACAACAGGAATGGCCAGAATTTTATTGGAAGCAGCAATAGCTATTTCCTCAGTGTCTTGGCTGTCTCTTCCATATTGAGATGTATGACTGAATCAAGGGAGTGCCTTGCACAAGATTCTACAGTTTCAGATTTACATCATGCCAAACCGGTGCTAGCAAACAAATAAATGCACAAGTATAATCTCATGAATACAGCCGTTTAAGAAGCAGAAGTAGAGTCAGGTTTTGAAATCAAGTTCTGGAAATTTTGTGACATTCTTGCGACATTCTTGGGTTCTTGCTCCAATAGCAGCTTTTGCTGCTTGAAGTAAGGCTTCATTAGAGAAAAACACCACCTTCGGGAAGCAAAAATTACAAGCCAGGAATCCTCGTTCTTTGGGAGACCTGTCATTAAACCGAATTATTATCCACCCACCTTCTCTGCACAGCAAAGTGGAAACTCAGTATGATTTGAAGTAAAGATTAAGGATGATGATTAAAGGCTATAGAAAGAATTGACGGCTTGGAGCAATGAAGAGTGACAACAGTTTCTTTCCCCCCCCCGAGGGACCGATAAGCCTGACCTCAGTCCCCCACCTCCGTGTATCTCTCCAACCATTATGCTTTGAAGCAAAATATATAAAAAGGGACTTCTACTCTTTCTCTCTTGGACACAAACAGGAGCACTGTGACAGTCTACCGTTCATACTCAAGTCGACCAAAGTGGAAGTCCTTTCATTGGTTCATTTGTATGTCACCCTTTGACTGTAGCTCATGGGTTTAGGTCTCTAGCTACTGAGCAGGGGTTGGGAGTTCAGTTCCCCCTCTGTGACTCCTGGACAGGGGCCGGACTCGATGAACCATAGGCTCCATTCAAGCTCTGCAGTTCTGTAATTTTTATCTGAGGCTCAAACTGGCTTCCAGCCATACCTTTAAAAACATGGTAGTTGCCGGTACTCAAGAGGTTGATTCCTCCAAGGAGGAAGCCATCACATGCTTGCCTCACCACAATCATGCCAACAGTAAGAGATACAAGCTGGGTATCTGTTGTGCACCCTGTTGTCCTAAAGGGGCATAAGAGGGTAAAAACATGCAAGGGGAGGGATGGTGCTGTGCTCACAGTATTTGATAGCAGATGTTTGGTTAAAAAGGTGAAGGTTCCCCCCGCACATGCGTGCTAGTCGTGTCCGACTCTAGGGGTGGTGCTCATCTCCATATTCAAGCCGAAAAGCCAGAGTTGTTGCAAGTCCATGGCTACATGGCCGGCATGGCTGCAAGGAAACACTGTTTTACCTTCCCGCTTTTTACGGTGGTACCTATTTATCTACTTGCATTTACATGCTTTTGAACTGCTAGGTTGGCAGGAGCTGGGGCTAACAGCGGGGATTTGAACCACTGCGCTGCCGACTTTACAGCCGACAGTTTTCAGATGCTTTAGTCCACTGAGCCACCATGCCCCAGGCAGATGTTTGGTTAATATGTGAGTTATTTATTTATTTATTTATTTATTTATTTATTTATTTATTTATTTATTTATTTATTTATTTATTTATTTATTTGTATACTGCATCCGATTTTCCCAATGGGAACTCTGGGCAGTTTACATACAGACCAGTACGACAACAGCAAAACATCCCCATCTTTAGTCTGGCCCTATATTGCCTCTCTGAGAACTTGTGCTGGATGCATTGCTGTCGCAAATCCTGAGACTGTCAAGTTCCTAGAAGCAGGTGGTCTGGTCTCAGTGCTGAGATAAGGCTGTGGAGAGGTCACATGCGTCATGAACTTAGAGAGCATGAGTTTAATGGCTCTTTGTTTAGGAAGTTTCGAGGTGACTGACCGGGGATCTGGTCACAGGTTCAGGAATCATTGGCTTTGTAGCCTTGTGAGCTTCTGAATCCATATCCACAATCTATTATATGCTTGGATATTAAAACTTGAAGTTGAAGATTGAACAAATGAAGGCAGGAACAGAGCTTCCACATGTACCTTTCCACCCCATTCGTGGCTCTTATGTGAACACCTTGCACATAATTGATAGAACCCCTAAGTATGGAGATCATCTCAAGCTAGTTCAGTGGTGGATCAGAAAGTTCTCATTCAGTCCCTAGCATTTATAGGTCGGGCTGGAAATAATGGTGTCTAAAGCCCTGCTAGTCAATGAGGACTTGGTGCAATGGTTTCAAACCACAAGAAAAGAGATTCTATTTGACCATTAGGAAGAACTTCATGATGCAGTGGAATATGCAGCCAAGGAGGGTTGTGGAGTTTTCTTCTTAGGAGGTTTTTAAGCAGAGGCTGGATGGCTATCTGCCGGGAGTACTTTGATAGGGGTTCCTTCTTGGCAGAAGATTGGACTGGATGGCCCTCGTGGTCTCTTCCAACGCTATGGTTCTATGATTCAACTCTGTAAAGAGACTGGTGGTCTGCATTGTGACAACCATCAAATATTGGGGTGACCCTCCCCCTACTTGGTCCAGAAATCACTTGTGAGAATTCAGCAGCCACTTGTGGTTATATGTTCCAAGAATGTTTCATGGAGGTACTCTCAACTATAGATGTGTTCGACAACATTTGGTCTGACTGGACCATTGGCAATAGAACATGTCTCCCTTGCACTAAATGGCATCTACAGGAACCAGGCTTTATGGTTTTGCTCCCCCCCCCAAGCATT
Organism: Phrynocephalus forsythii; assembly: GCA_029282475.1. NCBI lineage: Eukaryota > Metazoa > Chordata > Lepidosauria > Squamata > Agamidae > Phrynocephalus > Phrynocephalus forsythii. Next base: position 6,961,520 of record JAPFRF010000013.1, read on the forward strand.
TCTTCCAATGAAATGGATCTGGTAACTCATGATGGTTTACTGGAGAAGGGAATTCTCCTTTGGGAACCATATTATCTGAGTCTTTGATCCTGTGAGTTCCACCAGGGTATATCATGGGAAAACACAAGATGTTCTCATTTACAGAAACTCAATAGAACACCTTCCCCTCTGAGGGCAAAATGGCATGGATTTTGTCTCACTTCACTGCCAAATTAAAACATGGCTGCTTGTCAAAATATTTCAGACTTAATGATCAAGGCTTGATTTTTGTGTGTGTGTGATTTGCTGGACCACAGTTTCTGTCTGATTTGTTTGGAATCTGCTTTGAATGGTTGGAGAGCTAGGCAGGATATCTCTCAATGCCATCTGCAGGGAATCATAAACATCTGAAAACATCTGCTTGGGAATACCCTGGAGCAAATGGTGAGCTGCTGTGTGAGACAGAATGCTGGACTGGATGGGCTGTGGCCTGTTCCAGCAAGGCTGTTCTTATGTTCCTATGTTTTAAACTGGCTTTCAATGATTTTATCAATGGTGCTTGGCCCAAAATCTTCAGATATATGGAAGAATATAAATATTTAAATAAAAAGGTAAATAAGTTAATAAATAGAATGTATACACCTTTATTCATTCCAATACAGTAAGCCCTTTACTTAGGAATTGAAATATGTACCTCTAATTTGTTGCCTAATTAGTTTGAACCAGACAGTTCATCAGCTAAATATCTTTAATCATCCCTGGTATGGATGATAATATATATTGTAGGAAACTAATTTGCACTGCAGTGATATATATTTCGTATATTGGACAATGAGTTTGAAATACTTATTTAAAAAAATATCAGTAATATTAACACCGTCCAGTCCATATGAATTATCATGCAAAATTATTTTTAGGTCAAAAACTGGCTAAGATGTAATGGGTGTAATTTAATCCCCATGCTCAAGGTCTTTATTTTTCATTAATGGGGACATATAATCTACTTTGTCTAATGAGAATTTTTTCTGATACATACTTTGCTTATTATTCCTGCCCACAAATGTGAGCCTCTGATACAGCAAACATAATTGAACATCTCCTTGACAGGAATTAAATTCTGCTTTCCAAATCAGTATTTCTTTTCCTGGAGTCTGGGTTCCCTGCACAACCTCCCCCCCCCAGCATTATGCTAAACATGATAACTCATTCTGAGCATTTCCTGTGTGACAGAAATCACATTTTTTTTAAAAAAGTAAAATTCTAGAGGTGGCATTGAAATGCTTCCTCAAAAACACATCAAGCTTTCCACCTATTTCTCTGAGATTGCTGCAGTCAGAGTGTGCCTGCTGTGCCTATACATATTCAAAGGGCCATAATAGAGATTTGTGACTAAAATACACAGCGGCGTGCCTTCCAAATAGTAGAAGTTCCAGAGAGGGTAGCTGGGTTAGTCTTCTCAAGAATTTCCAAAGAGTGTGTGTGTGGGCCGGGGAGAAGAAAAAATCATAAAGCTTAGAGGGTAGAGATAGAAACGTTTCGCTGCTCATCCAAACAGCTTCATCAGTCTGAATACAGCTAGTCAGCTGACTGACTATAAGATGGAGGACTCGCACTAGCTGTATTCAGACTGATGAAGCTGTTTGGATGAGCAGCGAAACGTTTCTATCTCTCAAAAAAGAAGTCCAGTAGCCAGGACTTAGAGGGTAGAGTATCTTTTCATATGTAAAGATCTGGTTCAGACACAACATTCTCACACCATATAAAGATATATCTGCACAATGTTGACAAATCCAAGGGCTGTTTCATTTTCTTGTTTCGATAAAACCTAAAGTGTTTTGGCCTCTGTGCTCTTTTCAAGACCCTCTTCAAAGGATTCCTAATGAAACAAAATTACCTGAAAATAAAAGTAGATGATTAAGTAAAAGATATAGAGCAGACAGATTTTGAAGCTGAGGCTCCAGTACTTTGGCCACCTCATGAGGAGAGAAGAGTCCTTGGAAAAGTCACTGATGTTGGGAAAGATGGAAGGCAAAAGGAAAAGAGGACGGCTGAGAATGAGATGGTTGGACAGTGTCATCGATGCAACCAATATGGATTTGACCAAACTCCGGGAGGCAGTGGAAGATAGGAAGGCCTGGCGAGCTCTGGTCCATGGGGTCACGAAGAGTCAGACACGACTGAACAACCGAACAACAACAAATAGAGCAGAAACAAGACAGGCTTTATCAACACACATTAGAGACTACAAGTCACTTATTGGCATCTTAGATGTCTAATGAATGCCTAGCCATGTTAGTTTGATATTTTTGTTTTGCTTGATAGCTACATGTGTGACTTGGTTGTATGCACATACTTCCTTGCAACTATAACATAATAGCTGAAGTCCAGTGGAAGTGGTTTTCAAGAGCTGTTCTCTAAGCACCTGTCGGGAATCTTGGATCACATCTCTGTGATTCCAAGCATAGTACAAACCTGTGTGTTTCACAGGAAAACACTCAATTTCAATAGCCCTGTGACTCTCAGGATCTTCTTTGTGAGACCTAGCCTCACCTGTAGGTCCTTGTAGCATAAGATGTCTCACTGAGTTGAAGCAATCAGGGTGCTATCTGCAATATTTAGGCAAAGCAACTGAGATTCAGAAATTATACACCTGCCTAAGCACATCCGATCTCGCCTGATTTTGGAAGCTAAGCAGGGTTGTCCCTGGCTAGTACTTGGATGGGCGAGCACCAGGGAATACCAGGTGCTGTAGGCATCTGGACTAGGAACTGGCAAGCCACTCCAGTATTCCTGCCAAGAAAACCCCATGGGCATGGGTCATGAAGAGTCGGTCACGACTGTAACCACACAACACACACAACATATTGAATATAAAGCTGGAAGTCAATATCTAAATGCATCAACACTGAGCATAACAGCCTATTGGACTTGCCTTCAGTTGGAGGAGATATATAATGACTAGAGATGGGTGTCATGCACTGAAGCGGCAGTTCGTGCTGGTTTGTTTTTCTGCTGAACAGGTGGTTGATGGTTCCCAGCTCTGACTTTCTCTTGTGGGCATGCCCTCAAACACAGCACCCTAGCTTCCCATCTTCTCCAGGCACGCTCTTTGAGTGGGTTGCCTGCCAGAGGAGGGGGCATGTTGGGATATGCCAAACATCGAATGGGCAGCAAAACAAAACCAGCCCAAACCACTGGTTCAGCGTTTCATGCCCATTTCTTATAGTGACCTCATTCTGAGCCCCCACCCTACCATCTCAGTGGTTTGTTCCTTGCTAGATTGAGGAGTATCTCTTAACAATAAGCCTATTAGGAGAAGTCTTGATGAGAGTCTATTTATCTCATGTGACTTTGGGTAGAGAGACGTGTCATGAGATCTTCCTCTGTCCCTTGTTTGTGTTGTGTCTTTATAGTCGTGACTGACTCTTTGTGACCCCATGTCCATGGAGTTTTCTTGGCAGGAATACTGGAGTGGTTTGCCAGTTCCTACTCCAGGCGCCTACAGCACCTGCTGTTCCTTGGTGGTCACCCATCCAAGTACTAACCAGGCCCGACCCTGCTTAGCTTCCGAAATCAGGTGAGATCAGATGTGCTTAGGGTATCTAGGCTGTCCCTTGTTTACTCTGCTGGGGGGGGGACCCTTAGACTTCAGCAGAGGATAATTCAGTACTAGCCATCTGCATGTTTCTCGGAGTGCTTCTCCTCACGCAGAATGATCTATTCTATTATTATATTTCCACTGCAGTACCTTTAAGCTTCTGTAGGGAAAATGCATATTTCCTTATTAATGATCAGTCTGCTGAAATATATCCCAATTCCCTGGCAAAGCCCCACTATTTTGGTACCTGTATTCAGGTGTTTGCATTCACCTCATGTCCTCGGTGTCTAGAGTTTCCGCGCAGACAAATAGGCTGGTGTCCAATGCCATTATGGAATACGCACTTAGAGCCCATATGGTATGAGTTTTCTCATAAATAAATCATGCTGAGAGGAGCTCGCTGCAGATAGGGCTCTTTCCCCATTTTCGCCAAGGCAGGAAGTTAAAACACACACACACACATGCGCGCACACATACTTACCCCAAAAAAATCCAAAGCCCCATAGTCCAACACCATAACCACTGCAGGCCGGTGCTCTTTGTAGCGTTCGTCAGAATTAGCCGAAACAAATGAGATTGTGGTGGATGAAGATCAACAAAATTAATAAAATTAAATTGTAATTGCTGTTTAGCAGCCACATGTGTGATTTGGGAGCTAATTTGAATCCAAAATGATGTTAATTAAGAGCAACTACTGCAGCACTAGCTAGTTTCCAGAGGCAAACTGGTACGAGATTTTGCAAACACAGCTCCGTTTCCGGGGAGTGGAAAAAACACATCCAGGGTAAAGCTGTCACTGAAAGCAATGCACATAACGTATTTCAGGTTTTAATTTATGGGATACCGTGTGATAGAAATGAGCTTGTAGATTGGCTAATATTCACCCATGTACACCGGGATCATTTTTTAAAAACCCAGCAACTTGCATAGTGGACATTATGAAGCATTCCTCCTGACTACTGAAATTCCATTCTTCTCAGGATCGACATGACCATGAAGGTTGTAGTTAACAGCTCAAGTTTAAATTACATTTTAAATTGAATTTGTTCTATTTCTTGAAGCTTCCTTTCCCAGCATGGGAAAATGGGACCAACCAATAGGCAACCAGAATGTGCCAATTTCATGTCACTGCTTGCTGAAAACTGTTTTGTCTAGGGTTATTTATTTATTTATTTATTTATTTATTTATTTATTTATTTATTTATTTATTTATTTATTTGTTTGTTTGTTTGTTTGTTTGTTTGTTTGTTATTCTGAAATGGTGGTAGGAACACAAACCATCTTCAGTTCTTCATGGGAAAGGCATAATGGTATGACATTCTGACTATAGTTTCTTGACTTGAAAAACTTTTGGGAGATTTCTTCAGAGCTCTTTCCTAAGATTTACCTCCAGAAGAATTTGAAATCCTGGCTACGTCAACAACAACAAACTTTTGTGTTTGTGAAAAGTCCTCATATTTATTTCCTTTCCCTATCTTCCATCAAGACAGCCAAATAACAGTCTTATGAATTGCCAACTCTTGGTGAAACATTTCATTAGCATGTATTTTTCGAACTATCCACAGAGAGATGCTTCTTCTTCATCATCTTTTCTCTTCCCTCCCCCGTCCCACTGTTGCAAACTCTAGCCCAGTGGTTCTCAACCGGTGGGTCCCCAGATGTTCCTGGACTGCAGCTCCCAGAAGTCTTCATCACTAGCTGAACTGGACAGGATTTCTGGGAGTTGCAGTTCAGGAACATCTGGGGACCCACAGGTTGAGAACCAATGCTCTAGCCTGTCCAACTCTTCAGTATTAAAGAATTATTTGGGGGAGCGTGTGTGGGGTGGGGAGAAATAAAACTGCAGATCATACCTTTTGATAACTGCCTTTTGCATACATCGCATACAGAGAATAAAACAGAACAAAAGCAAGGATCTAGAATAGGCAGTGGGTGGGCTGGCAGGAAATAAATAAATAAATAAACCTACTATCTGCTGCAAAATCTATCAGCATTTTGGGAGCTGTCAAAAATGAAAAACGACGCTGCAAGTCTGGCCTTTAAAAATGGTACTAATTTATTGGGGGGTGGGGGACTATGTGAAAAGAATGCATAGCGAGAAAGGAGAGTCGACTTTCCTTCAAAAAATGAGTTGCAAAGTTAAACTTATTGCATTGCTTGGATCTTTGAATGTCATTTGACGGATGTCTTTAAAACTGGGAAAGAGTGGCAAAGACATGCTTGCTGCTATTTTCTTAGACATAATAAATTGTCAGCACGGTTTTTGGTTTGTTATTAATGAACCTGCTGTGTGAACTATAAACCTTTCCAGTATTATAGTCTCACTGGTCCTGAGCTGTCATTTCTGTTCATTAAATCCATTCTCTCCCTCCCTATGTGATCCTAGTCAACGTTTTCAGGCAGTTTGACAATCCATTTATCATCCATTAATCAGTAAATTAAGCTTCCTTGTCAGTAAAAGCAACATCTCTGAAGCACATTTGCTGTATTTTAACTCACTTTTCCTTTAATGAGCTCACACTAAGGTCTCTTCCTCTCCACTTTTATGGTGAGAATGTATTTATTTTATTTATTTTAGAGTATTTTTACCCCGCCTTTCTCCTTGGAAAAAGGACTCAAGGTGGCTTACAGAATGAGGGATCATATACAGTCCAGTACAATTAAGACATGTTCTGGTATTGAGAACAAGGAATTGAGGGACATCTTGCAGCATTAATAGACAACATTACATTAAAGCTACAAGAGAATGTGAGCAGTTAAAGGGGAGTAAAGTTCCATGTAAAGTTATGAGTGGCGGAAACTAATACTGAAAACATAGTGTCAATGTAAACCCATAAGGTTATAATTAGTTAAAAACACAAAGTCTATGTGATCCCATAGATTCATCTAAAAGATACATAATAGATAATCCATCATTCAGGGACAGCTTGCCTGAAGAGAAATGTCTTTGCCTGTTTCTGGAAGGACAACAGAGATGAGGCAATCCTGGCCTCTAGTGGGAGGGAGTTCCAGAGTCCGGGCACAGCAGCTGAGAAGACGATTTCATGGGTTCCCACTAGATGTACCTGTGAGGGTGGCGTTAACCAGTGAGATAGGTTAGATTGAAAAGCTGTGGTGCCCCAAAGTCACTGAATGATTTGCAGGGCGAAAGTTGGAATTTGAACTCAGTTCTCCTAAGCCAAAGGTCAACACTCTAACTACTGTACCAGGCTGGATCATGCTACACCTTCATAAACATTTTTTTAAAAAAATTTGCAGACTTGTCCCTATCTTTCTCTTTATAGTTTTTTAATTTACCGGTAATATTCCACCTGACTTAGTGAAAACCCATTCCCCTGGGTTTTTGAATGCCCAAGCAACACAACAAAAAACAGACAAAAGCCAAAAAGCAAACCCACACAGACCATCCCTTCCACCCAAATAAAAAGTAAAGCAAATAAGGTACAAATTCAAACTAATTCCTAAATAACTAAATAATTGAATAAGTAATAGTGACTGTCCTCTGTGAAAAAGCCAAATCATGGGTCCAAACTGGTACCTGAAGGGGAGAATGTCCCCAAAGCCTTCTTTGAGCAGAATGACCCTTAAGTCAGATGGTGTGGTATAAAAATCAAGTAAATAAATGAATGAATAAATAAATCATTTCTTGAGCGTCTAACGTAGGTAGAGTAGATTTGCTGAATTGTTCATCAACACATATGTAAACCCCAATGATTAATAGATCTGCTCTAGTAAGAAATACCAATGGGAATCAAAACTTCACCCTTCCTTGCATATGGCTCCCATGATGAGTGCATAAATTTATATACAATTCCCCCAACCTAGGTTCTCCATAAGAGCTTGGATGCTGGCTATTGTGGTTGGGTGCTATTCTGTGTTCCAGTTGTTGTTGTTGTTGTTGTTGTTGTTGTTGTTGTTGTTGTTGTTGTTGTTGTGGTGGTGGTGGTGGTGGTGGTGGTGGTGGTGGTGATGATGATGATGATGATGATGATGATGATGATGATGATGATGATGACGACGATGACGACGATGATGATAATGATGCTTATTGGATTTATTTACCATCCATCTAGCAACAAAGACCACTCTTGGCTGTTTACAAGAATATCACCATGCTTTCAGCATATTATCATCTCATTACAAGTGACTTCCCAAATGCATTTCTGTCTTCATCCTGGGCAAAAACATATATATGTCCCATGCTGCTAAACTAATGGGGGAGTTAAAATCTTTAGCAGGTTGAAAGTTTTACATTCTGTTAATTAATCCATACCCGTTAATGGTTGAAAAAGCTGCACACTCTCCTTGTGTCTGTCAGAAACAAAGTGCTCAGTAAAATGTCCAGTCCTTTCATCAGCCATATGCATCCTCTCTGCTCACCCAGGAGGAAAGAAAGAAATAGACACACATTAGTTACCTTACGCAAATCAAACCAATTTGCCTTCTTATTGCAGTGTTCTGTATACTGTGCTCACTCCCCTATAATTTAAAGCCAACGTATCAGCATAATAATCCTCTGCCTTTGTTCCTTTTATTTCTCTGAGATTAGCTCTTTTGACAGTGTATATTGAACTTACAAATTATTAATGATTCAAAATTTGCCAACACTGCCTGTTGGACTGAAGTTAAAACTAATCAGAAGAGTGTTTTTAACAGTACAACATAGCAGTTGTATGATTTAATGCTGTGCGATTATACGCAGAAAATCTACTGCTCAACAGTATTTTCTTGTATCCTGGAAATTAAAAAATAGGTTTAATGATTCATTTAACTGCCAATACCCAGCAAATGGAGTTCGCCAGCATTTCCTTTCAAACAAAAAACCTGTCCCTCTACTACCACCTAATGGTGAAGACAAACAGGAAGTGGTTGCATCGGGTGAATTTCTCCAGGAGTGAAGTAGGTAAACCCCCAAAGATGGAAAATCTAGGACAGCCAAGTAGTCTACACACCAAACTGTGGTATGTCAGGTAAATAAGTTAGGAGTCAACGGTGACAACTTGAACCAGAACATTTTTAAGGATGGCTGCTTAGAATGAGAACTGGAAATCAACTAAAATCTCAGTTTGCATCCAACATTTATATATAGGTCCCAGTTACACATATGAGATCAGAAAACTTTGGCAAAATTGAATTATACGGAATCACTTTTTATAAAGTAGACTTTGCAGGTATTGCTGCCAACAGTTCCAAGATGTGGTCTTAGAGTTGGATCTGGTTGATAGTGTAGTGGCCATTCTTTAAACATTTGCTTGAGAATAAGTCTCGTGAGCATTCCAAAGCTAGATGGGGCCAGGGTTACCATGCTCATGTAGGCAAGACTTTCCCCCACTGAAAAGATATAAAATGCTTATAAGGTGTTTCCTTTAATAGGTACTCATACTCTTCTGTGGGGAATGGGACTCCCAACCTCCGATACCTAAGCACCTGAGCTATCCAGCGGTTAGGCCATGAGACAGCTTTCTCCGTGTAGAAGACTGGTTTAATGTGGGTTGAAGTCATACAGTGAAGGCTGCTAGTGCGGCTCTCACAGGAACGTGAACTAACACCAGTTTGGGACTACATCTTGCCGGAGCTGTCCAAGGTGCTAAAGAAATCTCAGAGTGGATTGAATATTGCCATGAATTCAGGGCCACCAGACTTTCCTGGGAACACAGGCCACTGAAGTAATAAATTCATCACCTGTAAGAGACTATATCCTAACCCAGTTGCCTCAGGTCTACCTTTGCAATAAACCAGAAGATCTCTGAGAGCCCTCTGCACTCTCAGTGTGGCTGTGTATGCTGTCACAAGAAGTTGGTATTTTTACGCATTGGAGCGGGAGGAGAGCACATTCACACCAGGGCCGGTTTGCTTGTTTCTCACAACACACATTGCAGCTGCTGTGAGATGATGAATGAGCCAGGTGGACAAAAGATTCCAGCACAGAGTCCACTGCTTTCTGTCTGTGCTCCCTAATAAATAGATAAGCTGCCCTTCTCAATTTGAAGAAGCATCTCTTTGCTGTTCATATTCGTGCATCATCACTGGGGTGGTGGGGGAAAGGGGAAGAAACAGAAAAATGTTTTATAACAAATACATTTCCTCCTCTTATTTTTCTTCTGCCTTGGCCAATGAGGCACATAATCCATGGCCATTAAGTTTTCTATATGATGAATTGAAATGTACATGCTAGTTTTAAGACCAATGAATAGAAGAGTTCTGTTCTTAGCCTCTGGAAGGTTTGACACATGTATATTTTTTACATTCCTTTCTCTTAAGAATGTATGGTGTGACTCTACACTCAGCATGTTTGCTATTGCTTCAAGTCAAGAAACCTTTTAATGGCCTAAAATAAACAATGAACAAAAGCATCAAATTGTGGAGTAAAGATAACAGATAAATAAATGAAGAGATGAAACAGAACAGATTAGTGGCCACCCTTAGTCCTGGAGGTCTCATTAATGGCATAAAGCACTCTGGCCAGGTATTCAGCCACTGAGACAGTCAGTTTTGAAGATCTGCTGTTGATAAAATACTATGCCTTTGCCTGGAAACTCCTCAGCATCATTCTGATGCTGAAAATTACAGCCTGACTTGAAACATGTATGTATGTATGTATGTATGTATGTATGTATGTATGTATGTATGTATGTATGTATGTATGTATGTATGTATGTATGTATGTATGTATTAGAGATGGGTACGACTCAAAAAATGGTGTTTCGTTTGTCGTTTGGTCGTTTAGGGGTCCGTTTCGGTTTGTTTTTGTTTTTGTGACGTTTTTTGCAAAAAAATTCATTTTTGTTTCGTTAGGTAACGAAATGAAAAAATGAAAATGAAAACGAAAAATTGCTGTTTCTTTAGCATTCTTTTTAGTTCAATGCATCTGCTGCAACGAAAAGGAAAAACACGGCAAATTTGGTCGTTTCGTTTTCCTTTTCGTTTTGTTTAAAAAATTTTGTTTCGTTTTCATTGTGTAACGAAATGAAAAAACAAAAACAAAAATGAAAAATCGCTCATTTCGTGCCCATCTCTAGTATGTATGTATGTATGTATGTATGTATGTATGTATGTATGTATGTATGTATGTATGTATGTATGTATGTATGTATGTATGTATGTGCATTTGTTTGTTTTTTGTCTCTGTGCTTGATTAAGACTTCAATGTTCATTAGATTACTTTGGTCATTAGATTAATTGTGTTTCTGATTAGCTATGCACACCTTTGGTCATTTCACTTCATGTGAACAAACATCCAGAACTATTATTGCAGGGGCAGAAAGGGTGTATTTTGCACAAATATCCCTTTGGATATTTAAAAACAATGTTTTGTGTAAAAACAATAGTACTTTTAAAATTGATGCTCCTACTGATGGAAAAAAGAAACAGTCTTTTCACTCTTGTGCAGGAATGAAAAATCTCACAGCACTTGATCATTTTTGATGAGGCAGCACATCCCCTTGCATGGAAGATGATTAAGCTTGCCTTACATCTTTAGCACAGAGGGTCCTTTTCTCATTGGATGATGAATAAATGCCATAAATCAATAAATATGCTTTTCAGAATTAATGTTCTGGAATAGGTTTCAGGCAACATGTTCATTACTGGTGGAAGAATTAGAGCTGCTTTAAAACTGAGAAAGATTCCAGCAATTTTGACCTAAGGACCATCTGCCAACATCTTTCCATGAGTAAACTGGGCCCCATCTCACCCCACCCCATACTTCCAGCCTCCGTGTAGTTGGATGAAGATCAATGGGCCCTTGGTATGTGAGAATGTCCCACTTAATCCAAACAGCTTCTGTATGTGTTTGTTGTGTCATTACAGTCATGACCGACTCTTCATCACTCCATGTCCATGGAGTTTTTCTTGGCAGGAATACTGGAGTGGTTTGCCAGTTCCTCCGGGAAGATGGGCAGGATACAAATGCAATAAATAAATACAAATAAATAAATAGTTCCTATCCAAGTGCCTATAGCATCTGGTATTTCCTGGTGGTCGCCCATCCAAGTACTAACCAGGGCAGACCCTGCTTAGCTTCCGAAATCAGGCGAGATTGGATATGCTTAGGGCAAACTCTTAAAGTGTTTGAAAGAGAATGGAGTTTCCCTTGTTATTCATAACGAAACCTGCCTGGCGGATTCAGTAGTAAGTGTAGTATTCCTATAGCAACAGATATGTTGATGTCCATATTAACTACATTTCTGTTTGCTGTTGGTCTGATGTGGAAGCTATTTGGTCATGATCGGGGGAACACAGGAGTTGAGAGACAACTACAGATACCTGTTGCTGTTTAGAAGCAAACGTTGATGAAAAACTACAGCCAATATAGACAAAGAAGTATGGATTCAACATGTTCTGTGGAACAGGCAGATTTCTTCCCCCACCACCAGTTTCCCATGCAACCCCACATGGATGGCTTATCTTATCTGCTCCCCAATTAACTCATTAATTAATCTGTTAAATGGGCATGAATCACATTTATCTGTGCTGCAAGATGTTGCCCAGTCCAGTTAATTAATCTTCGCAACAGGCTTTGGGATCAAAAGATTAAAGGCAGTGGATAGCAATAAAAAAATTAATAATATTAATAACCCAAGGACCTGTATCAAGGCATACAGCATCCTATTTTCAGCTCCTAATTGCATGCAAATTCTTGAACAGATGGTGCTGCCAGAGCCATTAGTGTGGGAACAGTCTATGACTTTGGACAGCTAAATGGTGATGTGTAAAGAGTCAAGGTGGTCCCTGAATAATTGGAAGAATGAGTAGGACAGGAATGTGAAGGAAGGTGAGTGAAGAAACCATGTACCCTTCTGATTAAAGGAATTTCTCCTTCCCTTCATTTCTTGTCTCTTGTTTACCTGTTGGCTCTTGATTACCTGTTGACTTTCATCCAAAAGAATGAACCACCTTAAATGAAGAATGTTTTTGAGTGAACATAGAGTGATACATGGGGCATGGCTTTATTAGGTAGTCTTATAGTCAAAAAGTGATGAACTGGCGTAGGCAAGGTATTTATGTATTACAAATATTTTACCCCACCTTTCCCTAAAGAAGGACTCAAAGTGAGTTACATCATTAAAAGAAAATATTTAAAGCTAAAAACCAGCCAGGCAGCCAGCCATGAAATGAAAGCTTGCCTGAAGAGAGTGGCTTTGAAGGAGAGCAAAGATGGGACCAGGCAGGCCAGCTGTGGGGGACAGTTCCAAAGTCTGGGAGCAACCATAGAGAAGGCCTTCTCTTGTGTCCCCACCAGGTGCACTGCTGAGGATGGTGAGACTGAGAGAAATGCCTCTCCTGGTGTTCTTAATAGTCAGGCAGTTTCTTCCGTGAGGTCCTTGACAGCTTTAAGAAAATACTGGACAAGTTCATGGAGAACAAGGGTATCAATGGGTATCCTTGTGGATGCCTAAGGACAACCTCTGGGTTGGAGAGATAGGCAGGAGATCTCTCAATGCCATTTGCAGGGAACTGTAAGCAGGTGAAGACATCTGCTTGGGAATACCCTGAAGCAAATGGTGAGCCACTGTGTGAGACAATGCTGGACTGGATGGGCTGTGGACTGTTCCAGCAAGGCTGTTCCTATGTTCTTATGTCCCAGGAGACACTATAATTTGCTTGCAGGGTATTCCAGGTTCCACCTCCATTGTCGGGGTGGTTCCTGGCTGGAGCACATCCTGGTGAGAGGATGAAAACCTGCAAAAGGATGTGACTCTACTTCTTTTTATATAAGAGTTGGTATGTGGCCATTTCCACTGTGGGGGGATATCAGGAAAAACATCTTAACTGTTAAAGCAGTACAACAATGGAACCAATTCTCTTGGGAGGTGTTGAATGCTCCTGTGCTGGAGGCATTCAAGACCCAACTGGGCAACCATGTGTTAGATCTGCTTTGGTCTAGATTTCTGCCTTGAGCAGGGGATTAGAGTCAATGACCTGACAGGCCCCTTCCAACGCAGTTATTCTATGACTCTGTGGTTTCTAACAAACTTCTTAAAACAGTGACTAAAACCCAGTTTGTCACATCGGCCAAAGCATAACCTTATGTGCGCTCCCCTCTGGCATACAAAGTGCTGCCGATGGAATTCTTCAGAGTGCTTGTGCTCCAAAATCCAGTAATCACAGGAACAAGTGCTTTGTTAACCAATGAGGAATAGACAGAAAGTTGTTCCTTGGTTTACGATAAGAAAAGGATTCCAGTCGGTATTTGCAGATCAAGTTCACTGCAGGCGGAAACAAATCAGTGGATGCATGGAAAGGACTTGTTTTGGGTTTGGAAAACTTTGATTTTCTTCCTTCCATTTCAGCTGGGTTTTAAAATCTGGCCCCTCTTACACAAAAAATGCAAAGAAGGACTCTGATGGTATTGCACACCCCCTTCTCCTTCACTCTGATCTCTGCAAAAACAGTTTTGTTTAAATAATTTAATATATATGTTTTTTTTTTTCAGATTCTCTCCAATAATGGTGCTCCAACATTGATGAGTACCTCAGAATCGAATGATAAACATTTCATGAAGGCACTCATTTTCTTTGTATATTTATTAAACTAATTGTTTTTTTCCACATGCCTCCCAGTCCCTCTTTCCTTTGAGCTCGAGTTGGGAATGTAAACTCAGCAATTATTTTCACTTTCAAAGTTTGCTTTACTTTTGAAGTGACCTAGATAGTGGGGCCCTTCAAGCAGCTTTAAGATAGAATACCGATTTAAGTGTGGTTTCTCTTTTCCCCTCCCCTTTCTTCTTTGTCTCTTGATATAGTTTGTGCAAATAAAATTAACATTTTTCCCTAATAAGACAACTTTTCATATCCATGCAAAAACAGGATTTGTAGCTCAAGTACTGTACATTCCCCCACCAGCTCTGCTGCGGAAGAAGAAAAGGATAGAGCTTGTAATGTATTTCTTTCTCTCTGTTAGTTATTATGCTGTTTTTTTTAAAGAGAGAATTGTCATGCTAATTTTATATCCTAGTTTCTAGTGTTCAGTATTAATTGCATTCAAATCCCATTGCAGAAAAAAAAGTTTCTATGGAATTAGAACTTATCCGCCTTCTTCCAGTGGCTTTTAACTTGTTCCAATGAAGCCTTAAGCCTTTTAAAACAAATGTAAGATTACTTAGGCCGGGGTTTCAGAGATATGTCAGTTGGTGTGGGGACTAGGCTTTAATCAGGACCAGCAGACAGTGGTAGACTGCAACCCCAGGAAGTGAATTTGGGGTGCTATGTTGGAGTAGTAGCATTCATTATTTAATTTGTGCTCAACCAGCTCTATGTGTGTACTTGTCACTAAACAGAACAATTCAAGGATCCAGTAGGCACAAGTTCACAAAACTTTATGGCACAATGATTTAACATTCCACAAGACACTTCTTGCTGCAACAGAATGAAAGAGCTACACTTCTGAAAATATACTTTCTACCCTCTGATCTTCTCAAGGAGCAGTCAGTCCCGCTTTGCTGGCTTCTTGATATAACTTCTTCCCTCTTTCTGCTTTGTCAATTGACTTCCTTTCAATTTGTAAAGGGCTCTCCATAAATGAAGTCCAGGTTCTGAAAGCACCCGCAGGATGTCCTGTTTCATGGACTGACTCAACACACCAATTTCCACATATTCCATTCTCCTCTTTGCTTCAGCCCTTTAACCACCTCCTGTTATTCTTCTCTTTGGGCGTCTTTATTCTCGCTCATGTGCCTCTTCCTGACCCTAGTTCTATCTTGCTCCTTCCATGGCTCTTACCTTTTTTGAAGTCTTCAACATGTGCCTTCAACCTTGCTTTTTCTTCTCTCTAGATTTCTTCAGAAGATATGTCAGCAATACGATTGCTGTAAACTCCTTTCAGTGCTTTCTCCCTATGGAAGATATGAAATTATTACCAGTGCATGTTGCAAAAAGTCCCCAAAACTAAGTTCTGGTATATAAGATGCCCTGGGCATTCAGGAACTGTTGCATGAATACTAACTAACATAAATATTATTATTGCACTTGTATCTGGGTGTCACCATGAATCCCCCTTTTGATCCATAGAATGATCATTGATATTTGCAAGCCATCTTCATCAACAGTTATTTCAATAAGTCTTGAAAGAGGTAGCCGGTATTAGTCTGTGCAAGGTAAATAAGTCTGTACAAGTGCAATCAATCAATCAGTCAATCAATCCCCCCGTGTGTGTGTGTGTGTGTGTGTGTGTGTGTGTGTGTGTGTGTGTGTGTGTGTGTGTGTGTGTGTGTGTGTGTGTGTGTGTGTGTGTGTTTGTCTCTCTCTGTGTTTGTGTCTCTGCCTAAAAGAGAAATGTCTGTTGAATAGCTCATCAGTAGGAAGATTATTACTACAGAGTTACTGATCTCATCCCCTGTGGTGTGCTAAACATTTTTTTCCTTTTCTTCCACCCCCCTCCATTTCTTTTTTTGTACAACATCAATGGTATAATTGAAATCCATTTTATGTGATCTTTCCTCTGATGGTTTAGAATTAGATCAATTTATATTCCTAAGGAACGACCCAACAGGCACATAAATGCAGCCACTAGAATTATATTTTGTCCATAAGCAAAGCAGATATCATTTGCTGATTCATTACACGCTCAGCAGGGTGCTTGATTTTAGAAAGGTGCCTGAAATTATAGCTTGCGGTAGAAGGCTAAGCTAAGATAAGCCTTTCTTTAAAAAAATAAATAAATTAGGAGAGGGGCATGAAATGGAAAAGCATATGGGGAAACACTGATTGCAACTAACCTTAGAGGGGCTGCATTAATTAAAGTATGGAAACAGTAAATATCATTGATGTTTCAAAACCTCTGCATGGAGCAGTGGATTGAATGATGCCTGTTCTACGTCATTTCTGAATTTGTTACACTTATATAGACACAATGGGCCTTTTCACACAACCCCTAAGATCCGCTGGCCACTTAAATTCGGACCAGGGATCTTGGGGGTTCATTGCTCTTTCTGCTTCCCCACCCCTCCACACTTCCTTGCTCCTGTCTGCGTGAGGGGAGGGAGGAAAAAAGAGAGGAAAAAATGCAGGCTCACCTCCGAAGCCGCCCGGAGCCCCGTCATTGTCCTGATTCCTTCTCTTCTGTTTTTTTTTTTTTGCCCTTCTCTTAAAGGGGTGGGAGGCAAAAAAAAAAAAGAAGTGGGGAGAGCCCCGCACTCACCAGATTAAATCTGGACCTGGGGATTTTCACCCTCCTAGAGCAGGTACAAGAAAAGTGCTCTGGGATGCGCTTAGGTGGGCATGGTCGCACTTAATTTCCTGCAAACTCCGGAGCTGGTGGGGAAACAATTGTAAGCTCCGGAGCTGGCAGCCATTTGCTGTGGAGTTTAGGGGTCGTGTACAAATACCCAATGGCATCAAACATGATGTCACTTTCAAGACCAACTGTTGCATTTTAACATGAGCTCCCCTGGCCAGATCCACAGAATGTAATGTTGCATGAAAGCTCAGATTCTTACCAACTACTAATTGACTCTTGAGTGTATGGTACATTTATGCTGCTTTTGGGCTCTGCTTTCAGCTCCTCAGGAGACAGAAAACACACCTGAGCAAAGATATGGATGGAGAGAAAGAGAAGAAAGAGGAGGGTGGGTAGTTTGAAGACTTAGGATTCCCTAAGAGCTCAAGAGAATACGAGCAGTTAAAGAAGCAAGAAAAAATTCCATTGTGAGTGATGGTGCTAACAGTGAAAACACTGGTATATTTATGAGGTCAGCCAATGCAATCTTGTATGGTGGACCAAGTTATGAAGGATGGAAACTAACATTGAAAATATGCTAGGGTGATGGGAATCACATCCTGGCAAAGCCCCTTTAGGGACCCAAGATGGCTTATCAAGATTCGAGGGCAGTGGGGGATTACACTGATACATAAGTTATGACACTAAAAATGAGTCAGCATATAGTAGGATCAGAAGAACATTGGCTTAAAACAATTTAGAAGCCATAAACCCAAGATGTGTACAAAGATATTCAATCTTTAATTTTATTTTGAAAGAGACCACTGTGGTATCCTCGGGTCACAATTATTTTCTCCTCAACCCATCCATTTGCCAAAATCTTGCCTGAAAAGTAATTTCTTTAATTGCAGAAGAGAGACAGGGCAGGTCTGGACCCACTTGGGCAGTGTGTGTGCGGATTCCACATCCTGGGAGCAGTGATTAGTTCTCTCTTCCTACTCCCTAGGCCGAACACATGAAGACTCCAGGTGTATAAAAAGTCACAACATTTGTTTTTCCAGACCCCCGAATATCTCCTTCAACCCAATACGTCTGGGGTGGGTGGGGGGGAGACATCAAATCACATTCCAAGGTCCCATTAATATCTAAGAACATAAACATTACACCAGCAATGTAAAATTGAAATTGCAGGATGCTTTACACCTTACAGCACTAATTTTCAAAACAACCTCCGAGATTTCATCCAGCAGAAGGTTGTCAGGACACTTGAGTAATTGAGTTTTTCCAGGCGCTGTGACCACTGGTGCTAATTTGCAAAGCAGATTAGACCAAGGAATACATTTTCTACTTTAACCTTTATCACATTACTTTCTGGTGTGGGAATAAGATATATTGGGGGGGGGGGCTGTAATTGTAGCCCTCGTTTTTGTTTTTTTTTCTTACAGATGTGACATGCAGGTGCATGCTCACTCTCTTAATGTAGTCAGGTTTGCTTTTATTCCCTTAACATCCGTTTATGTTCAGGTTGGCACAGGGGAGTTATCAGAAAGCACTGTAGCTTTTATTAACCAGATGGAAGATTCCATTCCAGTAAATCGTAAATTGCATACTCCAGCAAATCTTTAATATTCGCCTTTATACAAGGAGCATGTTTTAAGCACAATTACTTTATGATTTAGGTTCACTCTTCTCAAACTAGAACATAAGTTTGTGAACAAATTTAAGAGGACTTCCTTTTCCAAATAAACAAAACAAAGCAAAACAACACATATACCCCAAACCACCCAAAAAAACCCAAAACCTAACTGGGTGTCTATGATTCAGTGGATGAACTTGTGTCACTTAGCCTTGTAAGCTACGTTAGATTCGGCCCATTGAATCATTGAGAATTTGTTAATTCTATGCCTCCATAATATTCATTCAATCAATTAGGCTTGATCTTGTTGCGATTTAGTACACTACAGTAAGTTGCAGCTAGAGTAGGGCCATTCTGAAGGAGTTGACTTACCACAGGCATGTCCAAACTTCGTCCCTCCTGATGCGTTGAACCACAACTCCCAGAATTCTAAGTTTAGATTGCCAATGGCAAAGTACTGTGGGAGTTTGGACATGCCTGACTTACCAGATTCCCACTGATTCAATAGGCCTACTCTAGTGCATTTTACTAGACTAAGCAACACAAATTTCAGCCAGTGATACACAGTTAAAATTTTTCATCTCTCTCTCTCTCTCTCTCTCTCTCTCTCTCTCTCTCTCTCTCTGAGTGTGTGTGTGTGTGTGTGTGTGTGTGTGTGTGTGTGTGTGTGTGTGTGTGTGTGTGTGTGTGCATGTGTGTGCATGTTTGTATATATGTGTCCTGTAATCAAGTCAGAATCCACTGATAGCAGTCCTAATGGGGCATTTTTTAAAATAAATGCCAGCATTGCCTTTCAAGCCTTATGAAGTGCCATTCTGAAACCAGGGTGCTTTGCTTTCCAATGGGTCTCAAGGTATGAACAATCAATTAAACTAGTGAGACTGTTGAAACCTGCTAAGTATTCCCCCCACCCCACCCCAAGCAAGCATCCCTGCCTGGACCAAATCTCAGCTTCAACTCAGGCAGTTCCTCACCTTCCTTGCATACCTTACCTACAGGCTCGATCAACCTTCTCCGTGAGAGTTCCTTCATTTCTTTCCCCTTCCCTAGATCGTTGATGCCTGCAATCCTGGGTGACTGTGCTTGGATCTAGTTAAGGGGACATTTTTCATGCAGTTTGAATTTCAAATTAGCACTTTCCCAGTCAATATGCAAACTGGAGCGCAGTCACTCTTCTGCCATTGCACTCCTCCAAATTTTGTGATACAGTTCCCTGAACAACAATGCATAGATTAAGTGAAAATGCATCCATTTTGTGGTTCTGCAAAATATGCAGCCAGGAATATGGGAATAATGTGACCTTGGCATGGCTATACTTGAAGGTAGTTTATAGCATAGCCCTGAAGGTTAATTAATAATTCACTAATTGGCCCTTTCCAGTCCTTTAGGAGACACAGAGGAGATCAGAAATCCAAGATCAGTCACTCCCCCCCATTAGTCTGTTGAACAAATTCTAGATACCCAATCTCAAGATTTAGAGTTAGATATGCTCCAGTTTGCATACTGATTTGGAAAGTACTAATTTGAAATTCAAACTGTATGAAAATTGTCCCCAGAACAAGATTCAAGCACAGCCATCCAGGATTGCAAAATGTTGTCCTTATAACCTTAAACACGTTCTCAGCATTCAACCCCATTGTTTGACTGAACTGTGAAAGACCTATTCAGACTTTCAGAAAAGGGTTAATTGGTAAACTTTCTAGCCCTTCCTCTGCCTCATGGTGTTTCCTGGTAGAATGTGCAAATTAATGGCCAAAACTTCCAGCTATACAGTGGAGGGGGAAAAATCAAGATAGGGACCTACAGAGCAGATTATTATAATTACAAGGCTCCTTCAGATATACCGCTCGACACTATATAGCTAGTTCAAAATAGATTTAACTCAACTGGCAATATAGTCTTTGTTGATTCAGTCAGAGACTCTGTGGTTGAGAAATAACAAAAATGTAAATGTTTTACTCACAAATCTTCATATATATCAGAAAAACAAACAAAATATGTTTACTTGTTGCATAACATGAGATCTTCACTGGTTAACTTCATTGTTTTGAATAACTGACTGGTTACATATGTGCCTCACTTAAAATCTAAGTGCTGACTCCCAAACTGTCAAATTCAAACACTCACAGAACACTGTCATTGATAAGAGTCTCTAGCTGACACAGAATCCTGAATGAGTAACAAAAGTGGGAAAAGGAATCTGAGATAAAGAGGGAGCCATTGGCTGCAGCTAAGTGACTGACATTCATCTCAAAGCCCTTCTCATCAAAACCTCCAAAGGACATAATAGGCAGTTGCTATGATTCCAACCAGAATAGCCTAGATGCCCTAAGCACATCTGATCTTGCCTGATTTTGGAAGCTAAGCAGGGTCAGCCTTGGTTAGTACTTGGATGGGAGACCACTAAGGAATACCAGGTGCTGGAGGCACCCGGAGTAGGAACTGGCAAACCACTCCAGTATTCCTGCCAAGAAACTCCATGGATATGGGGTCACGAAGAGTCAATCACAATTGTAACGACGCAACACACACATGATTCCAACCACA
Source organism: Phrynocephalus forsythii (assembly GCA_029282475.1). Lineage (NCBI taxonomy): Eukaryota > Metazoa > Chordata > Lepidosauria > Squamata > Agamidae > Phrynocephalus > Phrynocephalus forsythii. The sequence goes on from JAPFRF010000013.1 coordinate 6,982,435, forward strand.
ACAAAAGGCCATTCTGAAGAGAAGCTCACCTCTTACATATGCATCCTCTGAAGGTAACCAGGGACCCTATTTTGAAGTTCCCAAATAACCTGGTGGGGCTCTATATGTAACAGACGCTTACCTCTTCATAAGATTCCTCTCTTCTCATATTCTTGCAAGCTTTAGCACTACAGTGGAGTGGTGTTGCTGACCTGGCAACTTCACTCCATTGTGACTGGCATTCGATAGCATCAGGATTCTGGATCAATAGGTGGAGCATGGTCATGGTTCCTCAGAGTTTGTGAATGGTGCTTTTGACCTAGCCTCTTGAACAACGGCTCTGAACCTTGGCTCCCCATATGTTATTGGACTGTAGCTACCAGACGTCCAGGGCAGCACCAGCTAATGTTGAAGGCATCCGGGAGTTTTAGTCCAAACATTTGGGGACCCAAGGTTCGGCGCCCCTCCTCTAGAAGCCTCAAGTCAGCATGGGTACTCAGTAGAGATGGGCACAAACCAATGAAGCAGTGGTTCGCCCCAGTTTGTCCTTCATCAGAGCCAGTGTTCAACCTTTCCCAGCCCCGCCTCCTGCTCCTGACACTGCCTCTGAATGGCCACCCATCAGAGGAGGCAGAGCTGGGAAGCAGCAAATGCCTATTAAGCTGAAGGACAAACCACCGGCTCAGAAGTTCGAGCGCATTTCTACTACTCCCTTATATGAGCTGTGGGATTTTCCACATCGTAGCTGCAAAACAGCAGCTTTGTTGGAGTCTGTGGGATTTGTCTGGTCCAAAATCTGCGGTAACAGAAGGGACAAGAAACCCACACAGCATCCTCCATGAAGGAGCTTGAAATGTCCTCAGCCACAACACTAGACTCTGGAGTTTTGTAGGCTATAAGCACAGAGCACTTTTTTTTTTTAAGCTGAAGGGACCTTCAGTGAAGAATAACATTATGAATATAGTGCCAGCTGTACTCATGTGGCAGGCTAAATGACTAAAGTGCAAATTTATAGGATAATGAAAGGGTTCCCTACTGTAATTATACCAGTTATCTCAACAGTGCTATGTTTGCTTGTCACTACAGTTGATAAATGAGATGCGAGACAAACCATGATTTAATGCCTGCCCATTAAGATAATTATACCTCTGTTTAGCTGCAAATATGCTTTGTTTAAAGATGGTACTTTTCCTGAGACAAAGAGGCATTGTCAAAGATCCAGTCAAATGGGAATATGTAATGATACAGAGATGAGCACCGCCCCTAGATTGGACATGACTAGCACGCATGTGTGTGTGGGGGGGGTACCTCTCTGTGTGTGTGTTTGTGTGTGCTGAGTTGTTACAGTCATGATTCCATGTCTGTGGAGTTTTCTTGAGAGGAATACTGGACTGGCTTGCCAGTTCCTACTCCAGGAACTTTACCTTTACCTTTAATGATGTTGTCAATGGGGTTGAAATAAGCTAATTCGTAGAGGTTTATTGCTTATTCATGAAGTATTGAGTTCTCTGAATTGGTTTCATATTTCTCCAGCGATGTCACTAGGTTGCCAAATCTGAGTGATTGTGTAACATATCCTGTTCTTAAGAAAAAGAACTTTCTCTAGAAAGGGGATCATTTATTTATTTATTTATTTATTTATTTATTTATTTATTTATTTATTTATTTATTTATTTTTAATAAGTTTGGTCAGTGGTCATTGAATGGGCAGGAAGAGGCAGCAGTCTTTGTGAAAAACAAGTAGGCAGGTATAGAGGTGGGTCATTACAGAGCTGCAGACAAGCTAGGCTAGTCTAACAAAGCATCATGCTAGGCTGGCATAGCCCCTCCCCTCCAATTTTGAAGTCACCAAAGTATTTGAGTATTACCAAGATTCAGAGCTGAAGCACTGGAAATCTCAGCAGTTATGTGTCTGATGTCACCATCTTACCAAATCATTGGTGATCCAGGCTGGTGGTAGTCAACCTACTCTCTGCACACAGAGAGATGCAACAGCATCTCTGCCACAGGTGCTTGCTGAAGCCTCTTCCAGACGTTAGAGAAAGAGCCATGCCTAGCAATTTTTATTCCTGTCTTGGAGCCTCTCTTACCTTTCTGTTGATATCCGGTCAAGCCTCTTGATCCAGTCTCTGGAGGTGCTCTGATATTGTAATGCTTCCTCTGCTTGTTTGATGGCTGATGGTATGCTAATGTCTTGTGAGTTGACCCTTGTTTGAATGTGAAGACAGAGAGCAATCTATTCCTGGGATCCTCTTCCCCCTCAAAAGGATCCCAGAATATTCCAGCAGCTTCTTTAGTGGTATCGACCCAGACTGTGCAATGTGTATCTGTCAGGCCGGTGATGCTTCTTCTAGAGATGGGAACAAACCAGAAAATTTATGGTTTGTGATGGGCCCGCTGCCTCGGATCATGCCCCTGCTGCCCAGCTGATAGGTGGGTTCATGCTCAGAGGCAGTGGGCCAGATCCTGGTGTTGGAGGAGGTAGCTGAGGTGTCAGCGGCAAGAGCAGAGAGAGGGGGAAAAGGGAAGGACGCCAACCTGTGTTGCTGAATCAAAGTCAAATGCTGAAAGGAAGAATTTTGGCTCTTCATTTTTGCTTTGACAACACAGTATCCACAAACCAAACCATGAACCAACCCAGTTCATTGGTTTTCCAGTTTGCAGTTTGGTTCATGCCCATCTCTACTCCTTACTCTCTGCCTCTGAACATCAGGCTCAAATAAAAGCCCTCCCCTTAGTGAAAGAGTAGCTACCCCTAAAATCTAGGGGTAATGGTAAACCTGACTACTTCATCCTGGCCCTCGGGGTGTACCAAGTATATTTGCATCACTGCCATTGAGAGGATGGTTAAGCTAATAATCATCAGATAAGAGTGATTGTTAAATGAATGATCAGATATAATGGTTTGAGAAGAGATAATGGACTGGAAATTAAATGTAGGTCGTTGCTCACAGACATAGAAACGAAATGGGCAATAGAAATAATAGTGCTGCTTGTTGTAATTCACACTCATAGGACGAATTACATCCGCAATTCAATCATAATATATTTACGAATAAAATTAATATGTGAATATACTGTGTGAAGAAAATGAATATGATTCCTAGAGGAATTCAGATGTGTGCTCAGCAGCTCAGAAGTATGCATGAATACACACATCCATATACACAATAAAAAACAGAGAAAGGTAAATTGACTCAGACAGAGGAAGAAGATTGGGCGCCTACCTGTCACTGCCCAAGACAACTTATTCACAATAATAATAAACAAATTAGTAGAGACGGTTATGCTAAGCTCTTCTAATTCATTCACGAAAGCTTGCAATTTGTATGGTTTTATAGTGGTCGAATAAAATAAACCAACCACCTTTATATTTGTGTGTTCTAATTCATGCTGGCTGTATACCTCAGTGGTTTGGGTCTCTGACAATTCCCCACTTCGCCTCCTTTGAGAGGGGTCAGTCTGTGTAAAAAAGCAAAGTGTTCTGCTTATATACCACACCATAGTGCTTAAGCACTCTCTGGGCACTTTACAATTTAATTATGCAGACTACACATTTCCTTCCCCCGTATCCACCTAGCAAGCTGGGTACTCATTTTACCAACCTCAGAAGGATGGAAGGCTGAGTCAACCATGAGCCGTCTTCCTTGGGATTGAAGGTCATGAGCACAACTTTAGCTGAAGTACAGGCATTTAACCACTGCGCTACGAGGCCTTGGGTAACCCTGGGCAAGCTGCACAGTCCCAGGGAACCCCCAGAAGATGGGAATGGCAAACTACTTCTGAATATTCTGTATCTGAAAAGCCTTGAAAAGGGCTGTCAAAATTGATTTGACAGCACACAATTATTGTCATTTTGGAATGTAATTCATGAGAGAAAGCAATAGGACGTGGAAAGAAACGAAGAGCCAGAGCATTCAACAGTATCAAACCTTGCCAGTTCTGTGATTGACGAGATTGTGCATTAACAAACAAAAACCTGCAATTTGCATTATTGTCATCATCAGAGTGAAGCAGAAACGAGACGTATGAGATGTTGACGATATAAACACCGTGACCGCACACAGCCTCTCTCTGAAAGCGCTAATTGGAACGTGGAGGTGAAGACCTTTTCTACTAGGGTGTGTTAGAGATGTTGGTGAACCAAGCCCAGCTCCCCATTCCTTCCTAGCCCCAAAGTGGCATCCCCTTTGCATCGACCTCCTGTGAGCATTTGGAGGACACACAGTCTGGCTCCCCCCCCCACTCATTTTAGATGTCAGGCCCCCTGAATTAGTCCAAATTGCTCTGGACCTTCCCTTTTTGCTCTGAATCTGTTTTTGCTTGCTCTTCTTTGAGCCTAGCGCTCCTACAAACTGGGACAGATTGGGTTGGAATTTGGCTGAACCATCCTCACAGTCATCCAATGAACCTCCCTATGTAATCATCATCATCATCATCATCATCATCATCATCATCATCATCATCATCATCATCATCATCATCATCATCCCGGTCAAGGAGGTACAGCGGGGAATCGAACTCCCAGCCTCTGTCTTTGAGGCCAGTTGCCTAAACCACTGAGCATGCAGTTCCAAGCTGCCTAGATGCCCTGAGCACATCCAATCTCAATTCATTTCAGAAGCTAAGCAGGGTCGGCCCTGGTGAGTACTTGGATGGGAGACCGCCAGGGAATACCAGGCGCTGTAGGCGCCTGGAATAGGAACTGACAAGCCACTCCAGTAATTCCTGCCAAGAAAACACAATGGGCATGGAGTCACGAAGGGTCGGTCACAACTGTAACGACACAACACACACATGCAGTTCCAACATGTGGCGTCCTGATCTATAAAAAAAGCAGAACCCTGAGATTTGCATTATAATCATAATCTTTAGGTGAAGCACAATCTTTAGATGGAGTCGGAGAAGTGGTTGATGTTTTTTTCCAAAAGAAGAAATATTTCTGTAGTATTCTAGTAAAGTTGCTTAAAGAAAATCAATCATAACTGTCATGTTTCAGCAGTAAGAAGAAACACTCACGGCAGGAATAATAATCTTGTCCACCTCCACACATATTTGTTATTGTTCTTACTGAATATTAATAAGTCTTTTACCTCCGTCTCTCTATGAATATTCCCAGCAAAAGTGGTAAAGAGGATTATTCTGTAAACAAAGGATCCTGTTCTCCCTCCTTCTGTCTTCATTGCTGCCACTGCATAGCACACCATTTCTAAGACTGCTTTCGTGACATTACTGAAGTCAAAGATAATTGTTTCAAACAAGGACAGATGGATATTTTTGCATTTGTAAGAACTCACAGCTTGAAAGTCAGTCTCTCTTTCTGTCCTGCCCATCTAGGTTTCTCTTGGCTTTCAGTATTGCACAGTTATTTTACATGTAGTAATATATTTCTAGCCCTAATGGGTTACAAATACAGTGGACCCTTGTATAACAAATGGTTTGTATAGCATAAAATCTGTACAACATTCCGGAGATAGGAGAAATTTGCTTAACACAATTGTCTATTGGGGGGATCCGTACAACATAAAATGGTCATAGTTAGGGATTACTCTGTTTTCAATACATTCCTATGGGAAATTGTACAAAGGAAAATTTGCTTAACATAATTTCATTTGGAACGAATTAATTACTTTATACAAGGTACCACTGTAATTTGAATGGGGTACTGAAAACTCAATGGTATTGCATTTCTACCTACTACTACTACTACTACTACTACTACTACTACTACTACTACTACTACTACTACTACTACTACCCCCTCCTCCTTCATGATTCTTATTAGAGATGGGCATGAATCAAAAAAATGGCATTTCGTTTGTCGTTTGTCGTTTGGAGGGTCCGTTTCGGTTCATTTCCGTTTTTCACAAATTTTTGCCAAATATTTGTTTTCATTTTTGTTCATTTGTTACCATTTCGTTACCATTTATTTCATTTTTTGTGATTTTTAAAGGGTTTTAAGCAATTCACTCATGTTGCAGTAACGGAAATGAAACAGACGACAAAATTTCTGGTGTTTCTGTTCGTTTTTTTCATTTTAGAGGCAAAATTCGTTTGTCGTTTCGTTACGTAACAAAATGAAAAAATGAAAACAGAAATGAAAAATTGTTCTTTTCATGCCCATCTCTAATTCTTATTAAGAGGCATAGGCTGGAATCCTATTACTTATCCCAAATAGAGTAAACCTTCAGCATTCAACAGGTCAGCTTGGGTTGGGATTACCAATGGGATATGGGCCACTGAAAGGTTGTTAGTGGCAGACAAGTACACCCAGGGTGGGATAAACAGATTAAGATTTTTCTGGAGGAGAATGTTCTTTTGTCCTGTCCAGAAAAAAAAATATGAGGGTGAGTGGGTGGGTAGAGACAAACACAGCTGGTACAGAAGAAAAAAAAAAGTCTATTGGGAAATGCAACATTTACAAGTAGAGAAAACAGCAAAGTGGTTGTCACAAAGCATACATCACTGAAAGTAATACTGACAAACTTGCATAGATGCACTTATTATTATGGAGATGAAAAGCTTCCATTTCTATTCAACACAAAGCAAGACAGATTTGAAGATTTTTATATATATACAGTATGTTTGTTGCCAGTTTCTTGCTTTGTGGTCTGCCCAACAAGTACAGAAAATTGGGGTGCAGGGGGGGGACTTGCATCCTTAAAACTGATAGACGTCCGGCTCTGAGAATCCCACAAGAATGCTTGTGGGCCTTTTGATGATCACTTTCTGTGGGATACTGAAAGAACTCCTCAACACTCAGATCCAGCCTCTCTTGTAAAATCCTAGTACTCCATTCATTCCACCTCCACTATTGCAGGAGACTTTTCATCTTGCCATTCTCTCTATCTGTGTCACTAGCTTCCCTCTTACCAACATGGGGCCTCCCTTTTCCATTCCATCTCTGTTAACTCGTGAAGAACAGCACACGGGCTTTGCCAACTTCTTCATCTCCTCCGACGGCTTCCCCTCCCTTTTTCTGATGCAGAAATCTCCCTGTCAGCAAATAAACATGTGGTACACTATAACGGATCATTATTTCTCGGGACAGTAAAGCAAACAGTTCTGTTGTCTCGTCCGCTGAGAATTCCCCCCCACACACACACACTGGAATGAAAAGTAGATAAACAAGTGAATGACACAAGCGCAGGATGTTGTTTCAGTGGAAAAGGAATAAGCATCTGTCTACAAACCGATAATTAATGACTGTGGATGCCATTAAAATGGCTGTCTGGGACAGCATGGGCAAAGCAAAAGACAGAGAACTCAACTAACAAATGCATACATTTCCCCAAAGTTCATGTAAACGTGTAGCTCTTTCTCTTATTAACGACAAGAGAGAGGGAGAGAGCGAAACAGATTAAAGTACTAGAACTTAAGTTGTCCTAATCACAAGAGGAAGCTACTTGAATTTATAATGCTTGGCGTGTATGTGAGCATGCGTGCACATATATATACTTATGCATTTGTATATGCATTCATTTCCCTGGAAAGTGGTTGCAGGAGTATGTGTGGAGGAATGGTTCTTTACCCTTATAGCTCCAACCATGTGTACCAAGCATCAATGCTCCTTGACATTTGGGTGTACCTCCAAACATCTGCAAAGGAGCTTTGGTGAGGCCTAAGACTATCATGGAAGCTTCCATGCAGACAGAAATATGTTGTAAATCCTCCCACCCTCCCCCGAGACACTATTGGAGTACTTGTGGAGACCAGAAAGAGAGGTTTCTTGGCCAACACAACATTGGAGTGCAGTTTCTCAATGCAGCTCCATTTCTTTCTCATTTGCTGGCCTTATAAATTGGCAAGAGATGTTGGGGTCTAAGACTCAGGCACAATCTGTCTCCCACTTATCATGCTGCTATTTAATCCATTCCCAGACAAACCAGGACCAATTCACACCTCCACTAAGAAGGCCACTGTGAACGACCTATACTTAATGGGTGTTGGGAAGGGCTGTCTTCCCAACACCCCAGGCCATTGTCCATCTAAGGCAATGGTGGCCAAACTTTGACCCTCCAGATGTTTTTGACTACAGCTCCCACAGTCCTTTGTCATTGGCAATGCAGGCTTAGAATTCTGGGAGTTGTGGTCCAAAACATATAGAGGGCCGAAGTTTGGCCGCTACTCATCTAAGGAGCCTATTTAGACCAGGGTGGGGTGAAATGAAGGACAACAAGCCTCCCACTAACTTTGTTTGGATTGAAGAAGCTGCATGGATGGGTAGCAAAATGTTTCAGGTAGAACCTTCCCTTATACTACCAGGAGAGGAGGGACAGGTAAAGATGATGACTGGATAGCCTAAAAACAGGCTTCTAGAAGAAGCCGGCTATTAAAGGGAAAGAGGCTTTTACATGCATGGCTGCATTGTCACTGAGATAGAGATAGAAAAACCCAACAGTAACGAAGAAGGGCATGAAATGTTTAAAACTTAAAATATCATCTGGGCCAACAGATGGTTGGGTGTTTTTTTTTAAAAAAAAGAGGTTAAAAGGATGAGACTATGAGAATGGATGTAGTAATTCTGGATTCTAATTTATCTTTGTTCTGTGGCACGCAAGGCCTCTATTCCCTGATTAAGATCAAGAGCTTTCTTATGGTGGTTTTGTTTTCTTTTCCTTAGAAGGCTGTCACCCAAGGGTTGAGACAGGAGATTTCTCCCAGTGGGCTCTGTTAGAACTCCTGGTTCACAAATGAAACCCCTTTAAAGGGACCCCGTTAAGCCATTCTTGTGTATTTGCAAGAACCACTGCTGGCGATGGATAAAATAGCACACAGGGTAGCCTCTTCTTCTCCATCTGCATGTTTGATCATCAGCATACAGTCTTCCCTTGTCCACCCAGCCTGAAATAAAGAGACGAGACACATTGTTTGGGATTAATAATGGGCCACACTTTTATTAATGCTTTATCAGACTATTTCTCCTACTGTTGAGTCCTACAAGGGGGAACCTGAAAGGGCAAGTGGTGCTCAGGCATTTAAATAGTATGTAATTTGGGTGTTAATAAATATTAATGATAGTTAATCCACGTGATTATACTGCCTGTCCTGCTGCAGGCACAGAGGTATTGATAGTGTTCTATCCCCTTAGGTTCTAGGCAAAATGATCTATGTCATACAGTTTGCAACACACACACCCTCCAAAGGCAACAACGATGCATATTTGCTTAATGTTCCCAGTTATGGAAATCCACAATTTGTTCTCTATTCTGGTAAGGAATGCTTGGTGTAATCTCTGAAAATAACATATCCATACGGTCACTATAGGTGGACTTGATGGCATAGAGCAGTGGTTCTCAACCTGTGGGTCCCCAGATGTTCCTGGACTGCAACTCCCAGAAATCCCTCCCAGCATAGCGAGTGGTGGAGGCTTCTGGGAGTTGCAGTCCAGGAACATCTGGGGACCCACCGGTTGAGAACCACTGGCATAGAGCAACAACCATTGTGCAGAATCCCACCCTAAATTCCTGGAGCTCACTCTTCCATCTTGGCTGTGATTTTCTAAGGGGCAATTGCTACCATTTTAGCTCTTATTTTGCATCACTGGAAACAAGTTCCATTGGCCCTCTCCATCTAAGCTACCTCTCAGGTTGCAACTGATATTTCTAAAACTACTTTGCAACAAAGTTAGTTTCTTGTTCACTGAACAAATATTCTTTTTCTTTTCTACCTTTGCAGACCATGGAAAGCCCAAAGTATGAGCTAATCATAGAAGCGAAGGACATGGCTGGCCTGGACGTGGGGTTAACGGGCACGGCGACAGCAACAATCATTGTCGACGATAAAAATGACCATGCCCCAGAATTCACCAAGAAAGAGGTAAGGATCTATTCTAATGTGCAACACGACCAATCAGTGGGTGCGAAATGTGATCCTGAAACCTATCATGTGGGTGATCTTTACAGAAGGTGAGGGGCAGCCCCTAAGGATCAGGGTATGGTCTTTTAAAAAATCACCCTGTCTTTCTAAGTAAATCACTGATTTTTTCCACATGATTACAGTGCGGGAAATATAGAGAGAGTTTTAATAATTCATACTTTAAATATATATATTCAACTTGACTTGTATTTGCTAGCTGTATAAGCATATAATATAATATAATATAATATAATATAATATAATATAATATAATATAATATTTAATATAATATTTGAGGCGGGACTAGCAAGGAGTTAGGAGAGACTGAAAGAGGTTTCTCTCTGTAATGTGTTCATCTGTCTGTCTTTCTGTCTGTATACCTACCTACTTATACCTAACCTGTAGCACTTCCTTACTGGAGACATTTCTCTCCTCTAGACCCACATCCTTGATTGAATGCCTCAACTGTTTGTTTTCCTGTGTGTCTGTTTGAGCAGAGGCAGGTGGCAAGGATGGCGAGGATGGGGGTGCTGTCAATGGGTGGGGGGGTGCAAGGACACTGGCACACTGCCACTGCATATGTATCAGCCTGACAGCTAGGCAGCACATGCGCCCTCTGAGTCTTTGGGTCCAAGTCCCAAGACTCAAGTCTCGGGGGTGGGGTGGGGCTGTGGGGCCAAAGGACTTGAGACTCAGACTCAAGACTTGGGACTTGAGCCTGAAGACCCAGACTCAGACTTGGGATGTGCGTTTGTCAACGGCAGTTTCTCAGCAAGACATCCAGGACCAGAGGGGTCAACGTGGAAGCCCTCTCTGAAAAGCAATGTTTTAAGTTGCCTTCTGAATATTAACTGGGGGGGGGGGGCAGGCATAGCTCCACTGGGAGCTGGTCCCACTGCAAAGAAGGCCTGTCTTCTTGTAGACGAATGATGGGCCTTTCTTAGGGTGGCTCTCTGCAAAAGGAGGATCAACTGATTTGGGTAAATGGCATTGGGGAGAAGCACTCTGACAGATTCGTGCTAGAGAACATACATGCAAAATTGCAAATGCATATGACATATTGCAGAGACCTTTTAAAAAGTCATGTGGGATCCACATGAAATAGCTTTAAGGTCAGACTAAAATAATATTGGCTAGAGATTTATCTAGTTTCACCAATGGTGTACATACAAGTGTCTTTAAAAATCTTGTTCCGGGGTTTTATGTATTTATGCTCCACATGACTCATAAGTATATTAAGCACAAATCATCCAACCCTGTCAAGGAGACACAGTGGGGCATTGAACTCCCAACCTCTGACTCTGCAGCCAAAGATCTAAGCCACTTAGATATCAGCAGATAGGTCAAGAATGGTGCCTTTCTTCTTATCAAGCCTGGAATCCAGTAGAAAGCCACAGCTAAATCGGACTGATTGAATCAATGGGACTCACAGTGGTGTTGATCCCTGCTGATTCAACAGGTCTCCTTTGGTTGTGACTTTCTACTGGATGTCAGCCATTGTATCTTTGCTCCACCAAAAACCCATGGCTGCAGTTGGTTAGATATGAAGAAAACATACAAAAAGCATTAATGGAGGTCAGAGGTAAACCAATGCTATTTTAGAAAAGCAAAAATAACAGGCGGGGGGAGGAAAGGGAAAAAATACTTATACGTTTGTGGATGAAATGAATGAATGCCAGATTTCCACATTATTTTAGACAATCGGTTTTACTTTGCACGAGCCTGTATTCATTTTCCTTTTGTTTTCACTCTGAGTTTATTTTCCTCTGAGTCAAAAGATGCAGTGCACAACTTGATGGAAATCATTATATTTTGACAGAAAGCCGGCATGCTCTTTTCCTCGGAGAGCATCTCATGTTCTGACAGCACCCTAAGAGCTTGCCAATATCAGAACCTCAGAATTTAGTTTCTCCTTTGATGTTCCTTCTCTAAATACTGTCGCCAATCTTCATTTAAAAGGGTTGGTGAATGAAGGGATGCTTTAGGTATGGAGCTGAAGTCCCCTCATTAGACCAGATTAGAAGTGTATGTATGTGTGTGTCTGAGAGAGAGGGAGGGAGAGAGAGAGAGAGAGAGAGAGAGAGAGAGAGAGAGAGAGAGAGAGACTATTGTGTGTCTAAATGCCAAGGCCTCATAAGGGGCCACACTCCAGAAACATCAGTGGTCTTTATAAGCTTCCAAATACATTGGAGCACCTCTCCCATCCTCTCCAACTCAGAAGGCAGTTGTGAGGTGGTCCCTGGAGGCATTGTTCCATTTCAGGTCCCAGCTGAAATGTCCTTTGTGTTTGGGTCTCCGTTTACCTAAGAAAATGTCTCCATCTCCTCTAGAAGAACTGCTGTTCTGAGTAGCTAGTGCTTAACACACTGTGCAAATTAGTGCAGACGGCGGCTTTAGTAATCAATGAATTAATTAGGAAAAAAGAAAAGTAAATTATGGGAGTGAATGTATGTGGTGTCGACAATTAATCGAATATGCCTCCAGGTGTGGCCACTCTTGTCAGTTGGAGTGGGAGGACTCAGGAATAGAATAAAAGACTAAAAAAAAATCAGCTCTTAAAAGAAAATTAGCCTCATTAACTAAAGAAACAGAGGCATAACCTTTTAGGTTGTAATTACAGTTGCTTTGAAATACGACCCTAGAATTTTAGCAAGTTTGCCGCCGCATACTGGGATATAAAAATATCTCAGTATAGATTTCATGGTCTTTAGAAGATACATATTTTTGGGATGGGGGTGGGACTGAGAAGGGACTGAGAACCTGGAAGTCACAGGTTCCAGGTTCAATCCCCATCATCTTCAATTAGAAAGTTCAAATAATAGTTTTATTGGGGTGGGGGTTGAAATTAACAGACGTGCTAGAACTTGGGAAACCAGAAGATTTTGGACTGCAACTCCCAAAAGCCTTCACCATGAGCTGTGCTGGCTGCAGTTTCTGGGAGTTACAGTCCGAGAACTCCTGAATAACCCAAAGTTGAGACCCTCTGCCCTGGACAGCAGACAGTACTGCTTTGAATTTTACAGTACTCTAGTATCTTATGAAGCACAAGACAGCTTTTGATGTTCCTAAATCTGCCTTTGAGTTGGTCCACCCCAAACAAGCTCAGTCATTACAAATGCAGCTCCCACCTCCCCTTTGTATTTATTTAGTACTTTCATGCATGGTTAAAACCGGCTCACTCTGCCATAAGTGACAAATGCATCTATATGGGCCCGTAATTAATTTATTTTCATTCATCCATAATTCTGGGCCGTAACTATGGAGGCAACATGTGGCGTAGCCAGGATTCATTTACGACATGTCCATTTAGCTTCACTTGCAAAATGTCTATTAGTCAAATTGACAGCTATTAATGAATGGCTGCCATACGGAAGTCACCATCCAAATGGAGATTAACATTTTTTCCCTCCACAAATTAAGAATGCATGCATTTTAATTCAGGGCAGCAGGGGGGAGGATTCTAAATATTGAGCGAAATTTATATGATTTAAAATGGGCGCTAAAGGCCTAATCTCTAACCCCCAGGTTAATTATAACCCACAACCATTTAGCTAGATAATGTTATCTAAAGATTTTGTGGAGTTTTTAATTTGCCAGATAGTTTGATTTGCAAGGGAACAGGTTGTGATTGATACCATATTCTTTGGGAAGCTGCTGATGAAACAACCCACTTCAGTGTCAAGTAAAATTATATCTGATTGTTTTCTTGGCTTTTAATCACTCATCCTGATTACCCATCCCTTGCTCTCACCAGACTCTGAAGCACTCAACAGTATAGTCAAGTCACAATTACAAATTATGGCTTGCCATCATGCACATGACCCATACTGAAGTTGGTGGCTCTTCTTTGTAGCCAATGTTGATGTGATGTTTTGTATGAAAGCAGAATAACTTTCCAGAAGCCAGCATGTATGGAAGAGGCCTAGGTTGAACCAAACTAGGCAATCCATTAAACTGGCAGTAAGGAAGACAGGAACGAAGCTGGAGGAATAATGTTGTGGGTTGCAACCATGCAAATAAGCGTGAGAAGCAAGAGGGGATTGGTAGGTTTTTGATGTAAGCAGGATGATCACGGAGTGGTTTGTTGCAAAGTTTTGAATTTTTTGTTAAATTTCTCTAGTTGTGCATCAGAAGTGCATGGGTTCACAGAGCACAATAGCTTCAGATTACCCAGAGCAACCAACTCTTACAGTCTCAGTAACTCGCTCTGAGATGTTAGTAAGAGAAGGAATAAAATGTGTCATGACTCACAATTGAAAAGAGCAAATAGCAAGCAAGCAAACACGATGGCTTTCAGCTACAAACTTCAACAGACTTTAGAGAAAGATGGCACTGAGCAGAGAGGTGTGGATGTCTTTGAATTCAGAGACAAAGACAGAACAATTCATTACTGCTGGATCGATTGACAGTCATCCTAGCCAAGAAATGTCCTTCCTAGCCAAACCTACTAAAGGCAGTGTGCGAGTTTGTAAAACCTCCAACACAATTGCCTCAGCCACCCCAGTGAGTTTCTGTAGTCAAGCAACGATTTGAACCCAGGTCTCCTGTGCTGTGACCCAGCGCTTCATCTGCTCCACCAGTGCTTGCTATTCCAAAATATAATCCGGAGATCTCTTCTGGATAAAACTACCAACTGGACTTAGGCCTCTGGGTCTACTTCTGACGTCAAAACATATACTTTCCCCCAAACATGAAGCTTCTAAATAACATTTGATTAAAGAATGACAGTAACCGTTAGATGTATGGTGGGAGGGTAGACTCCCAGAAGGAAAATTGCAAGATTGCTCGTCATTTTAAAATAAGAAAATTGAGTGCCGATAGATTATCTTCAAAAGAAGAGAGAAGATGAACGTTAACAATAGGAACTGAAGAGAGCGTATTTCATCTCTTTCCCTTTTCCTGATGTACACAGCCTGCATCTTAATTTGGTTCCTTTAGATATCTGCTTAACCAATCCTCTTGCCCAAGAGAACCTTACTGCCATGGCAGCAACTAGAGGAAGAAGAGGAGAGGTCATTTGCTTTAGCCTCTGCTCACTTATCACATAATAAGACCGGGATAGACAGCGTGTTTACATTTTATTTCAGGTTCGCAAGGGGTCATCTGTGACTCTTGTTCTTCCGCTCTCTGCCAAGGTCACCAAATCTACACCGGCATCTCTGTAACCTCCCAATAAAACTCATGGGCCTGAGCTGCAGAATCACACAGGGCCTGCTTTTACAAGCAGAAGGCAGCAGAGTCCTCATAAAAACCACACACAAGGGCGTTGTGATTGAGCAGGAAGATCAGCCACACACTATGAAATTGCCAGGGCTGCTTAAGGAACTCTCTCCATCTGATGCTTACTTATGCATTTCATCCAGGCTTGGTTGCACCCAGTCATTTGCTCACACTCCTTCCAAAGGATGGCTGGTCTAATAATCATTTAAACCAAATCTACCCATTCTTCATTGGCATTCTTGAGTAATCAACCCTGCATGATCCAGACACTTGACCTGTGTTCCAATTCATTCCTCTTTCCCCCTCCTGTGTTTTTATCTTTTTTAAAAAAAATATGAGCAGTTAGCTGTTTGAAGTACTCACAATGTGAACCTCCGTGTGCATCTGTGACTTGGCCAGACCTTTGGTGTCACTCACAAGGCCAGCCTCAAACTTATGGCAATAAAAGCAGCTATTGCTTACAGCTAGCAATGTTTCTCCCTTTAAGCCAGTGGTTCTCAACCGGTGGGTCCCCAGATGTTTCTGGACTAAAACTCCCAGAAATCATGGGCCAGCTCAGCTAGTGAGGAAGACTTCTGGGAGTTGCAGTCCAAGAACATCTGGGGACACACTGGTTGAGAACCACTGGTCTAAGCCGATTGCAAAGCTGACCACTCTCAGCAGGCTTTTCATTCCATACATGTAAGGTAAAGGAACCAGTAAGCTTCAATCATTGTTTCTGTACCCTCTGGTCTCAAAGAGAGGGAGTGAGAAGGACATCACAGTTTCCCAGTGCCTATGCCAGAACTTTGTCACAAACATGTGTGCAAAGATGGGACAAGGTGAGCAGTTCTAGTGTGCAGAATGTTGCCACTTGCCATTTCTTCAGGCAGCAAATGCAAAAGACGGCACTCTCATCCCTCATAAACCATTTGTATCCACTTGATAGAGAGATGCGTGCCATACCCCGCTCTCTCCTCATTTCCTGGGCATCAGAGACTTTTGGCTGGGGTGAAGGATTTCTGTCCCATCATCAATAGTGATTCACAAAGCTCACAGGCCAGTCACTTTATGGATTAAATGAGGGGGGTGTTTGTCTCATTTGCCTCAGGCAACAAAATTTGTTGGGTCCTTTCCACGGAGGTGAGGCAAAAAGACACCCTATTCATCCTCCAATGTCTCACCCATATGTTACAGCACCTCCACCCTCACATGTTATAAATAAGATATCCATGTTATCAGACAAAGAGAACGGGCAGGTTTGAGGTGTGGAGAAGGCTTAATAAATCATTTGTCCTTATTAATTCTGATAGGGTATTTTTTAAAAGGTTAATATCTCCAAGGAATATGAAACTAAGTTTTTTCTTCTTGGTTACAAGATGTCAAGGCAACTTATTTTCTGTCAGTTTCAATGAGAGGTGACATATTTATAAGACCAACTGTTGTTGGGAGGGAGTCAACTGCTGCAAGAGTTGTTGTTGTTGTTGTTGTTGTTGTTGTTGTTGTTGTTGTTGTTGTTGTTGTTGTTGTTGTTTTTTGTTCCTAGATAAGGGTGTTTATACACGACCCCTAAACTCCGCCGCAAATGGCTCCCAGCTCCGCAGCTTAAAAATGTTTCCCCACCAGCTCTGGAGTTTACAGGAAATTAAGTGCGACCATGCCCACTTTAGCGCGTCCCAGCACACCTTTCAAGTACCTGCTCTCTGGAGGTGAAAATTCTTTGATGTGGTGTAACGATAGTGAGTGCGGGGCTCTCCTCGCTTCTGTTTGTTGTTTTTTGGCTCCCGCCCCTTTAAGAGCTACTTAAGAGACTGGAATGTTGCCGCGGCAAGAGCGAGAGGCAGAACGGAGGTGAGCCACATCTCTTTTCTTCCTGTTTTTTCTCCCTCCCCTCACGCAGCCAGCAGCCAGGAGTGCGGAGGGGGTGGGAACGCAGGAACAGCGACAAACCCCTAAGATCTCTGGTCCGAATTTAAGTGGCCAGCGGATCATAGGGGTCGTGTGAAAAGGCTCTAAGAGAGCAGTAGACAGTCACTTGAGCAGGTCAGTTGAGAACAGGACATTTTGGTGATTGCTCATTTGTAGCGTCACCATAGGTCAGAAGCAACTTGACGGTGGCAGCAATAAGAACAACAAACAACAACTGTTTTTGCTTCTTGGCAAGTGAGAGTTCCTACTGAAAGAAATAGTTCAGGCCAAATGACTTTCCTGGAGTCGTGTTTGTTCCACATTCGGCATGCTTTCTTTTCTTGTGTCGCACTGCCAGCCAGACGCCTGCTGCCTTGTAGGGTAGGCATAACCCAAACTCACTGCCTTGACAGCCACTTAATATTTAGCTGTTGTAACAGGTGTTGTAGCTGTGAATCCCAGTCCATATGCTGCTGACAGAGAAGCAAGAACAGCCTCGTTCCACAGGGCTGTATTTAAAAAAAAAAAACAATCACCAGCCGCTGTAATTAATAACAGCAGTGCCTGGTTTTGTATGTCACAAGGGTTTGTTCAAAACACTGTCTTGACATTGAAAGCCAGACAACTGTGGACTCAGAGTCTGTAATATTGCAGAGCAACCTGAAACCACAACACTTTTCTCCTTGGTTACAAGATGGGGACATATTTTTAGTCAGTCCCGACGAAGGTTTTTTGCACTTGCAAGACCAAATGTTGTTGATGTTTTGTGGGGAAACAACTGTAAGACTTTTTGGTTGTCATTCCTAGACAGCAAGGGTAAATGAAACTATTCTCCTTTGTTGGTCCTCAGAGCCATTTGCAAAATGCTTAACACAAAAAACTAGTGTTTCACACAAAATACACAGGAGACTTTTATGAAATGGAAGACCTTTATACAAAATACAGAGCTATGCGGAAAGAAAATCCTGTTTCATTAAAAAAAGAACACCCGGAAGATGGAAAACAATGCACACAAACTCTCATAATCTTACCTAACAGGGAGAACATTTTTGATGTATGTATGATATGATTTTGTTGTTGTATTGCAAGGGAATGTATTCCTCACTTAGCACTCTCGACCCTTCTCGAGTTTCCGGCTTTATATAGTAATTGAAGCCACTAGTACATAAGCCTCAAAATGCTGTGTGGGTGGGGGGGGGAGTGGGTCCCACATGGTTTTCTCATTACACCGTTTCTCTGCCTTCTAAGCTGGTTTGTTGACCTTCCTCTCAGGCGCTTGATAAGGACTCCTAACGGATGTCTCAGCAACACAGGCCATGAGATAACTTCAAGGTTAAGAATTATTTTTCAGCCCTGTTTATGGCCAAGGGGAAAGGGACAACAGGCCACATTGTGCTGGATATGTATTGGATGCCATGGTATTTCGGAGTGGCCCAGTTCACGTTCCCAAGTTTGTACTTCAGAAATGTTATGTACAAATTGAGTCATCATGAAACATTTGAACAGTCCTGCTAGAAGCATACCAAATGGCTATCTAGTCCATTATCCTGTTCCTTTGGTTGTCTACGGGAAGCATGGAAACAATGGTGATCCTTGCTGCGGCTGGGCCAAACCTAGCCTCCGTTGGTTGATTATATTTGAATATGGAGCTTCTGCTCAAACATGATCATGTAGCGTAGCTCCGTAAAGCTGATGTGGTTCTCTTGATGGTTTTGGGACTTCACCCTGTCCTGTGGAATTGCAATCTAGAAAGGACGGAAATGAAGAAATTGGAAAATGATGTGTCACCGGGCACAAAAACAAGATCATACACACACGTATATTTCCAGTCACCATGTCTAGTAGGTATAAAAAATGGACAGTAAAGAAAGCTAATGGTGGGGGGAGTGGAATCAATTCATTTGAAATATGGTGCTAGAAGAGAGCTTTGTGGATTCCTTGGATTGCTAGAAAGACAAGCAAGTGGGTGCTAGAGTAAACCAGGCCTCTAGAAGCAAAACAGTTGTTGAAACTGAGGGTGCCCTGTGTGTGTTGTGTCATTAAAGTCATGACCGACTCTTCATGACCCCATGTCCATGGAGTTTCCTTGGCAGGAATACTGGAGTGGCTGGCCAGTTCCTACTCCAGGCGCCTACCCCAGCACCTGGTATTCCCTGGTGGTCTCCCATCCAAGTACTAACCAGGGCCGACCCTGCTTAGATTCTGAAATCAGACAAGATCGGATGTGCTTAGGGCATCTAGGCAGCTCCTGAGGGTGCCCTACTTAGGGAAGTCATGAAAAGGCAGGACTCTCTGGAAGATATTGGGAATGGTGGATGGCAGCAGGAATGGGGAAGGCCAGCTATGACAGGGAGTGACTCCCTAACGTGACAGCATATAAAAAGAAGCTGTCTAGGGATATAAGGCAATTCCCCATTCTGTATTTGGGTGGGGGGCGGGGCTCTGACTCTGTTAGTGTATGTGACAGTCTCTCAGAACAACATGTTGTTAGGTACTGTGATTAAAGCCACAGCTGCAGCCAATAAATCAGCAGTGTTTCCTTCCATCAACAGTCAATGTTCACCTAGGGAGTTTCTGCCTCCCAGAGGTTTCCCTTCCCCATCCTGTATTCCCTTGGGAAACACTTCCCTGGAAGTTCTGTTTGTCCAGACTTCCACTGGTGACATCATTCTGAGTCCCTGCTGGAACCGCTCTGTGTTGTGAGAATAAAACGCTTAGCAGTTGATTGATGCCAAAGGAGAACACAGTGTGCCACTTAAACAAGCAAATGCAGTTCTTAGAAAGGAATTGGCCTCTGAAGCGGAAGACAGACAACAAACAAGTATGTCAGCAGGATGCATTGGCTGCATAGATAAGGACTCATCACAAGGCAAACGGGAGTTTCTCGTCTCTTGCGCTGAAGAGTGTGTCCACTCAAAAGCCCTTTCTCCTGCCTGTCCTTTCCAGATGAGAGGTACTATGATCCCCATCATCCGTAGCCTGGCAGAGGATAATGGAAGTGGTGGCCCAACATATCAGGAAGGCACCCAGCTGAGTAAAGCTGTGTTGCTAATGCAGAGACAAATCACCAGCTGCCAACAGAACCGAAACACTCTTACTTTTATCTCTAATAATGTAATGATATGCCTAATATCCAGGGCACCTTAGGTAAATACTGGAGGTGGTGCTACAGTGCTCCAGCCTCTGGTGTTAGACATTTTCTGCCTTAGAAATGTAGAATAGTGGATTTAGAAAGGTCCTATAAAACCATCAAGTCCAATCCCCCTATATGATCAAACAATATCTGCCAGGTGGTTGCCCAAATTTCTCTTGAATGACCCAACACCTCTTTAGGTCATTTGTTCCATTACCGTTCTCCTCTAACAGTTTAGAAGTTTTTTTCCTCCTGATATTCAGTCTAAATCTGGATTTCTGTAACTAGATGCCATTATTATGTGCCCTGCGCTCGGGGATGACCGAGATCAGATCCTTCCTCTCCTCTGTATGCCAACCCTTCAAATAATAGAAAAGTGCTATCATACCGCCCCCTCCGTCTCGTTTTCTCTAGGCTAAGCTATAGCCAAGCTCTATGGAAGAGGAACAGTGTGTCTACTTAAAGGAAACCTGTACAGTCTGTGTTAATAACAGCCTTTTTCTTTCACCGGTCAGGTAGGTCAACACTGAAAGCACACTAATCAGAACAGAAAAATCAGCGGCTGGTTTTTGCCCCACGAAATGACAGATCTTTTCTGGCCATAGTTTGAGGCATTCATAATCAGAGTGTCCTTTATTTGAGTGCCTCCAGTTCCATCTCAGAGCAGATTTGTCTCGCCAAAGAGGAGTTTTACCAGAAATTCACAACTCGGCAACAAATATTCTGTGGGAATGAGAATAGTCCACTCATGTATGACTGGGAGCTGCTGGTGAAATTGGGAGGAACAGCCTCCATTTTAGACAGAGAGCTGAAAAATCCTAACAGCAGGAGTTCCAGGGGATCACAGGAAAGAGAAAGCAATAACATGAAACTGTGCCAAGTGACACCACATTATATTCAGGAAAACTGCAAGCTCATTTAGTTTTCTAAGTTGGCACTAGACAGCTGGCTGAGCAGACGTTACACCAGAGAGTGCATGCAATTTAAAGACTACCCGAGCGTCTGTAGGGAATTCTTGGTGGGAAGGCAGGCAGGCTTGCCCGTGCTGAGCTTTTTCCAATATTTTTAGAAACAGTAGTAGAAAGAGAACAAAAATGTCCCCAAGCCTAGGAAGACTGACAGTAGCTTTAAGCCCTCTCCGCATTCTGGGAGCACTCTCGCAAAACAACGATTCTGGCAGGGAATGCTACAAGAATTCAACAGGGCACACGATGGCATAATGGAAGATGTGTAAAACCGTTTCCTCTACAGCAGCCAAATCTTGCCCCAAAGAGAGGAGAATGAAGATATATATGAGCCTCGAACCTCTCCGTTGGCTTTTCCCTGTGGAGACATTATTCTTAAGAAGCATTTTAAGTCTGCTTTTGCAGCCCACGTGCTGTCAACAAAGCTTCAGAAATGTACATTAAATGCTCGCGGCAGGCTGTTGTTCCATAAATAATATCCCATCTCATTGACCGAACTGTCTTCTTGGCCTTCTCCTACACAGGCATGGCAGTCCTGGGGGCCTTTCTTAGATCCATCCATTCATAACTTCCCTCTTGGCTTCCAGGCACTAAAACTGTGGGAGTTATTTCAACCTCACATGCTGCCTTTAGTAGATTAAGCCTGGGGTGGACCATTATTGGGTGGGGTGACTGTCAATCTGCCCAGCCACTAACCAATCACTCCTCAGCCTCTGATTTTGAAGAGAACCAACCCTCTCTGCTTAAGACTCCCCCCTCTCTTTTTTAATCTTCTGGTAGTTAGTACAATTTGAGTGCAGTTATGTGATCATATTCTCAAGTCTGTTGAGGCCTGTTGCCATTTTCATGCAGTATGCTGTTTTTGATTTATTCAACCATGAATAATTCATCATCATCATCATCATCATCATCATCATCATCATCATCATCATCATCATCATCATCATCATCATTTATTTATTTATTTGTTTATTTATTTATTAACTGCCTGAATTTCCCTTGGGAACTCTGGGTGGTGTACAACAAATTGCCCAAATAAGCAATTTGCCCAAATGAACAAACCCCACAATAGATCAAATAAAATAAAAATTAAAAAAAGAAAAAAGGTAAAAACAACAACCAACATATTACAAGGGATCCTGCAAGAAGGATCAAAAGAAGCGAGCCAACTAAGAAATCAACATTATTATTATTATTATTATTATTATTATTATTATTATTATTATTATTATTATTATTATTATTATTATTATTATTATTATTATTATTATTATTATTATTATTCATTTGTTCGTTCGTTTGTTTGTTTGTTTGTTTGTTTCTCTTACCAATGTCTCAGAGTAAGCGACTGAGACTGTAAGTGCTAGGTGATGAGACCGCTAGATGTGGTCTGGTCTGGACAGCTCATTCTTCTTGACCAGTCCCCTGTGCTTCTGCTGTGCAGCAAGGTTAATTCAGTCGAAATGTTTTAAAACTCTGCAAGTTAGAGACATGCACAGCTTTGCTGTTAATTTGCAGCAACCTGTTTGTAAGCGTGAGGGCGATCTGAAAGGATGAGCATTCAGTTGTGATCACCCACTTCCACACAAAAAATGGATGAGTTGCTGTCTCGGTGCATGTCAACGGGACTCTAATGTGAAGGGCGGCAGCCAGGCCGGGGTGGGGGTGGGGGGAGCCTAATTTGGAAAGGATCCAGAATTTAAAGGGCACTGAAGCACAGAGGTGAATCTACCAGTGAGTAGGAAAATAATCAGAACCCCATTCTCTTTTCCATTTAAGAACCAAAACCCTTGGGGGAGGAGGGGAGTGCATGGAAATGGTGGCCATGGATCAAAATGGCTAGTGACCGCTTGGCTTGTCCCCCTTTCCTTCACTATTGCTTTGCCCTTGGAATCTCGGGGATATCCCAGCACTGAGTCTTTCCTTAATAGCCCTGAAGAAGACACAGGGTTTAGATTGCACCAAGGTCACTAATTTAAAGTGACTGGAATGCTGTTTCCCCTTCACTTGCCTCTCATGAGTGATACAGAGGAGCACACTTTATTTGATTTATTTTTGAAAAATTACGTTTACCTTTATTCTTCCCCCCCAAAGGAATTTTAGACATATGAAAAAAATGCTTATCAATTAAGTTGTACGTCTATGAGGTAGAAGTGGTGCAGCTGTTCATTCATTTTAATAAACCCATATGCAATGCCATCTTTCAAAGTACATGGTGGTTTGTTTGTTTGCTTAATTAGGATACTATAACAGCATCATTATCACCTACAAAGCATCCCATATTATGTAATATATGAAATCAATCAATCTTGCACCCCTAGACATGGGCTTGTTAAGCAGGCAGAGATGCTGCTCTGCTGAACTGCAGAGTGAAATTACCAGAGAAAGTGCTATCTTTTTTTTAATCAATATTTGTTGATTTACGCTTTAGCAGCAGCGGCAGCCCTGCCGTTGTATTTCAGCTGTCTTAATATAAAAGCCAGCTCCGCTCTGCTCAGGGATGGGATACATCCCTTGGCATCCCCCAGTTATTAGGGCAACTAACTAACTAACTAACTAAAATAAGTAAGTAGGTAGGTAGGTAGGTAAGTAAGTAAATTCCATGTTACATAAAATTTTCCAAGGTAATGAAGCATGCAATCAAAGAATAATGGAGTTGAAAGGGGCATTGAAGTGCATGAGTCAAAAGCAAAACAAATTGGAGAGATTGTTGTCCAGTTTTCTCTTGAATGCTTCCACCACTGGAGTGTTCCTCACCTCTTGGGGCCATCGGGTTCCATTGTCATACTACTCTAACTGTTAAGAAGTTTGTTTCTGTGATGTGATGACCAGCCAAAAGATCTAACCATTAACAAATCTGCTAAGATTTTATAAAATGTAGTATATAACCTATGGCTTCCAGAATGACTTCTAACTAGAGTTTCCAGTAACCATGGTGGTTGCAAGATCCTGGGAGCTTCACTTAAACCAATATAATTTCTCCATTATCTGGCGAGAACTCGCGGCACTGGCCACAAATTATAAGCTACCCTGTCACATTTTATTTGTGTATTCATTTCACAAGGTTATTCATTTAACACCCTTCATCAAAAGATATGGCAGTAAACGATAAATAATGGAAAGGTCATCTAGCTGTAAAATGCAATAAAAGAAGAGAACAAACGCTACAACCATAAAATAGGATTTTACTACTGTAGCGTTAACATGTATGTCAACATTAAAATAGCATTTTATGACTCTAGCATTAACACTGTATGTCAGCATTAAAAGAATGTTGACATTAGAGATGGGCACGACCAGGAAAAATGACGTTTCGAGTTGTCGCTTGTCAGGATGGGTCCGTTTCAGGTCATTTCCGTTTGTCGCGAAAATTTTCAAAAATTTGTCGTTTCCGTTTGTCGTTTGTCTTGGGTTTGGGGTTGGGGTTTGGGTAAGTGGGCTCTTGGAGGCACCTCTCTGGGTGCCTCTGACGTCTGACCCACTAAGAAGGGAAGGGAAGGGAAGGGAAGCGCTTTGCGTAGCCGCCGCGTACCATACATTACATTATGTTAGGGTTGGGAGGTAAGTGGCAGATCTCTGGGTGCCTCTGACTCACTAAGAAGGAAAGCATACTGGCATACTGGCGTACAGTTTAGGGGTAGGGGTAGTGGGCTCTGGCTGGGAGGCACCTCTCTGGGTGCCTCTGTGACCCACTAAGAAGGGAAGTGTACTTGCGTACGGATCTGGGTTAGGGTTGGGGTTAGGGTAAGGGCTAGGGTTAGGGTTACGGTTAAGGTTAGGGTGGGTTAGTGGGCTGCACCTCTGGGTGCCTCTGATCCACTAAGAAGGACAGTGTACTGGCGTATGGGTTAGGGTTAGGGTTAGGGTTAGGGTTAGTGGGCCTTTTATGCCCTCTGGCACATCCAGAAGTCTCAGTCAAAACCTGGCCATGCGATTGGTGAAATGGGTCAAAAAATTAGCATGGTCCCATCCCATGGCCAGCCCATCATTGCACAGGTGTAAAAAAATAAAAATAAAAATAAAATAAAATAAAATCAATGGAGACGTTTTATTGCAAGAAAAACCCACTGCTGCTACTATAAAAAAATCAGGCATTTAAAATACCTAATTTTCAAATGTTTCTGTGGTGCTTTGGTGGGTTTTTGGACCACGATTTAAAAATAAATATTGCGGTCACCATTTTGGATCCCCCCCCACCGCATGGCAAATGGAGACGACGAGGATGCCCCCCCAGCCTGGTACCAGCAGCCCAGGACAGGAGGGGGGGGAGGCCGGGGACCCCCCCCAGAAACCACCCCTCTCTGGTAGGTGCCCTCACTGAGGCAGGCATATTTTCGCCTGCTTTTTTGGCCGGGAATCAGGTTTTTTTTTTAATTTTTAAAACTTTTTTTCTGTGCTGCTTGGCATCGCGCGATCGCCGCGATGCCATGAACGACAACGAAAAATCAGACCCATTTTTCTTTTTCGGTTCGGGTTCGAGCTGGAGCAGAGTAATTCTCGTTACCGTTACCCGTTACGTAACGAGAACGAGAACCAAAAACGGAAATGAGAATTTTGCCGCTCCGTGCCCATATCTAGTTGACATACAACCGGACCAAATGACCAACGGGAAATGGGTAGAGAAAGGCAAAAGGTTGCAGCTGGTACCCAAGAAGGACTGTCAGGTTGGAACTAGTTGCACCTCTCTTGAGAGGAATATTTCAAAACAAAGGTGCATCCATACAATGTACCCTGGGAAACAGAAAAAGGCAGCCTCATGGGGAAAATATTAATGTACATATTGGTGGGCCTGAGTGGTGCTGAAAAGTTACCCCAAACCCAAAGGGCATTTCATTGGCACAAGTCGTGTCATGTGTACTGCATGACTGAAATCAGACACTCAGAGAGTTTGAAACATGAAGGGTTTCCCCTTAAAAACTTTATTTCGTTCATTTAAATAATTTATATGCTGCCTGTCTCCCATAGGGGACCCAAGGTGTCTCACAACACATAAAATAAGACCTTTTATTAGGGGGTTCTATATAAATATCACAGCCTTTAAAAAAAGCAACACACATTAAGGTTAAAAATTAAATATAAAAACTATTCCAAAGCATTTTTAAAAGTCTCTATATTTGGAAAAAATGATCAAAACAGGATTCCTAAGAGAGCTTACTACTTAAAGGCCTATCTATTCCTCTAAGGAGGTATTTGTCTGATGACGGAAGGAAGGTGGGGTTCAGCCTGGCTTATCAGGGCCGTGCGTTCTAACACATGGGAGCAGACACTGAGACGAACCCTCTTGTGTTCCCACCAAACATACATTGGGAAAGTGGTGGAACTGAGAGAAGCCCCCTTCCCGCTCCCCTCCCGGAACATTATTGAAGCCAAGAAGGCTCTAATGAGCTCATTTGCTGCAGCTTTTTTGCTTCAGCAGCATTTATGAGCTGTTCTTAATAATGGTCATCATCATCATCATCAGAAGCAACCTAATAATCATCATTATTCTTTTGTCGCATCATCAGAAGCTTAGCTGCCCTTGCCGACCAAATGGGAAGGGTACAATTTTAAGCAAATAAATAAGCAAGGACGGCGTGGGGAGAAAATTGCGCCAGTGGTTTGTCTTACTTTGGAAAAGCCACTGGGAGGTCGGGTTGCAAGGAAAGGTGGAGAGGTCAGGTTGAGAATAGAATGATAGAACTTTTGTTTTCTCTTTCATCTTCAGTGCACTCAATGTCAATAGGCCAGGTAGAGAAACCACCTGGGAGAAACAGAGCAGATGTATCCTTTTACCTTGGTAAATTAAAGGATTCTTCAAGCCACTGAGAAGACAAAAGACAGTAGGCCGTGTGTGGGTGTGGAACTGAAAATAAAAGAATAAAACATATAAAAACATATAAAAAGGAAATACTAGAAGTAACCCAAAATAAATTTGCCCGTCTATTGTTGGCAGTACCCCCCTCAACTCCCTCTGCACTAGTCAGATTGGAATTGGCATTAATGTCAACAACAACACTAGTTAGCAAATCAGTAATTAATTATTGGCTGAAAATCATGTTCATGACCCACTCTGAATTCTTAACATCGTCCTATGAGGAGATGAACTCTGGATCGCGCAAATGTTTTGTAATGAATCTAGTAATCAAACTTGGTTCTTCTCAAGAGTATGTAAGGCATTTTGGATTGCCAGCAGCTAACCGTTTACTAAAGCAAAGATTATCTGACCTCTGTGTTCAAACAGATATAGGCTCGCTTAGCACTCTAAAAACGGGCCCTTTTTATAAGAACATTACACCTATGCCTCTAAATCGTCCATCTTATTTTGCTGACTTAACGAGCTTTGATCATAGAAAAGCCTTTACTCGAGCTCATCTTGATAAGCTACCACTTGCCAACCTAAAGGACTGTTATACACAATCCCCATATCATAAGAGAGTCTGCTCTTGTGATAAACAAAATAATCTATCAAGAACTTAGTACTTGTTATGCTTTATTGCCCACTATTTGCAATCCATCATGAAAGACGTTTGAACTTCATTTTAGAAACATATCCTGGTAGATCTGACCTAGAAAAGCTCAAAATCCTACTATGTGATAGAGATAAGTTTGTCATGTTTCGAATGCCAAGGTTCTGTTCCTTACTTATAAAAATAAAATCTGCTTTTTCTACTTCTAAGAGTCAATTTGATACCCAGGTTTTTGTACCCTTCGGGCCCCCTCTTTTATCTACTTGTATTGTTATTTTATTGATATTTTTCTCATTGTACTGTTTTTACTTGATGCATTTTGCAATGGCCCTGTGAGCCGTGCAATAAAATTTATATGATGATTTTTTTTTAAAAGCAGATAGATAGATAGATAGATAGATAAACTCCAATCTCACAGTGTGGGGGAAAAATCTTCTCCTCCCCTCACTTTCCACCCGCCCAAGACCTTGAGCTGCTAAGCAAAACGATCACAAGTAATTAAGCAGAACACCCCAGCTGAATATTAAATTAGAAATTAAGCTGAAATGCTCATCTTCCGCAGCTCAGGAATTTCTGAGTAGATCGCCCTAAATTTGATGGCGCCAATGCCGGAATGCCTCCCTCAAAACTGCCTCGCTGGTTAAATTGATTGAATTAAACATGCTTTGCGATGCTAGCTCACCGTTGACCCTTCCAGTTACTCAGAATAATCAAGAGGCTAATTATCCTGGCATGAGCTGCACTTTGAAGAATCAGGGACATGGCTGGGTTCAGAGAAACTACACTGGTATTAATCAGGATCTTGCAAGGGAGGCAAGCCAGGAAGCTCAAAGTATGGTGGGAAGGCCACTGGGCTATTGTATTTACATTTCAACACTGCTGGGGTTCTGGGTGCTGGGCCCCCCATGCAGTTCAATGCAGTGAGGAGTGTGGAGACCTCTACACTGGAGAAACTAAACAGCCATTAAACAGGAGAATGGTCCAACACAGGAAGGGTAACAGCTCAGGACCAGAATCAGCAGTACACCTCCACTTGAAGTACAACAGGCACTCATTCAAAGATGCAGTTCAAAATCTGTGAATAACTCCAGCAATGTAATGAAAGCATCAACAGTTCATCCATCCATCCATCCATCCATCCATCCATCCATCCATCCATCCATCCATCCATATAGTACATACTGTCCATCCATCTATCCATCCATCCATCCATCCATCCATCCATCCATCCATCCATCCATGAACCATCCCTGCAATATTTAACCACTGTGCCGTACTGTCCATCCATCTATCCATTCATCCATCCATCCATCCATCCATCCATCTATCCATCCATCCATCCATCCATCCATCCATCCATCACACACACACACACACACACACACACACACACACACACACACACACACACACACACACACTTACCCGGACACAACAGCCTCCCAGCATGCCCCAACACTCACCTATGGTCACCATGTGGGACTGCCATGATAGGGAATGGGGAATGGGGACTGCCAGGCTGCTTTCATCAGGCGCCATGACATTGCCAACAACAGGGGCTAAGGTAAATCTAAGACCCGCTTTATCAGGCCACTTCCTGGGGAAGAATCACAATACAGGATGGATGGATGGATGGATGGATGGATGGATGGATGGATGGATGGATGGATGGATGGATGGATTGGGGGAGGAGAGTGCAAACCAAAACCATGATGCTTGATGCCCACACAATTCACAGGAGCAACGTATTTGGTTTCAATGTTTCGACCATGGTCCAGAAATCCCTTGCGTAATGAATGGGGCTTATTGACGTGAAGCACCGTTTGAAACAATGGTAGCTTTCAAATCTAGCTGGCCCTGTTTTCCAGAGCAGAGAAAAGACTGCCTAGCACTGTCATTACCATTCATGCCGTGTACCAGGTGATTGTGACTGCTTAAGAGACAGGGTTGCAGTGCTTTTGTCAGCTTCGTGACAACAAATATATGATAGGTGAAGCTTGTCGTCAGCGGCAATGCTGCCTTTGAAAAGAGGCAACAAAAGTGGTGTTAAATAAAGTGTTATATGTCATTTTCTTTACCATTCCTTTGGTTTCTACTGTCAAGATTAACTGCTGACATGACAACAACTGGCTGAACTGCTGGATAGCTCTGAGGTTTAGGTATGGCTGAGGAGCCATTGGTTGTGAGTTTGATTCCCCACTGTGCATCCTTGACACAGTCAATGACTTAATGATCCATTGGGTCCCTTCCTCTTCTGCAATTGGATGATGATGATGATGATGATGATGATGATGATGATTAACTCGTGTTGGTCAGCATAGTAAATTGCTGTAGAGTAGGGCCACAGAATTAATGGGGTTTTGGGAGTCAGCTCCTGCATCAGCTTCCACTGGTTCAAATAAGCCTACTTTTGTAATGATTTACTGCAGTAAAGTAGCAAATATTTTAATAAAAATGCAGGGTCCTAAAGAATAAAGAAACAAAACAAATTTAAATGAGAAGGATGATGATATATTTGGTGTCCTCTTAGGTGTTTTTTTTTTCCATGCCTCTGCAAGGGGGCACATAGTTCCGATTGAGAATCTAGTGTCCTAAAAGTAACTTGAGCATAGAAACTCTTTCTAAATGGCTCTTTTATTTGTGTGTTCACAAAGTCACAGCCAACGCACAACAAAATGACATTTTTTCAATTTTGCTTTTCTCCTTTCCCCAAAACATATAATTTTTCCAACACAGAATGAAGAGAGATGTGGGGTGGGGGAAGAGAATTAGACCTTCCCTTCCCCTTTTCTCTGCAACTTCACACTGTAGGTCTCTACCCATTAGACTCTGTCTCGTGGCTGGAACCAGGCAGGGCAGGGTAAACTAATTGTAACTAGAGATCTTGTAGAGCTGAGTAGATCAGGGTATCATATTGTCAGGAGTCAGTGAAAGAGCAAGACACACAGGAATGAGGTAAACATTCGCTATGAAACATTTTCAGTTCAGTGGAAGACTCTTTGAGGTGTGCCAGGTTTTGCTGTGGATTTAGTTCCCCATACTTGAGGTCATGGCCACTGTGTTTCTGAGTCCCATTAGCTTCCCTATCCTCTGTCTGCTCACCAGCTCTGCTCTTGGAGTGAGGGAGATGAATATGCCCTTCGTTCTGAAACAGTGCCATGTATTCGTGCATACCCAAATCTCATGAGTCGCATGGCATCCTCACAAAGCCGATCCAGAGTGAAGGAGCAAAAAAAATAATTCTATGTAAGAGAACAGAACCTGGCCAGCATTGATAGGTGAGAAATATATGTTATTCTGTTGAGGGCCATGCCCTCAAATCACGGAGAGAGAGTCATTTTCAGCATGGAAACTGGAGAAGAAAAACGGGAGATGCCTTAGTGAAAAGAAATATCTGGCCAGGCCCATTTATGAATACGATGTGGCTGGCAAGGCTGTGAATTTCACCCAGTGCAAGCAGTTAAGTAGAGAAGCATTCATATTAGGAGGTGAAAAAACAGCCGGAAAAAGTGAACAAGCAGGACAGTGATAAGATGACAGAGGTTATTTTAATGCACAGCCGATAATTTTCTGGGCAGTAAGGGTCAACGGGGGTGGTTGGTGAAGGGAGGATGCTGTGAGGAGCATAAACTCACTGACTTTCAGTGACCCCAGTGGCATCATTATCCCAGTGAAGCAGAAAGAATGAGTCCTTGCCTCTTCACATGATGAAGTTATAAAGATCATTTTTGGGAACCCCCCTCTGTGATCTCCTATTTACGGGGAACTGACAAGGTTACGGGATCCATTATGCTTACTATTCACTTTTGAGCCCAAGGGGAATCTGCCTCTTGGCAAGACCCTCTTCCTCACTTAAGTTCTGTTTTTAGCAGGAATTGAAGTATATCACAGTGTAGTGAACATTGAACATTCATCTTGGTGTTAGTTTCACCATCTTTCAAAGGAAGACGCCTAGCATTTCTCTAATATTATGTATATCATAAAAGTGTGCTGGATATGCTTTGCGTTTTAATCTAATCTTTGCAGGTTTTGTCTCATTTGTTGACCCCTGTCTCCAGAATAGGCCTGGCACCTATAGGGTAGCTCCTATAGAATTCAAAGAAAAATGCAAAGCAGATTTACCACTAGATTTGGGAAAGAAAAATTAATGTAAATAAATAAATAAATAAATAAATAAATAAATAAATAAATAAATAAATAAATAAATCTAATCTCACCTGATTTTGGAACATAAGCAGGGTCGGGCCTGGCTAGTACTTGGATGGGAGACCACCAGGGAACACCAGGTGCTGTAGGTGCCTGGAGTAGGAACTGGCAAGCCACTCCAGGATTCCTGCCAAGAAAACTCCATGGACATGGGGTCATGAAGAGTTGGTCATGACTGTACATACATACATACATACATACATACATACATACATACATACATACATACATACATACATACATACATACATACATACATACATACATACATACATACATGGTTTGTGCAATTCCAGAAATAAATTCAAAGAAACTGAAACCAGAAAGTAGGTGAGAATGCACATAGGGGAAGGAGGAACCTATGGAATGGAGAAAATCTGTTCATCCCTTCTGTGGTGCTGAAGCAGATGGTTGGAGTGGCACAACTGATCCCAGCTGTTGGTGCAATGGCGACAGCTACGGATTTGCTCCCAAAAATAGTTCTACAGACATTTTAGGGTCAACCAGGGATGCAAATCCTAGAAACTGTGATTTGTTTTCCCCTGGTGCCTGCCAGATGGCAATGTTTTATTTATTTATTTATTTATTTATTTATTTATTTATTTATTTATTTATTTATTTATTTATTCAACTTATATGCCACCCACTACCCAAAGGCCACGTTGCACACAGTTTTTATAACTGCACCCTTAACACCATACCCTGCCATAACTGCTGTCTTGCATTTTAAAAATCTGGAGCCTTGGGTGAAGTTTTGGTCCATCCACCCACCTGTCTCTGTTGACTGCATGTGTGCTTCATGCACATCCAGTTTCACTGAAATTTGTATTGCATAACACCGGGCGTGTGAGTTTTGTGCCTTGACATCGGAACCAATTTATAGTGACCCTAAGAGGGCTTTCAAAGTAAGTGAGATATTTAAGGAGTGGTTGTACTGCATACATTCCCCCACTGAGTTTCCATGACCAAGTGGGGATTTGAACCCAGAAGGCTAATCCATCACCCATCCACTGCACCACACTGGGAATGTAACACTGTGAAGCCCCTACACAATTATTATACATTTATTTGCATTAGCCATGGCCTTAGCAAAAAGGTATAAAATGTATTTAGATCTAAAATTACCATAATAAAGTCAAGATGATAAATACATATACAGTACATGCAGTATGCCTTCACCAAATTTAGACACAAATCGTCATTATTTTAAAATAATATTTGGCTTCGTTTTAATTGCTGCTGTGAAAAATGTAGCCAAACCTCTCCACAATAGATAGATAGATAGATAGATAGATAGATAGATAGATAGATAGATAGATAGATAGATAGATAGATAGATAGATAGATAGATAGATAGATAGATAGATAGAAGGGAGGGAGGGAGGGAGGGAGGAAAGGAAAGGAAAGGAAAGGAAAGGAAAGGAAAAAGAAATAGAAGCAGACACAGAAGACTGGCCTTTTAAAAAGATCCTCCTTGTCTTGTTCTTATACTAAAAGGGGGGAAATATTCCAGGAGTTGCTTTTTTTTCACAAGCCTGACTTGTCAAGAGCAAGAAACTTGGCATGTATTCTTTACATCCCTGAGGGCAGTACGTTAAACTAAGCTAATTTAATTTGCTTTAATGCCCCCTCAAAGCCAATAAGCTAAGGCAGTTTGTAACAGCGAAATTGACATTACTTGACTTTGCATGACTCTTCTTTTGTAGGGCTTTGCAAATGCAACTGATGATCCAGTTGGAAGCAAATGTTCTTTTTTTGAGGGAGAGGGGTAGAAAAAATAAAAGGTAGCCAAAAGAAAAAATATGGAAGGGTCTGACAATGCTTGGCACTCTAGAGTTGGATTTATTCGTGTCGTCGCCGTCATTTTTCATCATTTTGTGAGCCCCGCGAGGGGAAACAAACACCGTGACAGGACGCACCAAACACCTTCCGCTGAAAAACGATTCCCAGATTAATGTAAAGTGACTTGCAGCTTTAATTTGGTTATTCTCCACTGGTGCTCTCAGCGTGTGGAATCCTAATGAGTCTCTGGGTTTGGCACCCATCAATACAAACCCTCTTTTCTTTTGTATGACATCTGTTGCTCTCTGGGGTGCTTTCATTTCAGCTGCCTTGGCATCAGGGTCTGAGGAAGGAAATACAGTGGTACCTTGTATAAATATGAGGAAATTTGATTCAATTGGATGATTTACCACGAGGCGTGGAAAACCTGAGGCTTTGGGGCTGAATTCTACCCTCTGAGATCCCAATGTGGGTTTTGGTTTATGATTTGTATGACCTTTTCTACTCCCTTCCAGAGAGGCTGGAATGAATATGTGGCCCTCATCCAAGTTGCAGGTTTAGAAGTTTGTTTTCATTGAACTTAGCATGGAGATAGTGTGGAAGACCCTAGGCAGAGTTCGGCATGGGGTGACTTGAGTGAGGCAATTGTAGTGTTATCGTGCTTGACCACCATCCGTTTCATAGGCTAATTGACAAACATCACTTCTGATTTTCCTCTATTGCTGCCACCAACTAGCTTAGCTAGTAAATTAAAGCCTTCAGGCTGATCTGAAGTTGAATAAAAACAAAAAATGTTTATTTTTTACAAAGTAGAATCAAAATTATTAATGGTAACACATTGAAGTATAGGCAAAAAGAATCGAGTTCAAACCCACTTAAGTTTGATCACTAATAAAGCTGAATACATGCACACCCAGTTCCTAAGTTTGCAAACTCTAACCACTTAGTTTTCTAACAGTCCTATCTCTTATTTAGCCCTGTCTTTCTCTTAGACAGTACCAGACTCTATCTCCTCATCTCCTTATCTGTCTTTTAGCCTTATCTGACTAAAACAGTGCTGAGCAGTGCCTTAAATCCTCTCAGGCCACTCCCAAGACCCTCTCATTGGTCCACAAACCCACCAATCAGCACAGGCACATCTCATGCATAATTAATCATACAGGGAAATCTCAGAGCAATTTCCCACCCACCTCCTTCTCAGTTGGATGCACGAATCTCTTGGTCACAGGGTTGGAAAGAGATGCAGGGATGTAGAAAGCTGCAGGGAAAGATCTGCGAAGATCTGAAACCTGCCTTGCATGAGGTTGGACTCTGCTTAAAAGAATAGGTTGGCAGTTTTTGGATGGTCTTGTGTGAAGTCGTACCATTAGAGTGGAGATAAATACTATCTTGTCTCATCCTTCGGGAGCGGGGGAGGAGTTGAGAAATTTTCTTCTTACTGTAAGATGGCAAGATTTATTTATTTATTTATTTATTTTTGATGGGGAAGCCTTCTTTCAGAGACTGCACTTTCATGAAATAGAATTTCTTTCTGTCTTTTCATTAGAAAATATGGCAAGTGTTGCACAAATACACCAGCACTAGATGGTTTATTTGTATGATATTTGTAAACCCCCCCTTTACCTTTGTTCAAAGAAAGACTGCAGCTATTTTGATGCAGCCATGTGTGTGTGTTGTGTCGTTACAGTCATGACCAACTCTTCGTGACTCCATGTCCATGGAGTGTTCTTGGCAGGAATACTGGAGTGGTTTGCCAGTTCCTGCTCCAGGCGTCTACAGCACCTGGTATTCCCTGGTGGTCTTCCATCCAAGTACTAGCCAGGGCTGACCCTGCTTAGTTTCCAAAATCAGGCGACATCAGATGTTCTCAGGGCATCTAGGCAGCCATAATTTGTGCAAAATGTGAGCAACACCTCCACCGCTCAATGCTGTTTCATTTTTACACTGGGAGCACTGGAGGTTGGTGACAGCTCAGTATGTTGAGAATGTCTGTTTTGACAAGAAAGGTGTAATTAATGAGATTTCTTCACTTCTGCATTGTAATGGGCCATCACAATATGATGCCTGATTACTACCTTCCGCTTGACCATCATCAGTATCCATTATCTGGATGGGGAGAATTCGCCTGTGGTGATCTATCCTTTGGTGAACTCTGCTCTAGATCACCATGATGTAGTACAAGTGGTGAATTCCTGCAGAGACAATAGGATTCATTGAACTGAGGATGGGTGCATAGGAAAAGCTTTGATCTCTGTGATACAGAAGGTTCTGCAATAGCTTACAGTTGAGTCTGAGAAATATTTAACTGTCTCAAAGACTGTAATGATTCTAAATTGATTCCAAGAGCTCTTATAAGCCAGGGAAGTTTTCACAGTGGGGCATCACTGGAGTAAAGAGATGACACGATTTGTTCCAGAATCACAGTGTGAAAAATCCCCATTAAAACAACAACAGAAGCAAAGCAAAGCAAAAAAAAAAAAAATTATCAACCTTTTGTCATGTTTTACTCACCTATTTAGTGTCAAAATGAGAAACAATTTTTAAATGGAAAGGTAACATATTATCTTGAGCTAACACACATTAGAAAATAGAGATTATGTAATTATGGAAAAGAACAATACTAAAACCTGTAAAATAAAACAAAATAAAATTTACAACTCATGCAGGTCAGAGCTCATGCATGGGAATGTAACAGAAAACAATCTCCTGAGTTAAGAGAGTAGAGCATATGTTGCAGATCCTAATAAAAAAGTGGTTTCCAAGGGAAGGTTCAGGAATGGATTTTTCCATGCAGCCTAACTTCAAAACAATATAGGGTTCTGTTGAGAATAAACAAGGACTTGAACTGTAATCTGAGGCAAATGGCAAGCCAGCGCCGTTGATGCAAGACCAATGGGTTATAGTCAATCAAATGCTAACCAAATGGTAATCAGGGAGCTGAATTTTGCAACAGACACAAGGCCTCTTTACAGGAACCTAAACAGAAGGGATAACTAACAACATAGAACACAATGGCCAGGACATAGCTGTCAATTGTTCCCCATGGCTGCCCAGGACTGGGAACTCCAGGGAGGTGGGGCGCTGGCAGCCAGGCCCTTCGGCTAGGCTAGGGGGTGGAGCCTCATTTGCATACAGGGTTCCCAGAATCCCTTGCAGTGGTTTCAAAATGCTCTCTGTGATCTTAGCGTTCGGCTTTCTAGAGGATATATATACCAATCTGGACAGCCGGTGGCGTGTGGATTAGGGGTTGCACAGGGAGAAGTGCTCTCTGGTGGGCCACCTGGCGGCCGGCCACACGGCCACCCAATAGTATGCGGAGCTCAGCCACCCGCCGCCAGAAATGCAGGACATTTCAGGGAAAAATACTTTTTCAGGAAGACGGTGGGAAAGAGTGATTGATCCGTGAATGTTCCACCAAAAACATGACACTTGACAGATCTGGGCCAGGTCCATGCGACTATCTCAGTGCAGGTCTACTCACCTCCCATTCTCAAAATGCAGAGTTCACTACAGAGCTCTGTGTTAAACTTCGTTTGAAATCACTGCCTTTTGCTGGAGGCTGCCAGGAAGTGGTTTGCAAAGAAGCAAATAAATCTTTCCTGGAGGTTAAAGCTACCAGGAAAAAGAAAGTATCTCAGCTGGCACAGGAACAAGGATAAATCCACTGACCCAGTTTAAACCAAGTGGGGATTTGGCCCAAGGTGCTCTATTTCTAAATGATGGCAACAGCTTAAATACACATCTGGTTTCATCTTCTCTCCCCACACCACTTTTCAATTCATTATGGTGCTTCAGGGATGTGTAGATATTAAAAGAGGAGAAAAATCAATTAATGCACAATCTAATCGTATCTTAACAGGCACTAGGGGGTTGACTGTGAGCACAAGTTCTTTCTATCTAACCCCCCCCCCAACTTATGCACTTCAAAAGGTGTGAGAAATGTATGGATGTGTTTTCCAGCACTGTGACTGTAGGGTGGACTAGGGGGTTACCCATTCAGAGTGGGCTCCATGTGTCTGCACCAGTGCACATATAAGTTGTTGCTCAAGAACATCTGGAGACCAAAGTTTGGGGACCACTGGTTTAGATCATGTTCCCCCACCCCTCCTAAACAGCTGCAACAATTTCTCTTAAAACTCTTCCATCGTTTCCTATGGAATATTAACAGTGGAAAGGCAAGGGGAATCTCAAATGAAATTGGTAGGTGGGAGAGGGTAGTTGGGGGATAAGCTTCAAAAGGATATGTCCAATTATTTTGGCACAAAGAGCCTTATCATCCGCAGGGGCAGGAGAGGACAATGACTTTCTGTGTTTCAAGTGGAAGGAACAATGAGGGTCAACATAAACAGATAACTTTAGAGCCTCCAGTTCTTGAAAGCAATTCACATTTTGAACATGTTTCTTTTCCTAATAGTTATATTTGGGAGGACCTTTCTGCATTGTGTGTCACATCCCTTTCTATTACAGGAACTTAACAAAAGATGCCCTTTATATATATATATTTCTTGGAGAAGATTGAAAGCTTATTTCAATCATGTTGTCCTTTATCTGCGATCTTGCAAGAACAGGGCCAGTGAAATGGTGATGCAGTACCTTGCGACTTCGTGCTCTACGGATGCATTATTTATGGCCTGGAGAAATACAGTTTCACTCC
This sequence comes from Phrynocephalus forsythii, assembly GCA_029282475.1. Taxonomy (NCBI): domain Eukaryota; kingdom Metazoa; phylum Chordata; class Lepidosauria; order Squamata; family Agamidae; genus Phrynocephalus; species Phrynocephalus forsythii. The sequence continues at coordinate 7,020,566 of JAPFRF010000013.1, forward strand.
AGGATTACATTTGCCCATCCCCCTTGAGAAGCAGTGAATAATTAATAGCACCTTGAACAAATTTGTTGTGGCGACGACGGCCATCATTTGTTTGGCGGTAGTAACATTCATTGCCTTTTTTTTTTTAATATCATTTTTGAGTTCCAAGCCACGGTGAAGGAAGGCAGCACGGGGGTGATCGTGAATTTAACCGTTGAAGATCAGGACGACCCGGCCACAGGGGCATGGAGAGCGGTTTACACCATCATCAATGGGAACCCAGCACAGAGCTTTGAAATCCACACCAACCCTGAGAATAATGAAGGGATGCTGTCGGTTGTCAAGGTGAGGAGGACGCAGGTTGCCTTCATGTCCCTCAAACATCCTCCTCAGGGTGGGTGTAGCGTATTATGATGTCTCATCATTGCTCTTAACCATCTCCTTGGTTTCCAGCCCCGGTGTGCTTTTGATGTACCTCTCCCTTGTGGCACTATGAGGCTTTCCCAAATCACACATGGAGTATGCAACAGGAGGGCTGGCTCAAGATATCTAACTTCATTGGCTCCCTAGATGTCCCTGGACTGCCACTCCAGAAGCCCTTGCTAGCACAACTAGTGTTGAAGGCTTCAGGGAGTTGCATTCCAAGAATATCCTGAGAACCAAGTTTGGGAACCACTGCCTTACTTGGTTGACATGCCTCCCTCCACATTTCACAAAGAACTGCCAAATAGAACAGCAGTTAAAACTTATTTCAACACTGTCGATGGGGCAGCTTCTTCTGCCATACCTGATGGCAGGAACCTGGTTTAGTAATCACAGGAGGAGATGTGTGGCCCACAGAGCTCTGTCTTCTATGAGAGGGAAATGCCTGGGGGTGGGGAGAACATCAAGGGGGCTGGCCAGTGCCACAGTCGAGAGCCTACCATCTCATGCAGATGTATCACTCTGCACAATAACAGGACTGGCCCTGCCATGGTGGATCCTTCTTGGGCAAGTGTATGACTTTTGCAAGACACATGAGTTGAAATGTTTCAGTGCATTGTTTCTGGCAGTTGCACACACCTTCTTGAAGGTATCTAGGAGAAGTCTGGCTGTGGCCTAAAGAGAGCAAGAGAAAGAACACAGATATGGATGGTGGGATGTAAGCCCTTTTGCCCTACAGTCTGCAAGCTGCCTTTCTCTACTTGGACATTAATTGTGGGGAAACAGACTTCAGTTTAGGCGTCCTTGATTTCATGGCAGAGGAAGTAACCAATATCAGTAACAGAGCTTCCTGTGAAGGAGGTGCTTGCATTGCAAACACTTAAACTCATATCGATAAGTAATCCTGTGTTCTCATGTCTTCCAGCCTTTGGACTATGAGATTTCAGCCTTCCACACACTCCTCATCAAGGTAGAAAATGAAGACCCCTTGGTTCCAGACATCTCATATGACACCAGCTCTACAGCAACTGTTCAGATCACTGTCCTGGATGTCAATGAAGGCCCTGTCTTCCACCCAAACCCAATGGCTGTCACCAAACAAGAAAACATTCCTATTGGAAGTGTTGTGTTGACTGTCAATGCCACTGATCCCGATACCTTGCAACATCAGACAATAAGGTGAGTAGAAGTTTCCTGGATTCCACTTGACTGGGAGAGCTACCGATATGTTCTCATCTGTCCCAAACATTTCTGGAATTGATGCTGGTGAGTCTTTCAAAAAACACATCATCATTGTTGAATATTTCATTGATTTGATCATAACCAAGTACTTACAAATGATTGACTATGAATCTGATATGGAGGCCTCCAACTGAGATGTCCAGATTTTCAAATAATTTCAGTAAGTGCTATAATAGGGCTATATTCCCTCCCCTCCTAAATGCACACTTTTGAAAAACATTCTGTATATTTCCAAAAACTGAGATCTATATAAAAACATTTCTGTTGCTTTCTGAAGCGAGGTATGTTCCTCCAGGTTACACAGATTCCCAGTGGCTGCATGTGCCTGGGCTGATGGCTTTCTCATTCTGTTGGATGAATTTGCATTCCAGACAGTGAATGTCTTAAGGAAACTAGCTGGTGCTAACTTCTTATTCCATCTTCCATCTTAATGATTCTTCATGTCAGTATCTGTTAATGACCTCCAGTGCTTTGAAGGCATAAGAAGAGACACAATGAGAACTCGCATACCTAGATCTGACCTTGAAAAAGCTCTGGAATCGCTCCGGGCCGGCAATTTGAGTGGGCTGTCTCTGAAGACACAAGAAATGGATGTCATATTATGGGATGGGGATTTCACAATAGAAAACAAATATTCAAATGCACATGATACTTTCCCTTTAAGTTCGATGGACATAATGACCAGAACACCAAGAGTCAGTTTAGACAAGCTATTCTCAGCAGGGCCCTGTGCCCCCCTTGGTGGCCCCTGACATTTTTGAAGGGGGCCACAGACTGGAAACAATACTTTACACACCACTTTAGAAGGTTCATTATGCAACTTACGCGATCCTGATTCTATCTGTATTTTTTTCCCATAATGTATTTATGGCCATGGCCAAAAAAAGAAAAAAGGTTGAGAATGGTTAGTACAGACATTTCCAGAGTGCTGTAAGTCTTACCAGTGTGTTTTCCTTCCTGAAAAGCTGCCCAGGAGGCTCCTCTTAAACTTCTGTAGAGTATTCTTCCAAAGCTTGGGATCGAACTTGGCAGTAGCTACATATTGTGGCTTATGTCATGCATTGGGCTGTCAAGTCGGAAACGGGCATAGTGACCCTCATAGGGCTTTTTGCGGTAAGTGAGAGATTTAAGGAGTCGTTTTATCAGTTCCACTCCCATAGTGGCTTAGAAGGAATTTAAACCCAGGCCTCCTAGATCGTCTGTCTACCCATTACATTACACTGGGTATCCCAATATTCTATATATTCTGCACTAAAAATGCTTCGATACGTACATGTCAACTTGGGTTCTGCATATTGCAATGAACATGGGAGTGGCATTCTGCAAATTCATTCGTGTTCTGTAGAGCAACAGAAGGCTGGGTTGTGTTGAGTAAAGACCCATTTGTTTGTTAAACTAAATGGCATTCATGGTTAATACACATATCCAGTAATAAAACTTAACTGCCCCAGTTTTTCATGGATACTGGGGGCGGGGGAGGACCGTCCTTCGGTGGAAGGCGTGACATTGAATAAATTACCTGTTTGGAGAGCGAGTATGTTGGGAGAACGGACAACCTCCTGTGAAACAATGCCTCTGGTAATATCAAAATAATATTCTGCATGTAGTCCACATCTCCAAGGAAGAATGTGAGCTATTAAATGCAGCCGTGGTCTCATGTTTAAAGAATGGAGAATCAATTTTAATGCCATTCTGTGACATACGAAGGCGGCTTCCCCTTTCTGAATCTCTTGCGGCCACAGCAGGGGAGAATATATCAGATTATTCTCATCTACCAGCAGTTTTGCACTCTCCTGTGGAGAGAAACCACATATATTTTTTTCACTCCAAACAGACTGAGGATTTGAAATCCAGGCAGCTGGGAAACTGAGCGACTGCCCGGCCGCTGATAGCATTCACACCAGGACCCCGCTATAGATCTAGATGGGCATTGCTGTGAATGAGATGTAATGAACTGAGAGGACATGTGACACAGACACACAAACTTTGGGAGACAATGGGCTTTCTGGTCTAGAACTACACATGTTCACCCATCCCGCAGCTGAGAGTCCTTGCTTGTGTGGGTGAAGCCTTTTGCTGATGGACCCATTGAGAGAGATAACTGGAAACAAAGGAGGGCAGTAAAGCAGGCATGTCCAAACTTCGGCCCTCCTGATGTTTTGGACAACAACTCCCAGAATTCTAAGCTTAGATTGCCAGTGACAAAGGACTGTGGGAGTTGTGGTCCAAAACATCTGGAGGGCCGGAGTTTGGACATGCCTGCAATAAAGGGTTCGACCGTGTGCTGAAGCTTGACAAAAGCTGTGGCAATAACCTTGGACAGCTAGTGGCAGCTGGATACTGTAGTAATGGGACAGCACTTTGAACACACACACACACACACACACACACACACACACACACACACACACACACACACACACACACACACACACACACACACACACACACACACACACAGACACGAATGTGAACCAGCGGAGGGACCCCCTCCTCAGGGGAGTCCTCCTTTTATTAACTTTCTACCCTAGGTAATTAGCATAGCTGATTACATAACCTCTTTGTGTCGCAGTAGTAAATCCCCAAATATAGTGAAAGAGGCATTACATGGGAGGTCTAAATTATTATGCATTTCTGGTACCTATTTGCATTGCTCCCATTGTAAGCCTTAGAGAAGAGGCAGTCCTCTAACTGGCAAACTTAACTAGCAATGGTAGAAGACAATGAGATCACCTTTTGGCATGCTTACTGGTAACAGGAGAAGACAAAGGAATCTAGCTTAACTAAGGAAGATAGAGGGAGGGGGCTAATGTGCTGGCACAACTTGCCTGCTGTTGCAACAGGCCTCTGCCATCAAAAGCTGTTGCTTTTGATATAGCAAAATATGGCCACAGTTATGCAACCCAAAACCCTAATCCCACAAAAAGCTCTTGAAATGAACCTGTACATCTGTTTAGAAGTTGTGTCTGAGGATGTTCTTGAACTGTGTGTTGGTGAGCTACAAATCTGTGTGTGGTTTTTAAATTATGTATACAGTGGGTTCCCTCCCCCCCCCCCGCATCCCTGCTGCTTTATAAAGAATAAAGAAAGCTCTGTAAGTTGGCAGCAGTCAGTCTCTTATGCGTGGCATTTCCCTTAACCTTTATTTTGACAAGCCTTCACGTTACAAACAAAAGGAAAAGACAAAAGAACCCCTTAACATAGCATAATACCTACATTGTAATCTTGCTTGTTAAATATTTTACCATCTTGGGCACCTGCTATTACTCAATGTCTCCATCATCACAGTTTGCCATATCCTATTCATAAATGATCCTGAGCTTTTCTCCCGCAACCACTAGGTAATTTCTTTCCTTTTTATTTGATCCAATTGTCTACACCTAGTGGGTTTTTCTAAATTTTATCTCAGGCCCCAAATGAAATGCATGGGCCATGCAACCTTCCCCCCCCCCTTCCTGGCCAGCAAAGGGCCATTACCCTCGACGTGCCATATAGAGAGGGGGGGTGCGAAAGTGTGGAGTGACTTGCTACACCTGTTTGAAGGACTGGAACAATAAAAACACCACCCTTTCTTCAGATGCAGCTTCATAACCTCTTAGCTCCGGGCCTCAATTCAGCAGCTACGTGGCTTTTTTTTTCTTCTTCTCATCTTGCCAAGAAACGTTACATCTAAGAACTAACTCCTGACATTTCCACCTTTGTCATGTTTGAACTTTTGGTACAGCTCTGAGGAAGAGGGTGTTGCTCTTGAAATATTAGCACATGTTTTATTGTTTTGTGTTGTGTCATTACAGTCATGACCAACTCTTCGTGACCCCATATCCATGGGGTTTTCTTAGCAGGAATACTGGAGTGGTTTTCCAGTTCCTATTCCAGGTGCCTACATCACCTGGTATTTCCTGGTGGTCTCCCATCCAGGTACTAACCAAGGCCGACCCTGCTTAACTTCTGAAATCAGGTGAGATCAGATATACTTCCGGCACCTAGGCAGCTCTTTTATTGTTTTACCAGTAGCCTAAAAGGTATCACCTGATCTACAGTATTTTGTATACCACTTTTATCAATCCCTCACCTTGCTGTTCTTATAAGGTTTGCAGTTCGCTCTTTATTGGACAGTCTCTCATTTTCCCCAGTAAATACTAAGAATAATAGTAATGTTTCATTCATAATTAGTTTTGATTTCTAGCCGATTAATTGCTTCGTGCCAATATGGCTCTGTTTTGGGGTCTGACATTGATTAGAGGGTGAAAGTTTTTTGAGCACATTGGATGGGTCCGTAAATTTCCATCTGATATTCCTGGATTGAATAAGGATGTCCTGGCTATAAGAATCTGGAAGTGTTTGGGTTGATTGGGCCTTTTTTTCTTGCTTTGTTTTCATCCTCACATCTTAAGAACAGGAAATTGTATTCTAATTTGGTAATTGGCTGTAGTAGATAAGCGGGATATAAATACAAGAATAAATAAATAAATAAATAAATAAATAAATAAATATGAAAAGGCTCCTGCTGTGACAATCAAACATCCTCAGCCCTTGAAGAATTCCTGCTTCTGAGGACTGCATCATTGTATTTTAGTTTGATCTTTAGGTTATTGTAATTTTAGACTGAGAACGGAACTCATTAAATTTGCAACCCTTTTATTTTGCCAAGTGCCACGTCTCTCCAGAGGTAACATGTCACAGAGCATCTCTTGATAATGGGAAGATCCAAAACCCCATCAGTGGATGGTCCCAGAGCCCAATTTGGGGGAGGTTGCTGCTTTTCTCTCATTCTGTCACCTCTCTTTCTCTCTCTCTCTCTCTGTTCGTGTGTGTGTGTGTGTGTGTGTGTGTGTGTGTGTGCGTGCGTGCGTGCGTGCGTGCGTGCGTGCGTGCGTGCGTGCATATACACAACACTTTGCAAAGAAAGAGGTGCATTAGTGTTGTTCCTCTTCTGAACTGATTGGTTCGTTTAGCAAAAGGAAATCTCTGTTCCTTTTCTCTCTGATATAGGATCAATCGCAATGAACACTGTGGCAGATGAGGGGTTGGAATGCCAACAGTTACAGTAATCACGCCCATTCCACTGGAAGGGCAGTGCTGAGATGACACACGTTTCCTTGTCTTCTTTGCATTAATCTTTTATGAGAATTAACAGTTAATATACGGGGAAGTTGTGATCATATAAACATGTTTGGCATCTATGCCTTTCTCCACTGCTGCAGTTTTATAGCAGAAATGGATTTACTACATGTTGGTTTTTCTATTCCCTGTCTTGATTCTCATAACACAAAACTCTTCATTTGTCAGGTGTCCCATACCATTGGTAACCCCAGCGTTAATCAACCCAATGGTTAATGGATTTACATCATTTGATTTGCTTATCATCAGTTTCCTTTGGTTTTGGTTCCTGGCTTAAGAACTGAAGTCTGTGCACCTTTATCATCCATAGGATTTTAAGCGGTGATTTCTTGCACATACTGTACACCCTTTTTCTCCCTCTGCGTGTATATGTGTCTTTGTTTGTAAATGAGAATTTAAGGCTCACGTTTAATAATACTTTCTATCCTGGGAAATTAAAACAAGAACCTTGTTCTCGGAAATCCATTTGATAACTGTAGATCTTAATTAAACATGCCTACCAGTTTCAATAATTTGTCTCAATGGCAAGGTCCTTCGGGGTATACCTTTGCACTCCTGGCTCAACAAGTCCAAGGACTGCGATAGTTAGATGCCACACTAAGTATAAACAAATTGTTTACCGCTCTGTAGTAGTGATTTTTAATTAACGCAATGCTCTCTGCTTTCATATTTTATTGTGGCAATATACTTTTATTGCCTACTGTGCTTCTGGAGTTTTAATTATTTATGCAAATGTCTTACTGGAACTTTTCCTTCTCGGGAAATTTCGTGACTGGATCTTTCGGTAGAGAAATCAACTTTGATCTTTTTTTTGGGGGGGGGCAGCATGTCTGATCCATTGAATAGTCATAATAAAATACACATATCTCTCTTTCTGCATAGATTTAAATGAAGGATGGTATATCCCTCTCCGTATATGCATATTTGTATCTAGATGTCATGATGACAGTTATAACTGTGTGCCAGAAATTCTGACCTAGGGTGACCCTTTTCAGGGTTTTCTAAGCAGAGAGTACTCAGAAGTGGTTTACTCCTCCTTTTACCTTGGCCCATCTTAGAACTGTTCAGCTTGCCCAAAGCCACATAAGCTGGCTGTTCTTGGAAGCAAAGGGAAGAATCAAACTCCCAGCCTCTGATATCATAGTCAAATATCAAAACCCCCAAGCTACCCAGCCAGCTAAGTGTAGATAGATCTATGCATGTATAGAATAATGTTGAGCAACATACAAGTTAGTGTCTACTGGACTTCTTTTTCTTGAGAGACAGAAACGTTTCACTGCTCATCCAAACTGCTTCATCACTGATGAAGCTGTTTGGATGAGCAGTGAAATGTTTCTGTCTCTCAAGAAAAAGAAATCCAGCAGCCATGACTCAACTTCCAGATCAACTCACCTGGATGACTGAGAATCTTCACAGACATACAAGTTAGTGATATTCCTAAAAAGATGGCAGGTGAAAAAGGAACAAGTACCTAAATGAGATTGGATATTCTAAGGTCTTCATCATTTATATGCAGTGGACAAAATCAAAAGTTGTTCAAAGATGGTAGGCATGGAAGCAAATTCTAAAGTATGGAAGTTACCAAACGGGAAGTCAATGGCAGACATTCTAATGCCTCTGTCTTTATTGAGTGATAGGATGCTTGCTTTGACTCTAACATCCTCTGACTCTAAATATCCTTCAGCTGGTGAAGCAGAGCTAATGATTCCTTTCAACTCCCAGTCAGAATCTTTCCAAAGCCACGGACAAGTCCAGAGTTCTGAGCTGCCACTTTATTGGAAAAAAGGAAAAACATAAGCAAAATGAATGGATGGATGGATATTGCATTTTAAAAGGACCTGATGGCATTGCCTATTACTGTTCAGCAGCCAGGTTGCCACTATTGTTGTGATTTCTCCTCTTGTTCAAGTAATCTGTTGGATTATATCAGATTAATGTATTGTGTTGTTAGCCGTAGAATAGAAAAAATATAGTGAAATACTCTTGCATGCCCCCCTAGGGGCTCAATTTGACATTGTCCCTTGAAAATATTTATAAAAACAAAAACAAAAGTGAAACCAAAGAATACTTTCCTTGCAGTTTAGGGCCGATAAGAGAATGTCATAGATACTGAAAAATTACTACCAAAGTGTGACTACAAAGGCTTTAGAATGTCCCTGAAAATAACTTTTGAAATTAACCAGATGTTATGTCATGGGTGTTTTTTAGAGATGGGTGTTTCATCTCAGAAGGGAACTGGTTCCAAAATGAAACACGCCAGCACAGCTGGTGCCCGGAATCCAGTCCCAACCTCCAGGATAAATTCAACCACTCTCTTACCTTGCTCTAGTTTGCACTGGGCAAAAATCCAACCAGGAAGCAGCTTCCAATGTGTCATATTTCCTTCTTCCTTGGTGCTGGCCAATCAGGAGCTATGCAAGGACATGCATCATCCTGCCTCCCTATCTGATTGGCCAACGCCAGGGAGAAGGAAATATGATGCATCGGAAGCTGCTTCCTGGTTGGATTTTTGCCCAGCATGAACTACATCAAGGTAAAACAGTGGTTGATTTTGTTCTGGAGGGTGGGACTGGATTCATTTTGGAACCAGTCCCCTTCCAAAACGAAATGCCCATCTCTAGTGTTTACGGTTGCAACTTAAAAAATAACTTTGTAACTACCTGTACTAGCTATACTGTTTGTCATCCCAAAGCAACTAATTTTAGCTAGTTACTTTTGAGCAATTAACAAGAATTGCACAGAAATGGGAGCAGATAAAACCTCCATCTCTCATTCCAAAATGGAAACAGATAAAGTTTTTCTGGAACAATTTCCAAAATGTTGGGCTGTTGAAGTTGTGTTTGAAGCATGTGGTTGTTTTTTTCCCTCCCAAGTCCTAAGCATTTAAGAAACTAAACAAAATTTAATGGAACAGAGCAAGGAATAGTTTGCTTCTGTTTTCCCTGTTTCTGCTGTCAATCACTGGCACTCTGTGTGCGCAGAGAAAGCATAAACTATGAGTCATGAAACTAATTCTTGAAATGTATTTCATACTCCGTTGCCAGCTTCATCAAGCAGAGCTGAGCACCCTCTGTCGAAATGTGATGGGAGCCGAAGAACTATCATTCCTCAGCATAACGGCGTGAGGATTAATTTTGCACTCTCTTTATCGCAGGCATGGACCAAGACACTTGCTGTTGGATTACTCAATATATATATATAACGAGAAAGGTCTAGTGAGTCTCGAACCAAGAGCATCTGGTTTTATATTGTTAGACTCTCAGTCCTTGTCAGTATTCCTTCCTGAGTTTTAAATGCTGTCTCCAGACTGTCAAGGCAGTAGACCTCTTTTCCTTGTGCAGAGAGAATAATACAACAGCTCTCTAATCCTAAATTTCACCTCTGCCATCCTCTTTAAATATGCGTCCTAAGGGTTTTTAGACATCTGTGGCACCCAAGGGCTCTTACAGACTAGTGATTGTTTACAGTTAACGGCTTAGTACAGTACATCAGAAGAATCTGACATCACACATCCAACACCTGGTTGGAACTTGTTGCTTAGTTCCCAAGGTTGGTCCATGTGTTTTCTGCATTTTCTGCATTTCTGCCTGCATGTTTCATCATGTTCATAGTTGGGGTTTGGCCTTCCACCCCCTTACACACATGTTTTGCTATCTCATACACTAAACAAAATAGTCACATAGTCAACATTGTTTCGATTAGAATAAATGACTTGAGTAGAGATGGGCACGAAATGCTAAAATAGTGTTTCGTTTCGTTTCATTTTGTTTTAAATGATTTCTTTAAAAATCCATTTCGATTTTCATTTTTAAACATGTATGTGTACTGTGTGTGTGTGTGTGTGTGTGTGTGTGTGTGTGTGTGTGTGTGTGTGTGTGTGTGTGTGTGTGTAGTGCTTGTGCAGTTCCCCCCCAGCCCTGTGCACCAGCTGATTGGCGCTGATTTCATTTTAAAAGCCTGCCCTTTCTCCTCGCCCGATTGGGTGGGGAACAAAACGAAAAAGAAAAAATGAAACAAATAATAATAATTTTGTGCCCATCTCTAGACTTGAGTAACTTTATACAAGTGGGGCTTTCTGCTTCCACACAAAGGGTAAGTGGATTTGCCCTCGTGGCCAAAACAGAGGAGCTGGGAGTACAGTGGAGCATTTCACACACTGTTGTTCAACAGTAGGATATTGGTCAACGAGCCCAGCAATATTTTTCAAGAATGCAGTCCAACAGTTTTCTGCCAAGGACATGTTTTATTATAATGGCGCAAAAGCAACAACAAAAAATAATTTCTCCCTCTCCTAAACACCTCCTGCCACAATTTATTCCCAGACTTCTTTCAAGTATCTAATAACATTTAGAAATGTATTTGGGAACAGTTAGGAAATTAGTGAAATTGTTGAAAGCTGTTTTTCATCTAGTTGCTTTCTGTAATACTACGATAATAGGAAAATATACCTCACGGAGTTCAACTGGTGCCTTTTTCTATTAACTTTGTAATAACATGTCCCCTTTCTGTAAAATAGTTTTTGAGTCTAAGTGAAATTCAGCCCCTTGTTCAGCATTAGAGACACCATACATTGGCCACAAAGTGAAATTCTTAGGCGCTTACAGCCATTAGTGGAAGGTACAGTTGCGTGCCTACAATGTGATGTTTGATCTGTAGATGGAAACCCATATTGCAAGGTATATTCATTTGGGGGGATCTGTAAATCCAGATCAGTGTGTGACTCAGGAGCATGGGAACGGAGGGAATGATGGATCCAATTGTGAGAACACAGTAACGCTTACAGTGGACCCTCGTATAACAAATGGTTTGCATAACATAAAATCTGTACAACATAAAAAGTTCTGGAGAGAGGGGAAATTTGCTTAACAGAATTGCCTATGGGGCGAATCCGTACAAAATAAAAATGGTCGCGATTAGGGATTACTCTATTTTCAACGCATTCCTATGGGAAATTTGTATAAAGGAAAATTTGCCAAACGGAATTTCATTTGGAACGAATTAATTTCTTTTTACAAGGTACCACTGTATAAGATTTTCTCTTCCGTGGGGTAATTAAGGTGGCATGGCAAAACAAATAATTGAATTGACAGAAATGGGCACATCTTTATAAAGAGATATTATTTCTTTTGTTGTTTTAAAATGTATGTTTGCCTCCATCCAAAGACATTAAACTTGTCTTCTATGTTGTTTCATGTGGTCATTACACTATCCTTATAACTCTGTAACACCTCTAAGAGATGCAATAAGCTCCTTAGCAGGCGCTGGACTCAGTGATTCCTAGGACTCCTTCCAGCTCTGAAGTTCTAAGATCATTATCATTATTATAATAAAAATCATGGCCTATGGCTGTTGCCGGTTGGCTAGATAGCTCAGCGAGATAATGGCTAAAAATGTCACCTAAAAGTCCTTTAAAAAGTATATTTTAAAAGTAACTAGAACATGCCAGTAAAATGATGCCATTTCTATGCATTGCATGATTTTTTTATATGTTATGCTATGCCCTTTGCCCCCTCCCCCAAAAAAGTAATTCATTTACAATGACTATGTGGCTTACAACTCTGTATACATGTTTATGCTACTGGCACATGGCTTCCAAGCTGTGAAACAATGCTCCTGAGAAGGATTCATAGAATCATAGAATCATAGAGTCGGAAGAGACCTCAAGGGCCATCCAGTCCAACCCCCTGCCATGCAGGAACCTCCATCACAGTACCTCCAGCAGATGGCCATCCAGCCTCTGCTTAAACACCTCCAAAGAAGGAGACTCCACCACCCTCCGTGGCAGCATATTCTACTGCCAAGCAGCTCAAACCATCATGAAATACTTCCTAATGTTTAAATTGAATCTCTTTTTCCTGTAGTTTGAGACCATTGCCCAACATCCTAGTCTCAGAAGCCATGGAAAACAAACCAGTTCCTTCTTCAATGTGACATCCTTTCAAATGTTTAAACATGGCTATCATATCCCCTTTCAGCCTTCTTTTTGTAAGGCTAAACATTCCAAGCTCCCTAAGCCGCTCCTTGTAAGGCATTTCTTCCAGACCCTCAGTCATCTTGGCCACCCTCCTCTGGACCTGTTCAAGGTTGTCAACATCCTTTTTAAATTGAGGTGCACAAAAACTGGACACAGTACTCCAGGTAGGGTCTGACCAGAGCAGGAGCTGATATTACACATTCAGTTGTCTTTTCAGCTTGGAGGAGACACGAAGGCTCTTGAGTGGCCATAATTCCTTCCCAAATCACACAATCAGTTGGGCCAGTGGTTGGTCTGTTAGGTTCTGCAGCATCAATTTAACAGGCAAGGTGGTTTTCAGATAAAGAACTGACAGCACCATTGCTAAGTCTTTACTACGTTGTGCTGCTGCTGCTGCTGCTGTTGTTGTTGTTTGCATTACTTTTAACTTCCAAGCAGCAGACTTTCATTTTCTGTAGACCTTCAGGGGCAGCATGAGACAGAATGAATGTAGAAATAAATAAAATTCCTGGAAACATTGCAACACAGCATGTAATAACAAGTGTAAGAAACCCAATTTGATGTGTGATACATGGAATGTCTAAGACATAATCCTGAGGTCTTGAGAGAGAGAGAGAGAGAGAGAGAGAGAGAGACAGAGACAGAGACAGAGACAGAAACAGAGAGTGGAACAGGTGATACCTTTAGGCTACTATAAAAATAACAAAACATTGCTGATATTTGGGGGGTGAAATCCCCTTCCTCGGAGGAGTACCAATAGGTTATAACATGGCAAAATATGGATTTGCCAGGAGTTATTTCTTAGATGTAAGGTCCTTGGCAAGATGGGGGGGAAAGCCAGGCAGTTTACTTGAGGCATGGAGTTTGGATGTTCTTAGGCTGCATCCGAATTGAAGGGAGGGAGGTGTTTTAATTGTCCCAGTCCTTCCAAAGACCTGTCACGGCTCTCATGTACACACATTCACGCCTCTCCGAAATATTAGCAATGTTTTGTTACTTTTATAGTAGCCTAAAGCTATCACCTGTTCCACTTTTGTATTTGTTTTTTTTTGATGGCTACATGGTTCCTCAACTTGTTTTGCTTCAGAGAGACAGAGAGAAATAAAAGTGAAAGGAGTGAAATAAATGCCTTTTCCTTTCCTTAAGACAACAAGTGCAAGGCAGGTCTCTCAGTAGAGTCCACTGGGTTGACCGAACTTGAGTTCTCTTTCTAGTCCCTTCCTAACTTGTCCTGGTAAGTTGCCAAAAATGCTTAATGTTCACAGTAGAGTTGAGCTGTGCTGATTACAATTGCAACGATTGCTAGGGCTTGCTTCCTTTAAAATAGCCTACAGTTACATCCCATCATTGTGACACCCAAGGAAGCTAAAAATGTGGAAGAAACAGCATTGTTGTGTGTATGACAGGAAAAGGCAGCAACTGGGCAGCAGGCGAAATGGACTTAATGAAGGCTAAATGAATAAATAACCTTTTTTCTAAGGATGGAATGAAGGACCAGTAATGCCACAGGCATACTGGAACAAAAGACTCATTTAAATGGTTTCCGAATGCCATGACAGAGGTAGCTAGCCGTTCGGAAGCAAGTAAATGCAAGTAGATAAGTGAGTACTGCCATAAAAAGTGGAAGGTAAATACTGTTCGAAGCACAGAAATGCATTCAGCCATGCCGACCACATGGCCATGGACTTGCACAACGTTGGCTCTTTGGCTTGAAAATGGAGATGAACACTGCCTCTAGAGTCTGACACGACTAGCACGCATGTGCAGGGGGAACCTTTACCTTTACCTTTACTTTTTTATAGCCAACCTCCCATCCGAAAGGCATGTTGCCATCTTTTAACATCGCAGCATTCTTGCATGGTCACGCACCCTGCAGACTGTTTTCCCTCTTCATTCCTTGTGGCTTAACACTGTGAGATGCAGATTTCTCCAGGGCCAGATGAATCATCATGACAACTCTTTTTCTCTCCTCTTATCCATGGCTTCCCTCTCCCGGATCTTTTAAGAAAAAGCAAAACCAGAGGGGCATGGCCATCTTTCACGCATGGCTACGCAGCTCATGAGAGCCTGCCACTCCAGTCAGCAAATCTATGGGATGGAACAAGGTGGCTGAAGACCAAAATAGTGGGGCGGAAATGTAGGCTGTCACACACACACACACACACACACACACACAAACCCACTGCTCATTAACTGCTGATGTGTGAGGCCATAACTTAGATTTTCAGATGACGGCTATCACTGCATTGTTGCTGTGAGTCTACTCTTTGTAGTCTGCGGACTTTCCACCACTTTGCAAAGACAGTTGGGATTCATGTGGCATCAAAAAGACAAGAAGTGGGTTATAATTCAGGAAAATTCATGACTAAATAAATGGGTTTTTTGTTTCAATTTATTTACTCCCTCATAGTACAGTTTACAATATAATTATTCAAACTTTGCCCCTGCCCCACCCCCAGCTGGGTACTCATTTTAGCATCCAGGGGAGGATGGAAGGCTGAGTCAGCCCTGAGCTGGCTATCAAAATCAGTCACGATCAAACTCACATCACGAGCAGAGCCTTGACTGCAGTACTGCAGTTGAACCGTTATGTCAAATGCCACCATTTGGTGTGTTCTTTGATTTTTGAAATTAATTTTATTTTATTTTCATTAACTCACCTACAGAATAATACAGCTACAGTTCAGAAAAATTAGAACTACTTTTTGTGCTGTAGAGGTCTGACTTTCCTCAGGGTAAATAAATGACCTGAGCTGATTTGTGATGTGTGAGGACTTCTTGTTTGAATAGTTTGTTATGGTGGAAGGGGGGAACCTGTTTCCCTCCCCATGGTGATGGAGTGCAGATCCCATCAGCCTCACCCAATAGGGCTGATGCCTAATGATAATGGGATTTGTGATCCAACAGTCACAGTTACATTTAAGAGCTCATGGAGCACATGACCAAAATAAAAGATGCCAAGTAAGAATTCACTACCACATGCCTCTAAAGACATTGAACTGTTCTTTTATTGTTGCTGTGTCTCTACTGCCATTTATTCCATGGACATTTCAGGACTATTTACCATATACATAATTGTTTATTTTAAAGAAGCCAACAGCCACAAAAAGGGACAACAATACAACATTTAATTACTGTTTGAAATACAAAGGGAAATCCAGGATGTACACTAACTGGCTGGCTACGGCTGGGGGATGCATTTTAATTCAGCCAATTTAAAAAAATGTAAATTGGGTACCTGATTTCCAGTATAGTCTGTATTGTCCTTCATGCCTTTCTGCTCACTGTAACCTCCTGGAATACTGAGTCATGATCTCTCTCTCTCTCTCTCTCTCTCTCTCTCTCTCTCTCTCTCTCTCTCTCTCTCTCTCTCTCTCTCTCTCTCTCTGTGTGTGTGTGTGTGTGTGTGTGTGTGTGTGACTGAGTGACTGAGTGACAAATGCAAGGTACGCACGCACACCGACCGACCGTACCAGAAGGAATACATCTGTGTCCAGGCACCTGCTTGTTAGGACAATCAAGCCCTCCCATCCTCCACACCTCGCTTAGCTCATCCCAGCAATCAGCATCTACTGTCTGGGGTATTGAGATTTGTTTTGCCCACTTCAAACCCCTAAAACCTCCTCTCTTGCACCTGTTTGCAATCAAGTACCAATCATGGCTGATGTTTCAGCCAGTGCTCCTCTCAAAGCAGTGTCTGTTTTCTTTTTTCCTGTGTTGCCCAAGTTTAATAAATGTTTAGCATTCCAGTTATGCATCACGCTTCTCAAAGAAGTATAACCTTGGCAACTTCTGAGCAGGGACAGGTGGAGCTCTGCAGTAAAAATGTCCCAGTTCCAACACAGTTTTCTTTGCCTTCTTCTGTGTGTCTGCTATTGTGTGTCGTATGTGTTGAAATTTCTGAGCGTTAACAAACTCATCAAGAGTCGGTATAAAAAAATTACACCGAGTTCACGGATATATTTTCATTTTGTATATCACCACATCTTTGATTTCAGAAGCAAAGCCCTGGTTATACTTGGATTTAGCCAAGTGCTGTAGTGGAGGAGGAACTGACCACTCCAGTATTCATTCCATCTAGGACTGTAATTGAACTTGTGTGGGCACCAGCAGTTGAAAAGATATCCATTTAGCCATGGGCAAACTTTAAGAATGTTTGCCATATAATGTGTTGGAAACAACAGCAACAATTCACCACATTTTGAGAGGCAAAGTATATATTTAGCCCTAGTTGACCTCATACATTCCATCTACAATTCTTGCATTCATACTCACCTCTCTCTCTCTCTCTCTCTCTCTCTCTCTCTCTCTCTCTCTCTCTCTCACACACACACACACACACACACACACACACACACACACACACACACACAAAGATGCTATTTGATATTTTTTTTAAAAAATGTGCAAGATCTTAATTATAGATTTCTCGCGCCAACCTTAGAATTTTCAGCTTTGCTAGTGGCTTTGAAAGTATTTTCACATAAGTGCCAGCCTGACGACTGGCAAGATAGGAGCGGGTGACCTTACTGCCAGGCAGTTGATCCAAATGGAAATGCCACTTCACAGAAACAAGCTCCTCTTTTTGATGCCTTCACCGCCTGCCCTCCTGGGGTGGGAAAAGCCACTCTCTCTAAGAACGTTCCGAGTAAAAAGGTTTAGTTTATGCCGGTGTTTCCAACATTCCGTCTGCCAGCCTCTTTATCCGACAATCTGCCCTGCCTTTGAAGAGGATATGGCAACTAAGAAGGCACAGAGGAGCAGCAAATTGATATAGCACAAGGCAAAATAGTTTGTCCAGAAAGCTGTATCAAATGATCCGAAGCTATCCAGGAACATGCTGTGGCATCTTGTGGCAGGCAATATTGAGGGAAGAGATGTATATCTTTGGTCAACTCATCATACAGCATATGAGGGTGGGTGATTACAGCATCCCTCTCTTTTTAGAGAGAAAGGTGAAGAATAGTGATATATATATATATTGCATTTTGTGCCAAATTGTGATTTTTGTACCCAAAACTACTCCACTGGGATGGATGGGTTTTTTGCTTCTTATGATTAAACCAGTCACTCCCTGGTAGCTCTGTGTATGTCTGTTTTGTTACTCAAACAGAATGGATGTTTAGATACCGGTAAGTTTCATGGATATGGTTTTTGCTTTAGCTCAGGCATGTCCAAACTTCGGCCCTCCAGATGTTTTGGACTGCAACTCCCACAGTCCTTTGCCATTGGCAATCCAAGCTTAGACTTCTGAGAGTGGTGGTCCAAAACATCAGGAGGGCCAAAGTTTGGACATACCTGCTTTAGCTAGAGGTGAGGTATATTGTCAGACTTTAAAATCCTGCACCAAAGATCTGTCTCATGCCAAAGCAACATAAATCAAGAAGAATCAGGAACTTGGCACGATAAAAGAATACCCAATTGTTTTGGGGTCAAGTAAAATCACTCTGGCTGAGTGATTTATCATACCTAGTAAAAAATAAAAAAATGTAGATTAAAACTAGAAGTACTTATGAGCTTCAGAAGTGATAGGAATCTCACTGGGCTTTCAAGTTCTATCTTGTAGGGTCTCCTATGTTGAAAAAGCATTAATCAGTGAAAATGAAGGGTTAAGGCATTCTCTTTCACATTCTTAGCCTAACACAGGTTTGGAGAGGTGAACTTGGGGCACTAAGATTTATTTTGCACTTGATACCTGAACAAGGCTTCTCCAACGGATCACTCCTGTTCAAATGTCTGTGGCTTCTATGTATCCAACAATGCACTTATTGGCAATTAGAGTCTGCATCCTCTAACTACCTGCCAACAGCATCATCTTCATAAGGTGACTTTCAGCATAAAACAATAAAATCCAACACCAACAAAATAAGAAAAACACCTTCAATTCTTAACAACAATGGGAACATGCACATTTCCCTAAAAGTCTGGAAGTTGAGTCATGGCAACTGGACTTCTTTTTTCTTGAGAGACCCTAACCCTAACCCTATCTTTCAAGAAAAAAGAAGTTCAGTTGCCATGACTCAACTTCCAGATAAACTCACCTGGATGACTGAGAATCTTCACAGACATATTTCCCTAAAAGACACTTTCAGCTGTATTAACAAGGTGTTGCAAAATGTATTGTATCCCAGCCATCAGACTATTTTATTTTAAAGAAATAGAGAAACAGCAGTGGCAGCCTGCAGAGTGAATTGTGCTAGTTTATAGAGGGGCAGTGTAGTTAACTTCTATTATTTATTACGTTTCAAGTCTCAGCACAAAATCGACCTGGAGCTTTGGAAAAAAAGGAAAAGGGGTGGGGTGGGGGAGCTTTTTGAAAAATGTATTTGGTATCTCTTGAATCTCTCTGCACTCCAGGAAGTGTTTTTATGGCCTGATGCACTTCTCACATATTATCATGGCTTTGCTAACACATGGAGGCTTTGCATTTTGTGTCATCAAATATTTAATGGGAAAAACTAGCCAGCTGCTTATGGTTCCCCATCTGAACAGCCAAACATGGCAGAAGATTAGACAGAGGGCAAATAGAGCAGAGCTGAGAACTTGGGACTTTCCTAAACTATTCCTTTCTACAGCACAAACAATTTATTCATTTATCTGTTTACCTAGGCAGACCAACTCAAAGTAGAGAAAGGTTGTTTCCACGCCGATTCTTTCCTCTTTGGGAAGAAAAGCAAAATAAGAAGCCGAGACAGAGAGACAGAGACAAACAGAGACAGAGACAAAGAGAGAAACAAAGCCTTTGTATGGCAGTTACATTTTAGGAGATGAATTTTTATTGTCATAAGAACCAATAACTGCATGCCTTCAAATTAGGTCTGATTTATTGCAACTTTTTCCCAACTGTAACAAGTAGACAAAAAAAAAGCAAAAGCAAAATGTTTTGCTTATATACTGCCCCATAGCACTTAAAACACTCTCTGGGTGGTTTACAGTTTAATGATGCAGACTACACATCCCCAACCCCCAGTAAGCAGGGTACTCATTTTACAGACCTTGGAAGAATTGAAGGCTGAGTCACCCATGAGCCGGCTACATAAGAACATAAGAACAGCCTTGCTGGAACAGGACACAGCCCATCCAGTCCAGCATTCTGTCTCACACAGTGACTCACCATTTGCTTCAGGGTCTTCCCAAGCAGATGTCTTCACCTGCTTACGATTCCCTGCAAATGGCATTGAGAGATATCCTGCCTCTCTCTCCAACCCAGAGGTTGTCCTTAGGCATCCATAAGGATAGCCATTGATACCCTTGTTCTCCACGTACGTGTCCAATCCTTTCTTAAAGCTGTCAAGGCTGACAGCGGTCACCACATCTTCTGGCAGGGAGTTCCACAGACCAGTGATCCTCTGGGTGAAAAAGTACTTTATCTTATTTGTTTGAGATCTAGCACCCACAAGTTTCAAGGAATGCACCCTAGTTCTAGTGTGATACAAGAGGGAAAACAGTTTTTCCTTATCTATTTTGTCCACACCGTGCATGATTTTATAAACTTCAATCAGGTCACCTCTTAGGCGCTGTTGTTCAAGAGTGAAGAGGCCCAGGTGTTGCTGGGATTGAACCCCAGGTCATGAGCACAGTTTTAGCTATAGTGCAGGCATTTAACCACTGCGCCACAGGGCTCTTATAAAACAAAGTGCTTTGCCATTCCCTTCTTCTGGGGTCATCCAGGGATTGTGCAACTTGCTCAAGGCCATACAGAATGACTCTTCTCCCTGGATGTACCAGTTTGGAATGGAATTCCCACCCTGTGGCTCTGCAACTGAATACATAATTCGCAGAGCTTTCCTGCTAGTCCAAGGACCTTTTTGCAGTAGGTAAAACAAAAGGTGGTGTCAGTATGACAATATACAGTGATACAGGACAGACCACATTCCAGATGTAGTTGGCGATCAGGTGGCAACTATGGAGGTGACTGAACAATGGCTTTACCAGAAGCACACACCGCAATTGGAAAATTAATGAAAAAGTGTCACTTTTAGCTAATAGTTAAAAGCTCAATAAACCTAATTATGTTGTGTTGACACTAAAAAGAGGTCATGGAAATTGGTGTTTACATTTATGTCACATTACTTAAAGCTTTACCAAAATGAAAGTGGAAAGTTATTTCGCCTCTGCCCTCCTTGTCACTTATAAGACCTTTCTTCAGATTTGGCAACGTTGATCTTGACCTGAGAGAAGGAAGAGGTTTTTATTATGTACTTTACTGGCTACCCTGTCACCTAACAACAGCTTTCTTTCCATGTACTCCGCTCAAGAAAGGTCGACACAGGCACGAAGTTTAACATTGACTAAATTGTTCAATTAGCTTGCACAATGTTCGGTTTGATTGATAGCTCAATGAGTTGTAGTACGCTCAGGTCAAGTCTGTAGGCATCAAGGTAAAGGTAAAGGTTCTCCCCGCACATGCGTGCTAGTCGTGTCTGACTCTAGGGGCGGTGCTCATCTTTGTATTCAAGCCAAAGAGCCAGTGTTGTGCAAGTCCGTGGCCATGTGGCCGGCATGGCTGCAAGGAAACACTGTTTTACCTTCCCACTTTTTACGGCAGTACCTATTTATCTACTTGCATTGACATGCTTTCGAACTGCTAGGTTGGCAGGAGCTGGGGTAAACAGTTGGAGCTCATTCTGCTGCATGGCACCCAGGATTTGAATCGCTGAGCTGCCAAATTTGCAGCCGACAATTTTCAGAGCTTTAGTCCACTGAGCCACCACTGTCTAATTACCTAATTACCAGTTTTTAGCCATATAGGTAGATACCTTTGAATGAGTGTCCTTGGTCCTTCCAATGAAAGTACGCCACTGATTCCTGTTCTGAGCTCTTGCCCCTCCTCCTGTTTAGTGGCTGTTGGGTTTCTCAAATATCAAGTTCTGCCCACTCCTCACTGCATTGGACCACATATACTATATAAGCTCTCGTAGACTGCGTGGTGGCAAAGTTTGTGCAGGCTGGTTTCCTCTCTCCTGAGCTGGTATAGCTGTGACATGGCTCCTTTTAGTTGCCTTAGCAACTAAAAACAGCCAAGACCTGGTCAAATATGATCGCCAATCTCCCGCTTTCTGCCCAGATACCTTAGGTCAGGACATGGAGGAAGTCCTCAGTAAATCGAGCCAGATTTCTGCACGCAAAGCATGTGCTTATGTTTTGCTTCCTTCCTTCATGCACGTTTTGTGCCAGGTTTTAAAAATAACAACAACACATTGCCTCTTTTAATTGCATCCAGGGCAGACATCTGGATTCTTGCCTGGGATGCCTCACTTGGCCTTCCGCCTTTGCAGAGGTTCTCAGGTTGAATGTAACTAACTTGCTGGTAATAAAGGGGACAAACGTCTGGTGAAATTATCCCAGAAACAGCAGTGTGCAAAAAGAAAGAAAAGAAGAAAGAGAAAAGGTCGGAATGCACCGTAGGATCAAATGGCATAAATGTATGATTAAAGAGTTCTAAGGATAACCACACTGCTCTCCCTGTGACCGTTTATTCAGAGAAAGAGATAAAGGCAGTTATGGAACACTGATGCAGAGGCAAATTAGCAGCACATGGACTCAGTGAGCTGAGCTTTTTCACCCGCTCCCTTAATCCTTTCTCTACTCTCAGTGCTATCTTCATCGGCCATCTCAACTGGAACACTGATTCTGAATCGGCGGTCAGTCGGAGACGCCTGTCCAAAAGCAATGGACGGATAATGGCTCAGGTCATGGAATTGATTGCAGAATGGCTCAGCCCTTGGGACTGAATGCAAAACGAAATGAAACAAAGCCCAGCAAATACAGTGGTGCCTTGGATAACGACAGTAATTTGTTCTCTGAGGTTAGTTGTTATCGGAAACACGTTGTTATCTGAAACGCAGTTCCCCATAGGAATGAATGGGAAACCGTTTAATCCGTTCTGGAGCCTAGGAAAAAGGCACAGACACCTGGTTTTCTGCTCAAAACTCTTTAAAAGGTCACTTTAAAGGTACAGATGCAATGCCACCTGGGATAACCTTTTTACTGATGCATGCTGGAAAGTCATTATCTGAGGCAGTCCATAGGGAAAATTCGTTATCCGAGGCAGCCCATAGGAAGATTTGTTATCCAAGGCAGCCCATAGAGAAAATTCATTCTCCAAGGCAGACGTATACCTAGGAATTGTGATTTGTTATCCGAGGCAGCCCATAGGGAAAATTCGTTATCAGAGGCAGCCCTATACCCGGAAATTTGCAGTTGTTATCTGAATTATTCGTTATCCGGGGCAGTTGTTATCCGAGGTACCACTGTATCTGCCTTTTGGGGAGATCTGGAGCACAAGGAAGAGACTAACTGTGTAGCCCTTTTTGTCTCTTGGCTACATTACGGCTTTTTAAAGATCCCAGCAGTGAAAGCATTTTGGGAAGTTTACTAGTCATAATGGGCTTTCAGATAGCGAAGTTTATGATGGATTCCTTATCAGCAGCTCTCAGGTTTGTTGACAGATTTATAAATTTATATTGCATCATCTTTATTGACAACACCTCAACACCTCCTCTGCCTTACGGGAAGCGTAAGTGAGAAATAAGCACATGGTAGCAAATTACAGAACATTGGATCTGTTTAGGAAACCACAAGAGAGAATTGGAATTTCTTCTTCTATAGATTCCAAGGCAAGTATATCATTGTATTGTGGTTAATAATCTTACCCATACTGACACCTAATGCTACTGCTTCTGTCAGAGCGGAATCATACGAGCGAATGAACTGGAAAAGGCCAAAAGGAAGGGTGAAGATGCTGCTATTATGCTATTTGAAAACATCAAGAGCTACAGTTTCTCCCTGGATCAGTTGATAAACTGTCGGCAAACCAGACAGTTGATATTGAAGTATTTATTGCTTCTCAGTCCATGAACGCCCCTCCATCAAGGGATGTGGTACAGCATAAAAGATTATTTGAAAAATATACAAAAGCTCATTGGAAAAGCCAGTGATAGAAATCAACATTCTGCTTTTAAAACGAACACCCTACAAGCCAGATTTCAAACTAGTTTTGAACACCAAAGACCATAAGAAACAATGCATTTTGGGTTGTCCATTGAGAATGGGGTGAAGAGTGGGGCTGGTCTGGTTTTATTTCAGAAGGAGCAGAGTAAAGGTGCTGCTACAGAGAAGGCCCTGTATTGTGTAAACCACCTAGAGTGGCCTTGTAGCCAAATGGGCAATCAATCAATCAATCAATCAATCAACTGTGTACTCACTAATAGAGATGGGCACGACCAGAAAAAAAATTTTTTTTTTTCGAGTTGTTGTTTTTCGGGACGGGTCCGTTTCGGGTCGTTTCTGTTTTTCTTGAATTTTTTTAAAAATTTGTCGTTTCGTTGTGTCGTTTGTCCTTTGTTGTTACCGCCGCCACGATTTCGCGTGATTTGACATCCCAGCGAGTGGCGTCCCACCAGCGCTAGGTGTTTTTGTGCCCTAGGCGGCGGGCGGGGGGGCGGGGGGGCATGGGTGGGCGGCGGCAGTGGCAGGGGGAGGGCGCGCGCGGGCGGTGGGCGCGGATCTCGCAATGACCCAGAGCAGGCGGAAAACACTTTAAACTGACTTGCTGCACACGACTGCATCGAATAAAGCAATTGCAATTTTTGCAAACAAAGTGGGCAGTGCACCCACAGCAGAGCTGCAGGCAGGGTATGAAAGGACCTTGGCTTGCCACCAAGCAAATGAAATTTTTAAAATAAATCCACACCTCCCCTCCCACTCAAACCTCCCCCTCTTTGAAGCACTATCAAAAAAGAAATCCTAACAAACTGCAGGAGAATAAAAAAGAATAAACTGTGTTGCTATTCCCCACAGCAGACAGAGAATGAAAGGAATTATTATTATTTCCTAAAAATTCAATTGAATCAATTCCCTCCCTGCCTGCCTAACTGAAATCTAAAGGCTCCGCGAAATCGAAACTAGTCTAGCACAGCAGCCAGCAACACACATCCCTCTCCCACCCACATCCAAGCCCGGACTGCGACTCTTCTGGGAGTGCCTCAGCTTTTTATGCCCTCTTGCACATTCAGAAGTGTCAGTCAAAACCTTGCCATGCGATTGGTAGAATGGGTCCAAAAATTTGCCTGGTCCCATCCCATGGCCAGCCCACCATTGCGCATGTGTAAAAAACTAAAAATAAAATAAAATAAAATAAAATCAGTGCGACCTTTTACTGCTATAAAAAACCCACTGCTGCTACTGTAAAAATTCAAGCATTTAAAATAGCTAATTTTTGCATGTTTCTGTGGTGCTTTGGTGGTTTTTTTGGACCACGATTTCAAAAAAAAATTGTGGATGCCATTTTGGATCCCCTCGCACCGCATGGCAAATGGAGATGCCGAGGATGCCCCCTCCCAGCCCGGTACCAGCAGCCCAGGACAGGAGGAGGGGGAGGCTGGGGACCCCCCAGAAACCACCCCTCTGGTAGGTGCCCTAAACTACAACCCATCTCAACAAACCAAATATACTGTATGGAAATGATTCCCACTTACCGTAATGTGCCTGCTTCTGGATTGTTAAAACAAAACATGCATTTGGATGAAGTATTTAAACTCAACACTAATAATTCCAGAGTGAAATGTGACTTGCAAACAAGATTTTGGAATGCACTCTGGCCTTCATTCATTCATTCTCTCAGCCCAGGAATCCTCTTATATTTGCATGCTGGCAGAACTTTATTGGTATACATTTTGGCAGATAAATACTGCGGCTCAGGAGGTCATTAGAGACACCTGCTATCACACATCAAGTCACATGGCTGGTGTGAGAGAAGAGGCCTACGATGACTTCTTAACTTTAGAGAACTTTGCGTTGAAATATAAGCAAATAGAGATAAGTTGGTGGCCATCGGTTAACTGGATTCTGATGGTTTAGAGCTGCTGGACAGCTCAGTGGCTTAGGTCTCTGGCTGCAGAGCCTGAGCCTGGGAGTTCAATTCCCCACTGTTCCTCCTTGAGAATGGCTGGACGTGATGACCCATCAAGCATTTTCCAGCTCTGCAGTTCAAAGGTTGTCGTTGTCGTTGTTGAAGATGGGCTGTCACACAGCCCAGCTGCCAAGGTTATCTGTGTAACACAAAATAATAAGATAAGAAGAGCTGTAGTGGGCAAAACAGAATGTCTGTTCATTTCAGCATTCTGTTGTCACAGTGATCAAGGAAACACCTGGGCGGGAAGCCCACAAGCATTGTGTGTGTGAAATCACGCCATTGCATTCACATCCCCCAGCATACTGCCTCTGATAGTGGAGGTAAACAGTATGACTAGCCAGCTTTATTTTCCATGAAGATAAGCGCAACATCAGTAAAACCAATTAAAATACCAGCATATACCGTTTCACCAGAATTAAGTGCATCGCTTCCTTTTGTTACGGAAAGGTATCCTAAAATGTAATAAGAAACACAGAGAGACTGTCAACGGCGCTGTTCAATCACACCAAAGTAAATTAAACAGGATAGTTCTGACAGGTGGTACAAAAGCGGATGTTAATGGTGTCAGCAAGCATATTAGAATACAAGAATTATCTCTCCATCAACTGCTATTGTTGTCGCAGGAATATTTGTTCCTGCATTCTTCTTATGTTGCTTTGTGAATATTCTGAAGGGAGAAGTCCTGTTGTAGATGAATATGCATATATGTTGTAGATGGGTACTTGCACTTGTCTTCAAAATGTAAGGAGAGCCAAGTACGGTAGGTTTTTTTTCCTTCCATATGAAGAAGGAAAATGATCTTAAGTTCTTTGTCCCAAATTCATGACAAACATTTAGCTGCAAATGCAGTAGAGCCATCACACAAACTGTTAGGTTGGAATTATCTTCTGAAGAATCTATGTTTAATTTGTTTTTCTTTACCTTTTTATGCAAATGTGCTGGTGAAGGTCACAGGTCACGTGGCTGTTATAAAAGGGGCCCATGATTCAAAAAAGGTTGGAAAACACTGGTATAGAAGGACTGAAACTCAGACATTCAAGGGATAATAATAATAATAATATCCTTGAATTCCTGCTATTTACAGGAATTGTTGCATTATTCTTTTGCCTCAGACATCTAGTTACCTTTAGCTTTGTTGTTGTTTCAGTACATAATGTAATGGGTTGAATTGCACACCTTACACCTTATGTTGTTATTTTAGGATTAAAAAAATCAGAAAGAGGATCTCTGGTTCCTCCTAGTGGACCATTCTGATAATGCACCTTGCAATTATTTCTTTCCTTCCTTTAAGAAATAATGATTGTGAGCCATCAAGTCAATTCCAGTTTATGATGATCCTTTCCAGACTTTCCTATGTACTGAGGACTCAGAAGTGATGACTGGTGCTCCTATACAGGTTGGGGTCTTCTGTGAGGTCTGAGTTCTCAACCACAGGCTCATCATCCAAGTATCCAACTCACTGAGTTATCTAGGCAATTTATTTATTTATTTATTTATTTATTTGTTATATTTCTAGACTGCCCATCTTCCGAATGGAACTCTGGGTGGTTTACAGTTAGCACAAGGCAACAAACAAAAAAGAGAAGAAAAAAATACAAAAAGGGCAAAAGTACTAATAAAATAAAGAGGGACGAGACCCTCCACAAAAGATGGTGCGGGCGGCAAAAAAAAAAAAAGGAAAAAAGGAAAAATTAAGTAAAAAGGTCACCATATGCCTCTTTGAAAAGATGAGTTTTCATCTTTTGTTGAAAAAATGTTGACAAAAATGCAAAACATCAAATAAAAAAATCTTCCCTTTCCAATTAAGGCTGATAAGAGAAGGGAGCATAAATTATGAAGAATTTCAGGAGGTCTTTTTGTTCTGGTTATTTTGACAAGTATTCATTTGTAAACTAAGGGGTAAGTTATAGATGCATTAGAGGGAACACAGAATTACAGACTGGTTCAATTATGTATGTGATCAGAAAGGGTTGTTTTGAATCCCACCATTCCTCACTCACCACAACCATTATTAAATTGCTTTGCTTTGCCTCTTATTTTTCATAGATACTTATTTTTATTCTTTCACCAATAGGGCTTTAATTTACATTTTAAAAGGACTTCAGAAAGAACAGCCACCTTAGTTAAGCTGCATTATGCTATTACAATAGATACAATTTGAGCGAATATTATAATTTTTCTGGGGGGAAAAACATGAAAACCATATTCTCAGACAAATTACATCCTATGTAATTCGGCTTTGTAGTTTGAGTCTTTGCTGCAACAATTAAGGATGATAGTGGGATCTGTTCAAACCTCTTTTTCCCCCGGACGAGCTCAAAAATGGGAGCTTTAAATTCTTCCATCTCATTTAATTCTCTTCCTGAGAGTGGGCTGGGCTATCTTATCTTATGTTTTGATCTCCATCTTTGTCTCAGAATTCTTTTTTCCAAAAAAAAAAAAAAAGCTGTACTTTTGGGGGGGCGACATTCACAAAGGACTTATATGAAATAATTAACTACAGTGTAATTATTCTAATCACTTATTTTCATGCAAGATAAAGCTTGTCTGATGATTGATAGTTAGCCGATTATGAATGCAAAGGGACAGGCAGCACTGATGGGCGCCATCGCTCACTATTCATGAGCTCCGGCATTGGTTATACTCCCCTCCCCCCCCCCATTTCTCACTGGGATCAAATCATCCCTCAAATGCCAATAACAACAGTCTTGTTTGTATCGATGAGATGGTTGACAATGAGTTGTTGCCGCAGATGAAGCAGCTTTGATGGAGTTAATGCCAGCAAATGTCCAACAAGTATACCATTGTAGGCCAAGACCCACCATACACCAACCAACATCTGAACAGGACTAGATTGGCTAAAGAGGATTGGTTTGTGAGGACCTGTCCCACTTAAGGGTGCACCTGGCAGGGAGGATTATGTTGGTTTAAACACCAAAGGCTATGCTGCAATGGCTCTTGAAGGTAAATGACACCCCTCCTTATGTTGTTGGATTGAAACTCCCCATACTCTTCGCCAACTGGGTCTGCTTGCTAAGGTTGATGGGATTTGCATTAACATCTAGGGATGGGCATTTCATTTCAGAACTAGCAGATTACAAAATGAACCATGTGAACCCAGGTGGTCCTCAGAACCAGCTGATACATGCATATCAATTTGCTTTATCTTTCTCTGTCTCACGTAGGGTTAAAATCCAATGAGGAAGCATGCTGCAATGTCATCTTTCCTGCTTCATACTGCTGGCCAATCAGAGAGGGAGGTGGGATGACGCCTGTCCCTGTACAGCTCCTGATTGGCCAGCATCACAGATCTAGCACAGATGACATCGCAGCATGCTTCCTCATTGGATTTCAACCCTGTGTGAGACAGAGAAAGGTAAAGCAATTGGATCTGCCTGTACCAGCTGGTTGCAAGGACCACCTGGGTTCGCATGGTTTGTTTCGTAACCTACTGGTTCTGAAATGAAATGCCCATCCCTAGTAACATCTAGAGATGTTCCCCAACACTTTGGGAACCACATAGCAGAGTGGTTAGACTGCAGTACTTCATTCCAGACTCTGTTCATGACCTCATTTGGATACCCTCCCAGCTTGCTGCGGGCAGGGGCAATGTGTAGCCTGCACAATTAAGCTTGTCAAGTACCCAGGGAGTGGTTTCAGAGCTATGGGGCAATATATAAGCAGCTTTGTTTCTCTCTAGACCCTGATGGAACTTGTGTCCACAAGAAGGTATGGTCAAGTTGAAGTCAGGATGCAGCCAAAACTCCACTTCATGACTCATTGTTGTTGTTGTTGTTGTTGTTGTTTTGGCAGATATTCCATTGCCAAAGATCCAGCAGACTGGTTGGAGATCAACCCTACAAATGGTACTGTTCGCACCACAGGTACTCTCGACCGCGAGTCACCGTTTGTCTTCAACAATGTGTACACAGCATACTTCCGGGCAACTGACAATGGTGAGTAACAGCAGTTGCTGCCGACAGAAGTCCATGTGTTCCCAGGAGATTGAGTGGGATGGCCACTGGACTAATTTTACAGCCAACGTGTGACCCCTCATGCCACAAACACTGTGCTAGAGGGTTCAGAGAGTTGAACGATTACCATTGCAGGCATGCTCTTTTAAACAAGATTCTGACCAATAAAATATATAAAAACATTCTTAACAGAGAGATTTCAAATGTGTATACCAGTGGATCTCAACCTGTAGGTCCCCAGATGTTCCTGAACTGCAACTCCCAGAAATTCCTTCCAGCACAGCAAGTGGTGGAGGCTTCTGGGAGTTGCAGTCCAGGAACATCTGGAGACCCACAGGTTGAGAACCACTGGTGTATACAAAGCCATTTGGAACATTGGTTTCAAAAGCTAAGGACATTAGATGTCCTTCTCAATGGTTTATGTGATGTGGGGCAATCTGGAATCCCAAAGGAAGGAGTTTCTCAGTTGATGTACTATGACTGAGTAAGCCCCTTCAACCTCTTTGGGTGACAGAAAACACAACCCTGTTGATGATCTCAATTTGGGGACAAGTTTGTAAAGAGATGGTTTTACCAGTCAGGTAGGATTAGAATCTAAAAATGACCAACAGGCACTCAGCCTCTGCTTGTCGCTTTGCGTGGCAATGATAAACAGTATCGTTTGTACCAGAGATTTTGGCAAGTGTTTGGGTCTAAGTCCTCAATCTGAGTCCAAGTCTTTGGTCCCAAGTCCTGTGTCCAAGTCCTTGGAACCAAGTCCCAAGTCAGAATCAGAATCTTTAGTCCCAATGCCCCAAGTCTGATTCCCTATTAAAAACAAGCTCTCCCCACCCCCCCCCCAGAAAAAAAGAGGGGTGGGTGGGTTCTGAGCCACAGGTTGAATCAAAGTCAATCAGAAAACAAACAAGCAGACAAACATTCCTTAATGTTGAGTTGGAGTTGAGTAGCCAGTGTGACTTAAGTCAAACTTGACAGCAAACTTCATGATTTGAGTTCCCATCTCTGCTATGTAACTCTTCCATCCTGCACATTAGCTGGTGATCATAACCGGTTTGGTGACAGAAGGGTTAAGAACTTAGATCCTGTTTGGGGGGCTTCACAGCTATTGTGCTGCTGTTCTTCAAACACAGGCTTACAGTTGACATTCTGCCAATGTTGGATATATTTGCTGATATTAAACCCTTGGCATCACTACACCAATAACTGACTCATCCTCAACATATCCAGATTCTATTTTCATTTAATGTGTAATGGAAATTTGAATGAAAACACAATTAAAAATCCCTTGTTAAAATGCAATATTTTTTAACATATTACGTGGATTAAAGTTCCTTCTGTTGCACATAATCTAAATTAAAAGGATGCTATGAAATCTCATTGCAAGATACTCTTGTAGCATATCAAGATATTAAGAGAGAGAGAGAGAGAAGAGAGAGAGGAGAGGAGAGATTTGTAGGGTGGAGGAGAAATACTCTGCTATCCAGCACAGCTGAAAGGCACAAAATAAATAAAGGCTTTGTGTGTCATGTATAAAAAGCTAATATGCTTACGGTCCTCCGAGATGCAGCTGCTTTAGCAGCCGCGATGAATTGTAAAATGTTATTTTTAAGAGGGTAATTTCACTTTCTTTCTCTTTTTTTGTACCACACAAGCCTGTACAGAGAAATGTTTGCGAGGCTTCGACAAGAATGTGGCTTTAAAATGTAAATGCAAAACAGAACCAAAAAGGTCCCCTTTGCTCTGGTGATTTACTTGGCTATTCACAAATGTATTTTTCTTACAGAACCATTCCTCTTCCCCCTCCATGTTTTTTTTTAAATGCCAGCTAATGCATTCCTAATTCCTTATTTTCTAGTCTTGGACAATGCCTCTTTTATATAGCATGCACGGTAACCATAACAAGATTAGAACCATCCATTTCTGTCTGCAAAGCAATGGGCCAAATGCTTCTGCCTAGTTATCCTGATGTAACACAAACAACAAAGAAAACACCGTAGGCCTTATCGGCTGCATACTGAGTTGCTTGACTCCATGTGCTACTGATAACGGTCTATGGCAGTGTTGGCGAACCTATGGCATGGGTGCCAAAGGTGGCACATGGAGCCCTTTCTGTGGGCACCCGACATCGCCCCTTCACAGCCATCTGTATTTAGGTTAAATGGCTAAATTGGCACTTTGCAAAAAAATTAGTGGGTTTTGAATTGCAGTTTGGGCACTCAGTCTCTAAAAGGTTCGCCATCATTGGTCTATGGTAATATCTTCATTTGAGGCAATTTATCTCCAAACATTATACCAGATGCCCAGCTACACCAGAAGATTTTGGCCGATGTGCACAGTCTCTACATTACTGAGGATGATTATAGGCCAAGAACCAGCTATAGAAGAGGTGGAGAACCTTGAATTATTGGTTAAATTCCCTTTTTCTATGCAGTAGAAGTATAGAGATTAACTGGCACTTAAGGTCTCAATAACTCAGAGACAATTGTAGGAGAAAGAATAAAACTCCTTCACTACTTACAGTCATGAATAGATCAACAGCAAACTGTCAGACCAGCTGCAGGAGCAAGGCTGGTGGCAATGCTTCCACTCTGTTCATCTTGCAGCTTAACTGAACTGCTCGAGTTGCCTAGAATTATTTCTTCCAAAGAGATAGTTGAGATTGCCAATCCTGGCCACTGCACTTCCTGGGCAACTACTGTGGCAACTTAACCTACAGTTCATTGACGCCATGATAGAGTAGATGTCTTGTAAAAGGTCCACTGATCCTTTGACATGACTAATCCAAGTTCTATGACAGCATGCTTCAACACCTACATAAGCTGATTCCCTTCCCTACGTTTGGTTCTTTGAAGTCTGGTATTGTTGATCCTTGCAATTTCATAGCCAGCCACGTGCGCTAATGCAATGAAAATGATTCCAGTGTCATTTTCCTAGCCAACCACCACTAATATCTAATTTCCTCAAGCTTATTATGTTCCCAATGAGCTACGTAATGCATGTCATTTTGGCAATTGAATAATCTTATGTGAGTACAGAAGCATTCCTGGAACTTGCAAAGAAGGTTAAATGAACGGCAAGTGTCTCCGACAGAATAGCTTTGCAATTAGTGTTTAGAAATCCACTGGCATCCACAAACCCTCTGAGCTGATGTTAGCGGAAGCGCTGAAGTGGCAACCCTACGCTGCCAGTTGGAGGCTGGCCAAGTGCTCCTTCAAAAGATCTGTAAGGACTGCATTGCTGGAGTTGAAGACAGCCAGTGGGTCTACACCAGGCATGTCCAAACTTCGGCTCTCTTGATGTTTTGGACCACAACTCCCAGAATTCTAAGCTTAGATTGCCAATGGCAAAGGACTGTGGGAGTTGCAGTCCAAAACATCTTGAGGGCTGAAGTTTGGACATGCCTGGTCTACACTCACAGCCATGTCAGTTTGATTTTCCTACTGATGGTTTCCCACCAGATGCAAGCACTGAGCCCACAAATCTTGTATGTTTGAAACGCATGCTGGGAGGCAGAGTGATTCCCAGTGTGGAGTAGTGGAGAGAGACTAAAACTTTGGAGAACCGAGTTCAAATTCCCACTTGATCATGGAAGCTCAACCGGGGGGGGGGGGAGTGGAACTAGTAAAAGGTGCCATAAATATTTCGCTTATCTTAAAAGCCCAATTAGGTTCACTATACCTCAGCTCTGATTTTATGGCACAGAACGCATACAGGTGGCAGTGTGAAGTGGTATGAACAATTTGCTGATATTAACCACAGGACATTTGAATTGGCCCTTACTTATAAGTATCGATCAGTTTCTGTTTGACTGCATACGGCCTTCTCTGATACTCAGACCCTTAACGGAAACAGTCTTCGGTGCCGAAAAGCTGATGGAGCACCATATTCAATTTCATAGATAATAAAATATGACCTTTTCTCTAGACAGAATCTCCTTTTTTATCTCCCCTTCCCTGCACCAAATGCACGTCTACGCTTAGCACACTCTTGGTTTCCGTAAAGGTCACGAGAGTAATCTGTGACTGTCGAGTCCTCTCCTTTCACTTATTTATTTATATATTAAAGTCTTCTGTGGACAGAGAGGCTCTAATCTAATAAGGCAGAAATTAAAAGCTGATGAAACTTTTATGAAGCAGGGCTAACACTTTAAAGGGGATCAAACCACATTTTATCTGGAAGTGGATAGGAAATGGGCTAGTGCAAGGCAGAGTTTAGAACACATTGGAGATTGCAGGCAATCAAGAAGAAAAAACCAGGAGCTTTAAACATGCATCCTTGTGTACTGAAAAGTGGTTTGCTTCTTTGAGGTGGTTGGAATGCCTGCAGGAAAAACATAAAATCAGTTTCAGACTCCCCCCCCTTTTTTTTTTTATGTCCAGGTGTGGATGCTGTGTTTTGTGGGTTGCAATTACTGTATTTTGGCCAAAATCCAGTTGCCTAGTAAATTGCATCCGGTAGACCGGCTGAATCAATGGGGATTTAATGAATCATTTCTAGAAGTTCTGTTGGTTCAAATGGACCTACTGTAATTGCGACTTACTTTGGCTTAGTGAGTCACAGTTTGAGTAGGCCCATTTGGACCAACCGTTAACTCTCCAAATCCCCATTGATTCAACGAGCCTTGGTGTTGTACAGTCGTTCAGTCATGTCCGACTTTTTGTGACCCCATGGACCAGAGCTCACCAGGCCTTCCTGTCTTCCACTGCCTCCCAGAGTTTGGTCAAATCCATATTGGTTGCATCAATGACACCGTCCAACCATCTCATTCTCTGCCGTCCTCTCAACAAGCCTAATTTAGTGCAATTTAATGTGCTAAACAACAACAATGGGGGGGAGAGGGAGGGAGAGGGAGAGGGAGAGGGTATTTCTGTGCATGTAAAAGCTGCCTAGATGCCCTAAGCACACCCGATCTCGCCTCGTTTTGGAAGCTAAGCATGCTCGGCCCTCATTAGTACTTGGATGGGAGACCAGCAGGGAATACCAGGTGCTGTAGGCGCCTGGAGTAGGAACTGGCAAGCCACTCCAGTACTCCTGCCAAGAAAACTCCATGAACGTGTGGTCATGAAGAGTCGGTCATGACTGTAACGACACAACACACACCAAAAGGTCCTGGTTTTGTTTCTTGATGAGCAGGGGCCTGCGAACCAGGCAATACTGGAGAGATTTTGATTACAGAACGTTTAAATTGCTGTGAATCAGATTAATTGACTTCTGAATCACTGTGAAACTTCATATTGGGTTTCCCTTCTTTGACATCCAGTATATATAAATCTAATAAATAAATAAATATATTTTGGTAGAAATGAAAAGACAGCTGATCGGATGAAGATTCAAAAGAAATAATGGAACGTTGCACCATAATTCAGTTACAACTTGCCTCTCCGTATGCCCTGACCTGTTTATATACACCACGATGCCTGAAATTAAATTAGCACAGATTGATTCCACCTAAAATACACTCTTTGGAAAGAAATCAGGCAATTAGTGGCCATGGCAACCCAATTAAGCCGCTTTTACACCCTTTATTTTAATTGCTCTATTAATTGGAGAAATAAATTGAATGCTTATCCTTTCCTTGTCTTTTTGGGGTCTTTGCAAAATATGAACTGCAGAGAAGATATTGTTTAAATGAGCCATTGTAAACTGAAGATTTGGGGGGGAAATAATTTGCAGCAAACTGTGTATAAGATAGATGACACATGTCAGTAGCTCTTTGATAAGAGCTTTGCTTTCTGAAGTATAATTACTCAAATCTAGGAACCACACACTTTATTGAAATATATGAGTGATAGTAATTTTAAAGAGCAATTTGTTTTTTATAAATTATAGAGTGAAATGTCTGTAGGCAAGAGGGAAAAGGAGGGGGCGAAAAGGAAACAAAGATGAAGTTCTGCTTTATGGATCTGGTTCTTCCAAAAGCAAGCAAAATGCATTTAATTGGGAGCATTTTGTATTGGCTAAAGATGTCCAGGCTGGATTGATTTTTAAGTCAAGTGTCGAGATATTAATAGACAAGCGTGGCGTGAATTTAGCAAAGAAGACTGATGAATCAGTACCTCTGAATTGGAAACAAACAGTTTGAACAAGGCAAAGAAATAAGGGTGGGGAAACAATGGACCTGAAGACAAAGCCAAGCAGCATTAAACGTCAACCCTTAGATTTGATTTCTGGACAGCAGCTATATTGTGAAATATAATTTTTTTATATCCTGCCTTTCTCCCTTTAGGAGGCTCTAGGAGGCTCGGGGCAATAAAAGCTAGACAATAATCACATATTTTAAAATGTCATTTAAAAATTAGACTCAAGATCCCAAACATTTATATTAAAACCATAATTAAAAGGAAAAACTTCAAATGTATTACAATCGCTTAGTTTGATAAAAACAGCCTTTCCTGGGACCCCGACTGATGGCTTAAAAGCCTGCCTGAAAAGGAAGGTCTTTGCCAGATGCCCAAAAAGAAGAGGGAAAGGGGGCAAACTAACTTTGCAGGGCAGCACGGTTCAAAATCCGGGAGCAGCCACCGAGAAGGCCCTTTTTCGTGTTCTCATCAAACGAGATTGGAAAGCTGATGGAAATGAGAGAAGTCAAGAAGGCGAATTCGGGTTGGTACAGTCAATTAGGTGCAAAAACAGGCCGCCCATCAGTGAGGCCACTGTAGTACTATGGGAGTAAGCAGCTTGGTTGCAGCATTTTGAACCAGGTTAGGTTTTGGAACCTTCTTCGAAAGCTGTCCCATATGGAGTATCTGTCAAAGCTATACAAATTCTACAGCTTATATATTATAGCCCAAACATATAATGGAGATCGTGGTGTATATAATGGACCTTGCAAAGGAATCTAGCATTTGTAAGATAATAGGAACAGTTTTCTGCATGTAGATGGTTGGAAAGGGCGCAGTCCCTTCCCTGCTGCTTCATCCCGATAGGATTTTCAAACAGTCCTTTAAATCCCCCTCCCACATAGGCATTATGGACCGTCCTTTTAGAGCATGGCATTTTTAATGAAAGCTGACTTTTAAGGCAATAAAGCTATTTTGGTGGATCCATCCAGGGGAGACATGGGCAGCTGTGTATCAGTTTCAGAAACATCTTCAAAATAATTTCAAGGTGCTTGTTAATTATTTTTTTTGCCTTCCTCCCTTTTTACGATAATATCAAGTCTCTGTGTGCGTGTGGAAATGGATTATTTTTGGAAGAAAAAAACCCACAAGTGTAATTCACTGAGTTCACTACATAACCATCACCTCCTTTATAGATAAAAAGAGGACTAAGTGAAAAAAATTGGAGTAGGAAAATCCAGGCTAAAGATCAAGATTACTGAGGTCACTCCAGGCCCCTAGTTTGCCCATAAGATTCACAGTTCTGAATTCAGAATAAATTCTGTTGTTTCCTTCAGAGGAACTGTATACGTGACCTGGGTTGGAATACAAAGTGTTGATCTATTTTAATCTTTCACTTTTCTCTCTCTCTCTCTCTTTTTTAAGATAAAGGAATTTGCACAAAACAGAGCTTCCCAAACTGAGCCACCAAGGGAATATTTTGTTGTTGCTGTTTTGCTAGATCTTTTCGTGTTTCGTTGTGTGCAAGCATCATTTTCAGTCAGTGCAAGGAAGGCTCGGGAAGGGACAGTGCGCAGAGAATACGAAGGCCCAACCCTCGGTTTATCCTCTCTGTTGGAGGTCAGAGATGTTCTCCAACCTTACAAGGTCTCTTGGACAATGATGGTTTTACCGCTTTGGCTGCCAAAGTGCAGGGATATCACACAAAGGAGGGTAAAATAAGGTGACAGAACGTGACTTCAGGAAGTCTCACCTGAAGAGGCTCTTGGAACTTTCCAACATGGAAAGACAATCTAAGCCCTGTCAACCTCAGACAACATGGGCCAAGTTTAGGGATGGTGGACCTTTCTTAAAACATCAGTTGATCACCAGAGTGCCTTGCCCTCACCTATCCTTTCTCTGTTCCCTTGGCTTTCACAAAACCTTCACAGTGGTGCCTGGGATGACAGCCATCGTCTTAAATATGCAGAGTACACCTCCGTTTTCAATCACCAACAGTATGAGAGAGAACGAGATTAGCTATTTATGCTTCCTAAGGTTATTTTGGCTTCTGGCTATACTACAACTTTAAGAAAAGTTATATTATACAATCTATTAACATGTTTTTTTCTCTCTTTTTTGGTTCCCTTCTGAGAAATGATAATAGAATTTGCTCTGAAATGGGGTTCCAGAATGATTTAGGAATTCTGATTAAAGTTCTTCCCTACAGACACACACATAATAATTATCGCTGATAAGAAATTCTCACAGAAAAGGGATTTAGATAAATGGGTAGTGATGATGCCAGTAAGGAAAAAAAGGAAACAAGTAGTTTGAAATCACTCTCCATTTTTCATGCATACACGTATTGAGCAATGGCTTTATGCTGAATTTAGGATGCTGCAGGGCCCAAGAGTCAACAGCATTACTCTGAACAAAAAAAAAAAAAAAAAACTCAAGAAGAATCCTGCTTACTTGTTGAAGTTAAACTGAGCTGAAAGTTAGCTTTTAGAAATACCAGTAGTTTGTTACTTTACAGTTTAGAAAATAATTCACTGGACATTATTCTTTCCAATATACAATTAACATTCCTTTTTATTATTTATTTATTTATTTATTTTATTTTATTTTATTTTATTTTATTTTATTTTTATATTTATATCCCACCAGATTATCCCCCAGGAACTCAAGGTGGCTACCAAATAACAAAATTTGATAGTACAAACTAACAAAACCACAATAATAACACGAATAATAAAACAGACATAAGATGGTGAAGAAAAATGGGCAGACATAATAACTATTACTTTATTAAAGCACACTCACTCATATTAGATTTGACAGGAGAATCTAACAAAACTTGCAAAATCCCTTGTGAAAAACCTGTAAAAATACTGGTTTAATTTAACTTTTTAAAAAGACATAGGGACTATTATAGTCCAGTCCTTGATTCTTTGTCCTTAGGCTTGATAGGAGAATTGAAAGACCAGTAAAAATTCTTCCTTAATGATAGCTTTTAAAAAAGAAATGAAAATTGCTACTAGATTCCCACTGATTGTGTTATATTGTAAATGTAACAGTCACATAGGGGGCCACAGCAGCTTAAACACAGAAGGGGGTACATAAG
Source organism: Phrynocephalus forsythii (assembly GCA_029282475.1). Lineage (NCBI taxonomy): Eukaryota > Metazoa > Chordata > Lepidosauria > Squamata > Agamidae > Phrynocephalus > Phrynocephalus forsythii. The sequence continues at coordinate 7,059,360 of JAPFRF010000013.1, forward strand.
AACATAAGAAGAGCCATGCTGGATCAGACCAAAGGCCCATCTAATCCAGCTTCCTGTATCTCACAGTGGCCTCACCAAATGCCTCTGGGAGCGCATGAGACTAGATATCTGTCTCATGATACCACTCCCCTGCATCTGGCCCTTGAAATACTCTGGTTTTAAGCCTGGAGATGACACCTCTCCATCATGGCTTTTAAGCTGTGATGGACTTTTCCTCCAGAAATCTGTCCAATCCCCTTTTGAAGGCATCTAGGCCAGATGCCATCACCACATCTTGTGGCAGGGAGTTTCCACAAACTAACATTATGCTGAGTGGGAAAAATATTTTCTTTTGTCTGTTCTTCCTCTCCCAGCCCTCAATTTGAGTGGATGTCCACTAGTTTTGGTATTTTGTGAGAGGGAGAAGAGTGTCCCTCTATCCACTTGACTCATGTGGTAAAAAGTGCTGACTTCCCCTTTCCATCACAAGCAACTAGTGATGAGCCCCACGTTCACTGTTTTCTGGTAACTTTTGCTGTGCCAGCCAAAAATATAGAATGCGAAACCACATATGTACACACACAAGGTGACCACTATTACACCATCCTGGTAATAAATGGATCTGGCCATTAATGGAGTGACAGCCCTGCCTTCTTTAACATGAGATTTACCTTACTTGTTATGGCCCCTTCTCCTTGTCAAGTGGAATAACCTGTCTGCTATGCATTTAACGAATCTGTTTTTAGCAGCTCTTTAGGCACTTGCCACTTAAGATATCCATTTTCCCCCTGTATTGCAGCAGAATGAATAATACTACTCCAGTATACTTAGCCTGGTGGTGGCTAATTCATCCTTGACTGTATCAATTTATCTCTGGCTTCTCTTGTGATGTATTTTTTTACAAAAAAATGTTGTTAACCGGTTTCCCTTTACAACCTTGACATTTGCTTGTTTTTCTTTCGAAATTCTGATTCAGTTTAGGTAATTGGTAATAAATAATATGCATTTAAAAATAATGCACACAGGCTATATGTCACCAGAATGGACAAGAGGCAATTTTGTATCCTTTCCATTGTATATATCTGTATTAGTCAAGGAGGCTTAAAATGGGAGGAAAATGTTGACATGTAAGCACAATACACAGGCAAATAGAAAGCATCAGATCTTTAGTTGACAACATAAGGTTAGGCTCTCTCTCTCTCTCTCTCAAAAAAAGAAAGAAATAGAGAGTGGAGGGGAGGGGGAGTGACATATAACTAATATAAGATAAAGAGGACAGAGCACAAAACAGTGTGGAAGTAACACAGAGAGAGAATTAAAGATAGTGCTTTAAGTAAGTGCATGAAAAGGCTGCCTTTTATGATCGTATTTCAAATATTCCAACGTCGTTTCCTTCCATTCTTCACTCCGATTTCGCTTAACAATATATCAGGAACAAAGAGGAGATGTATAGAAGGGCTTGTTTGAAAATTCAATTGGTCCAGCAATAAGCGAAAAATAATTTCTGTTTTATTGAAGGAGTTCAGGTCTTTACCCCTCTTTTATAAGAGAATGAGAGAGAGAGAGAGAGAGAGAGAGAGACTCTGGCTTCTTGACAACTCTGCCTTCATTATGCGCTTATCTGTCTGTAATTGATGAAGTGTCATCATTAGGATAATATATCATTCTAACAACTAATATTTATGGTAGCAGTGAGGTTGGGTTTTCCCCCCACAGATCTAAAGAGACGGAGCGTCGCTTATATCTTCCCTAGGCCTGCCAGGAACTATTTTGAAAGTGTGGCTGCTTCCCAGAGCTTTGGAAAAGTTACGTTCTTTGACTACAGTTCCCAGAATCCCTGGTAAACCATCGTGCTGGCTGGGGGATTCCAACAACTTTGCTCCAAAAACCCCAAGGCCATTTCAAATTCTCATACTTACCTCACGAGCTTTGGTGACCTTCAAAATGTGGAGAGAAGGACCAAGTCCCAAAAGCCTGCATAGATCAGGCATGTCCAAACTTCGACCCTCCTGATGTTTTGGACCACAAATCCCAGAATTCTAAGCTTAGCTGACAAATGACAAAGGACTGTGGGAGTTGTGGGCCAAAACATCTGGAGGGCCGAAGTTTGGACATGCCTGGCATAGATTAAGCAGGTGACCGGGTTTAGACTGCAGACAAATTGTGGCAACAGTATAAACACAGAGCCCGTGGAATAGGACAGGTTTTTTTTTTTTTAACTAAATGATCACTTGCTATAATGCCTTCAAGAGACTGAGGGAAGATTTGTTGCATGTTACTGAAGGGTACACATACAGTATATGCAGTACTACTGTTGCAAGAGACTTGCTATTCATTAGGAGACTTCAGTCTCTCATCTAAAGCTGAAATCAGAATAACAGATGCTCCTCTATTAGTTGTATAGGCCAAAACCCAATTGGCAGTCCCATCTAGGTTCATGGAAAAACTGAGTGATGGGTTTGTATTTGCCTAAATCCTCACTGATTTAATGTTTCTGCTCTAGATGGGAGATGAGTTAGAATCCATATATGTTTATTTTATCAGGAAGGAGGTGAGGAAGCTTTCCTGTTTGCTTGACTTCAAGCCTTCTTTTTGTGAAGCGAAGTGCACAAATACACACATACGGGGGGCACAAAGGGACGAGCTAATTAATCAAAGAGGCAGAAAGCTTGCCCAGGCAGCAAGGCAGCCGTTGATGTGGTTTTAAATCAGGAGTGCCCAAACTTTTTGTAAGGAGGGCCAAATTTGGTGGCTGAGAATGTGTCAGGGGCCGGTGGCGCAGCCCGCCCGATCACTGCCCCGCGCGTGTGCCCAACCTCACAATGTTCCCGGCTATGCCAGTGGTGGCAGCCCGCCCGTGCGCCTCCACCGCGTGCGCGCCCAGCCTCACATGGTTGCCAATGGTGCCGGTGGCAGCAGCCTGTGTGATCATTGGCCGGCCGGCCGGCCCAGCCCCACAAGCTTCCTGGTGGTGCTGGTGGTGGTGGCCCGCCCCCTCACCTGCCCGCCCATTCCCACAAGCTTCTGGGCACCGGCTGGCCCGCCCGCCCAGCCCCTCAAGCTTCCCGGCGGTGTCAGTGTTGGCGGAAGATTTTAAAAAAAAACATGGGCCGAAGGAGGGGGAGGGAGGGAGGGGTGGGCCAGCCAGCCGCGGGCCACTCAGAATGGCCTGATGGGCCGGGTTTGGCCCCTAGGCCTGACTTTGGGCAGGCCTGTTTTAAATATTTCCACGTAGGCAGAGAGATGCAAACCTCGTGTCTTGAAAATGTGTAACAACCGGCTGGCACTCATTCATACCCCATGCCATCTTACAATAAAGAGAAACAATTCTTCACATAAACAATGAGGATGAGACAAATCACAGTTTACCTGTCTAGTTGTCAGCAATGGTTTTTCAGCGGCCAGAAGGTATAACAGCTAGTGCCATGCCTTTCTCCAATCTGTTGTCTTCTTGACCCAGTTGCCTACAGTGCCATCAGTCTTATTCACTCCAGAAGATCTAATGAACATGGGGGTGGGGGTGGGAGCAGGGAACATGTTACACAGTGTTACACACACACACCATTCCCATCACTAGTTCTGACATTTTCTATGTGTGGAAATTCTTGTATCTGATGATGGGGGGGCTGTGATCTATTGGTTCTCGTCGCATGATCTGCATTTGATCTTCAAGGTAGACAGCCCACAATCAGAACGGAAAACGCTGTACAGTGGTGCCTCTACTTAAGAGCGGCTCTACTTAAGAGCAATACAACTTAAGAGCGGAAAAACATTGGCATTTTATCTGCTGCCTTACAAATTTTAAATGCAGTCAGCTCTACTTACAAACCATGGTAGTGGCTGCAACTGCAAGGCATTGACTGGCCTCATGCATCTTGACCTGGCATACAAGATGTTACCCATAGTTGCATCCATTTCCATGATTTCCTGTGCACAGGGGGTAACTGAAATGGGATGTCTGCCATGGCATTGTGACCATCATGAGATCTTTTTATAATGGAGGGATGCACTGGGATTGTCGTGAGACCAAATTCATTCTTCAGTCCGTTTCTATGTTTAGTGTCATGCGCTACGGCAGGCCAAATACAAAATCCTATTATAGTTGCCACAAGCGAAGGATGATTACAAAAAACATGTCTGTCTCATTCTGGAGAGCAGCTATGAAAGAAAACAGCATAGTGAAAGAGAGAAGTTATCAGAGATCACACCTTTCACCTATATATAAGGTCCTTGGATTAACTTTGGGGAGTGACAGAAACTTATTACCTTCTGTCAGCTCTCTGTTGACCTAACTGTGATGAGGTGCTGGTCCTTAGTTTTGCTCCCAAAAGAAGGGAGGCCATATAAAAAAAAACCTTCTAGCAACACCTCTAGGGTTTCTGTTTCACTGAACACACTGTGTGTAAACTAATGTCTTGGCTTACATGTCTGTTTGGGCCCAGCACAGGTGCAAAAGTGCAGTGTTTGGCTGCTGGATACACTTTGCATCCCTGACACACATTTTTATATAAAAAGTGCATGTTTGCTCCAGCCTCTCTAAGCAAAGCCAAGTAGATGCAATATCTTAAAACAGGGGTGTCCAAACTTTTTGCAAGGAGGGCCAGATTTGGTGAAGTGAAAATGTGTGGGGGCCGACCATTCAGCTGCATTTGGCCTCTGGGCCGGACTTTGGACAAGTCTCTATAACATGCAAGGAGGCGGGGAGGATGCTGCAGCAACGGAGCTGTGGGTGGGTAGGCTGGGCAGGGGGCTGGGGGGATGGACAGAGGCAGGGAGGGCAGGCAAACCATAAAACTGCAACTGATGTCTCCATCCAGTATGGGGAGGTGCCAGCTGGTGGGGATGAGTGACAGGCTGAGCCGGTGGGGAGAAGAAACTGCGGGCTGCTCAGAATTTGAAAACAGGCTGCATTTGGCCCCCGGGCCTGACTTTGGACATGCCTGTCTTAAAAGGTTTAGGTGGTGCCCTGTTGTGTGCGCTAAAGACTTCTGTCTCTGATGTCAGCAGAAGAGTGAATAATCATAATCATAAACTGAAACACTGGAAGGGACTCTCTGGAGCATGGAGTCCATCCCCTGTCAAGGAGGCCCAATGAGGAATCAAACTCCCAACCTCTGGCTCTGCAGCCCAAGACTCAGACCACTGTGTTACTCCTACAATCTGCCCAGGAGTTTAACAGAGACTTTAAGGAAGCTGTGGAAGGGGCTGAGCCCCTTCCCAAGAAATGGGTCCTACACATTGGATAGGTCCTTTAAAATTTGAACTAAAACACAAAGGAGATTCATGCTCTCACATCAGAGCTATCAGACTCTTGTTTCTAGAGGCTGACTTCTTTTCAGCTTTGTTCCTATTATAACATAGAATGCAAGAATCAACATTATTCCCAATGAACGTTCTTAGTATTAAAGCAGGTATGTCCAAACTTTGGCACTCCAGATGCTTTGAACTACAACTCCCACAGTCCTTTGTCATTGGCAACACAGGCTTGCAATTCTGGAAGTTGTGGTTCAAAACATCAGGAGGGCTGAGGTTTTGACATACCTGTATTGAAGGAATCACCATCTTTTAATCAAACTTGCTTGCTTGCCTGCTTGCCTGCTTGCTTGCTTGCTTACTGACTGACTGACTGACTGACTGACTGACTTACTTACTTACTTACTTACTCAACTCAGTTAAACTCAACTCAACTCAACTCAACTCAACTCAACCCAATTCAACTCAACTTTACTTACTTAGGGCCTTTTCACACGACCCCCTAAGATCCGCTGGTCCCTTAAATTCGGACCAGAGATCTTGGGGGTTCGTTTTGTTCTTGCGTCCCCACCCCTCAGCACTTCCTGCTCCTGTCGGCGTGAGGGAGGGGAGGCAAAAAAAGGACAAAAGAAGCCTTTACTAACCTGCCGGTGCGGTCGAACTTGCCACGAGCCCCATTACTTCCTGCTTCCGTCTCAAGGAGCTCTTAAAGGGGTGGGAGGCAAAAAAACAACAGACAAGCCAGGAGAGCCGGGCACTCTTATCCGCATCTAATTTTTTATCACCTCCAAAGAGAAGGTACAAGGAAAGTGCGCTGGGTCGCGCTAAAGTGGGCGGGGTCGCACTTAATTGTCAAACTCCAGAGCTGGTGGGAAAACATTTCTAAGCTCCGGAGCTGGGAGCCATTTGCAGCGCAGCTTAGGGGTCGTGTATAAACACACTTACTTACTTACTTACTTACTTGCTTGCTTGCTTGCTTGCTTGCTTGCTTACTTACTTGCTTGCTTACTTGCCAAACAATTTTTTTTAATCCTTACCATATGAGTGGATTGATTCTGCATTAATTATCAGAGGTGGCCAGTTCATAAAAGTGTGCTGGTGTTGTTTCCCCATAGGTAACCCACCTGCAACAGGGACAGGAACACTGCAGATTACTTTGGAAGATGTGAATGACAACGCCCCCACTCTTTACCAAACAGTTTCAAGTGTCTGTGAAGATGCAAGAGACGTGAAAGTCATCTTTGGAGCCTTAGATAAAGACATCTACCCTAACACAGATCCATTCAAATTTGAGTTAAGCAAACAGTCTGGTCAAGATAAAGTATGGAAAATCACCAGGATCAACAGTAAGTCCATCCAAAAGAGCAGCCCCCCCCCTTTTTTTTAATCTGAAGTTTTCATTTTCTTTCATTGCTTTCTCTCTCCGTGTTTTTTGTTGTTGTTGTTTTTTTACCTGTCCTCATCCAAGATAATCGAACCTGGTCATATCTGGATTTTTATAACAGTACTGATGCTCTCACCACATGTTGTTAAAGTGCTACCCAGCTGTCAGCAGAGAGGGATGATGGAAACAAACAGGTGGCCCATATTATTTATTTATTTATTTATTTATTTATTTATTTATTTATTTATTTATTTATTTATTACTTATATACTGCACCATCTAGCAACAAAGCCACTCTGGGCAGTATACAAATAATTCAACAAACAAAACAAGAACAGTATACAATATAAAAATAAAGCTAATAAGCAAAATGAACATAACTACTGTAAATCAACCATGACATCCTAAATGTTCCCTGTATCTTTATAACACCCAAGGATGATCTCAAGACATCTGTAGAACAGAGTCATGACTTGCAGGAAGACTGACTCTGTTTTAATAGGGGGAAATACCCATTAGCGACATTTCTGAAGCTCCGGTGGCAACATTATGTAACCCTCATCTGCTCCAGATAGGAATGGGCTCTCTCTCAGTGGTATGCTTTACATGCAAATCATTCCAGGGTTGCAAAAAAAAAAAAGTTCTGCCCCAAACCCAGAGAATTGTTGACAGTCAGTGTTGGCAATATTGGGGTAGGTGGACCAAATATCTCATCCAGTAAAAGGCATCTTCCTGTAATATAAACTATAAGATGATAAATATTGGGAGCAATAGTCATCCCTTAGCATCTTACTGTCACAACGGGGTGGCTCGGGCCTGCTTCGACCGGCAGACGGAGGTGAGCCTGCATTTTTTCTCCCTTTTTTTCTCCCTCCCCTCACGCAGACAGGAACAATGGAGTGCGGAGGGGTGGGAACATAGGAAGAGCGACAAGCCCCCACGATCTCTGGTCCGAATTTAAGTTGACACCGGATTTTAGAGGTCGTGTAAAAGCGTCCATAATTACACAGTAACACATACCATCTGCTGCAGGTTATCCTTCAAAGGAAAATAGACGGCAAGTGTGGCAGAGGGGCATAGAAGAACAGTCTGGCTTAAGAATTGAAGAAAATGGTTCGCAGTGAGCACAGTTTCTCTATTCAGAATAGCTTTGGATGAAAACCAGATTGTGTTACTGATTGCCAACATTCTACAAAGGACATGGCACTTGAAGAAGAAGAAAAAGAAAGAACATATTTGTTTGTGTCTCTTGGGAATTATTTCACATCACACCTTAAATGTTTATATATGCACCTGGAGCCAAAGAGAAAATGCTTTCCATCTCTCATTCTGTGTTTGTCTTTGGTCTTGACCGGAGTCTTCTTGAAAGACTTCATTATTCACTCAGAAATAAAGTTGCTAAAAATAAATACTCAGACTCAATGAAGTCAAAAGCCCGGCAGATTCCTTCTGAGGGACACAGCCAGTCAAGTACCCTGCCAGTAAGGGAGACCCTATATTTTGCTTTGCCTGATTGATATGACTGGGAATTCTGCCATTTCCTAAGGGGGAAAGAAAAACTGTCTCCATGTACTGCAGTGATTCCAAACAATGGGATAACGAACACACCTCCTGGTTTCTATTCATAAGTAATTATAGGCATGGATGAGCATTGTTCGTAAAGTGGCTCCTGCTGCTGGATCCAATCCACTGGTTTTGATTTCCTTTTTTGAGCTCCTGACACTGTGCAACAGCACTTTCCATCGGTTTTCTGCTACAGTAAGACCCCCGTATCCATTGATTCATTATCCACTGATTCAGTTATCCACGGTTGGCAGAGGAAAAAATTAAACAATTCATCAGCCACAAAGCAAGCTGTAAAGCAAGCTGTTGTCACAAACAGTAGCTGTAAAGCAAGCTATTGTCACAAATAGCATCTGTAAAACAAGCTACTATCTCAAAACAGCAGTCATAAAGCAAGCTACTGTCGGGAAACAGCAGTTTGGGGGTGGATGGTTTTCATTATCCACGGGAAGGCCTGGAACCAATCCCCAGCGGATACCGGGGTCCTACTGTATTGTTGTGTTTAAAACCACTAATTATTGCTCCTTGTCTGTCTTGCAGATACCCACGCTCAGGTCACTTTGCCTCAAAACTTGAAGAAGGCCAACTACAACATCCCCATTTGGGTGCAAGATTCTGGGAAGCCTCCACTAACGAGCACAACGGACCTAAAAATCCAGGTGTGCTCCTGCACGAAATACAGATTCGACTGCAGTGCATCTTCCACCCTTCACGCCAGCCTGGTTCTAATCTTCGCTATACTCATCTGTTTGAACTGTAAGTCTTCTGAATGCACAAAATTACACATCACGTGCCGAGCTTTCTGATCTAAAGCCTGGCTCTCTTGATGACCCCATGCAAGCTTCTGAGAGGGGAAGAAAAGAGAGGGTGAAAGTGTCTGTTCAGGAGATGAAAGCTGCCTTAAGCTTTCAGCAGTCTCTCCTTCACCATCAGCAAAATGTCCTTTCTCCTTCTGCCAGTGGAGACTGGTGGCACCAGTGTCCGTGGAATACTACAGTATTTCCACTCTGGGTGTTTATTGTGGAATCTGAAGGTGCCATATTTTAGGATAAAGGTCCAGCATTACATAGCTCCAGTAAAAGACTAAAACCCGGAATGGATTCACTACTCTACTGACATTGGAGCCATCATTTGTCACTTCCCATTGTTATACCAGGTACTCCCCTGCTACAGGTTTACCTAGTGGGAGCAGCTCACTTAGACACATTGGCTTCTATTCTAGGTTCCCTGTAATGCCCTGGAATTCCTGACCTATGGTTTCTCTTGCAGGCAACCTCATCCTCAAACACTAGAACAGTAGTTTTCATCTACTAAACAAACAGGGAATAGAATTTATTATTTGTTTTTCAGCTACCAATTGGATTCTTATGCTTATTTAATTGGGTTTTCCTTTCATCAAATGTTAGGCCCTTATTACTTAGTGTAAGAAGAAGCAGCAGCAGCAGCAATAATAATAATAATAATAATAATAATAATAATAATAATAATAATAATAATAATAATAATAATAATGATGATGATGATGATGATGATGATGATGATGATGATGATGATGATGATGATGATGATGACAATGATGATGATGACCACGATGATGATGATGATGACAACGGCAGTGATGATTAGAGATGGGTACGAAACGAACAATTTTTCGTTTCTGTTTTTGTTTTTTTGTTTCATTATGCAACAAAATGACAAACGAATTTTGTCTCCAAAATGAAATGAAACCAACAGAAACACCAGAAATTTTGTCGTGTGTTTCGTTTCCGTTACTGCAATACAGTGAACTGCTTTAAATGCTAAAAATATCACAAAAAAAGAAATAAATGGTAACAAAACGGTAATGAAACGAACGAAAACAAAAACGATTTTTTTGCAAAAATTTGCAAAAAACAGAAACAAACCGAAACGGACCCTCCAAATGACAAACGGCAAACGAAATGTCATTTTTTTGATTCGTGCCCATCTCTAGTGATGATTATGACAATGGTGACAATGACACCAAAGCTGTCTGTGGATATAAATATGCACTGGCAAAGGGGAGTTGGTTATTTCTACCATGGAAGTACCCACATTCTTTGATGATATGAATAGTGGGCCATGAGATATAGAAGGCCGAGACCTACTGCTTTTGGATTAAAAGAAATATTCTGTGATTGATTGGTGGGATAGTTTCTTACCCCAGTGAGAATTCTAATGCATTGAATGTTAGGATCAAAGTCAAGTTAGAATGCAGAATCCCTCTAGTATACAGAGATTTCATGAAAGGAATTTTCATTGCTCCAGAATGGGGCCAGTGTACGTCAGATCATATGCCAATTCTGTTTCATTTCAACATGGTTCTCCAACATGGCATATTTTTCATCCCATTAGTAGTTGCAAAGAGCTGTTGGGTTGTTCTCATGCTAGCAGGCCAGACACCATCTCAGTGATATCAGTTTATTTATTTTGATTTATACTCCAGCTTTCCCCCAAGAGGAAATTTTTCATTTCCCAAAAGCGAAATCAATGTACCGATTTATTACAGACTGATTAGCCAATGTTCTGATCGACTGACAACATTGATATGCCTCATAATAGATGGAACAACCCTCAAAGCAGCTGATGTGTCATTAAAAAGGGAGACAGACTCTGCTCTTCAGTTTCCAGTCTTAAAAAAAGAAAAGAAATTAGGAACAAAAGGAAAGGATGATAAGGACAGAAAAAGAGAGCAAACCTCCAGCTCCCATGTCAGAGCTGGAATTAATGGAGCTGTGATGTTAATCTTCCTATCCTGGTCATGTAGATTAGAAACTCATCAATGGAAAGAGGGTTGAAATATTGGTGACTTCTCAGCAGGACTCACTGATTAGTCCTAGTTCCTTTCTTGCTCTTCTACTAAAGTCAGGTGGAACGACTGATCATTAGATGTGAATCAAGACCTAACTGTTTCTTGCATGGATGCCGCAGTGATGGGTCTCCTCTCTTTTTTGATGGAATGGCTCTTAAATGCTTAAGCTAAGTCCATAGACCCATTCACCAAACACAAACCAGCAGGCCAAAAGACACCAAAACCCCATCCGATACTACTTTTTTCCTAGTCCAACGTGCCAAAGTGGAGTTATTGCAGTTTCAGATTTTACACATTTACAGGCACATAACAAAATATCTGCAAATCAGGCAAAACAAATTCTCAGCATCTTCCAGCCAGAAATAAAGTTCTCACCCTTTGTCTTAGGGCCTTTTTACATGACCCCTAAGATCCGCTGGCTGCTTAAATTCCGACCAGAGATCTTAGGGGTTCCTCGCTCTTCCTCTGTCCCCACCCCCCTCCACACTTCCTGGTTGCTGGCTGCCTGAGGGAGGGAGAAAAAAGAAAGAAAAGAATGCCGGTTTACCTCCGTTTTGTTCCCGGCAGCATTCAGATCTCTTAAAGGGGCGGGGCGCAAAAAAAAGAACAAACAGAAGCCAGGAGAGCCCCGCACTCACTATCCTTACACCGGATCAAAAATTTGTCACATCCAAAAAGCAGGTACAAGAAAACTGCTCTGAGTCGCGCTAAAGTGGGCAGGGTTGCACTTAATTGTCTGCAAAGTCCGGAGCTGGTGGGTAAACATTTTTAAGGTCCGGACCTTGCAGCCATTTGGGGCGGAGCTTAGGGGTCATGTATAAATGCCCTTAATTATGATGAGAGGAGAAACAAGATCAGGACTCCTATTCCTACACTTAAAAATGTTTAAATACCCTTCAGAGAAAGTACAAAGCAAAGCCGATCATCTGGAATGTCACCAGATTAAGTATCCATATGAACAAGTCCACGTAAATAATAACAGTTGTAGGGCATTTCCATGCTGCCTAGATTCCTTAAGCACATCCGATCTCGCCTGATTTCGGAAGCTAAGCACGGTCAGCCCTGGTCAGTACTTGGATGGGAGACCACCAGGGAATACCAGGTGCTGTAAGTGACTGGAGTGGGAACTGGCAAACCACTCCAGTATTTCTCCCAAGAAAACTCAATGGACATGAGGCCACGAAGAGTCGGTCACGACTGTAACAACACAACACAACACAACACAACACAACACACACACACAACACACACACACACACACACACACACACACACACACACACACACACACACACACACACACACACACACACACACACACACACACAGAGGGCATTTCCTTTGCATACAGGTCTGCAAACATTAAAAAGCTGATTCTCAAGTCAGTTATTGTGTTTACATTGATGATTGCTTAAAGGAAAAAGCTTATGGGAAATCTACAAAGGTTAACTAGTTTCAAATTAAGGTCAGCCAACAGAGTGTTAAGGGAATCTGCTATCTTACTGTCAGAACAAATCTATCAAAACTTTCCATCAGAGAGCCCATTATCGGGCTCAACTAATATCAGCAGACATTAGTTCTAAATTGGTCAACTTGAAGCAATGGCTGAAATTCACTAATCCTAATCGTCAGCATAGTAAATCATACTAATAGGCCCACTGAAGCAAGTTAGCTTCTCCTTTAATCCCAGTTATTCAAATGGTGGTACTATAACTTGAAACTTACTCTGGTAAAGCAAGTAACCGTTAGACCAGTTCCATCTGAATCAATGGAACTTATGGCAGAGGTGCCTTAGCAAATTCTTATTTATTCAATGTCCTACACTAGTGTAGGACTGACTACAACAAGCAACAGCATTTCTGCCAATAACAATTGAAGATGGTTGCTGTTACTGTAGCCTTCCGACGGGTACAATTATTTAGCTTCTGGGGCAACAGATCAAAGAATTTTGCCAAATTGCTGGCTCAGCAGTTCCTTACTAGATTTTGCTGCAAATGGCCAGCGTTGCCAACTTCACGTCTGGATATTTCCCATTCAGAACACCAAGGTGTTCGTTTTATCACCACCATTCACGTCAGCATAATGTTTTCTACAGTACAAATGTTTATCAGAATAATCAAAGATTATGAAGCCACTAAAAAATCGACGAGACTCTTAATGCATCTTGAACAGATGAAATATTCCTATTCCTGGGGGTAATGTGATGGACTAAAATTCTGCAATAAAAAAAAACTACAGCCAAAATCCCATAACTTCCCTGGCTTCACTTCTGGTACTTACACTTTATGAGGCACTTCTTCCTTCGAGGCATATCCTTCATTCAAGTGAGGGGGGCTGTTTTTATGTATTTAATTCATTAATTATTATTTTTTTGCTTCCTATGCCAAATTTTGTGGCTGCATGCATACAGTTGGCAATCTGGAGAGTGCCATGAGCAAAGTCTTTAGCAGGACTAGAGCCCTGCCATGCACCTCTTCACGAAAATGAAACATCTGGGCATTATCATTTAAACGAGATCATTATTATCTACGCCAAGGATACGTGGCTGTTCAGGAAGTCATGGAAATGATATGTGACCAATTTTTCTTTTCTTTCAAATGAATGAGCGAATTTATCTGCTCTGGCAAACTGCAGTAGAGCCAGCAAACTGGAGTGGAGCAAATGTAGCTATTGCCGGTTGCAAGAGAGGGCCAGAATTCCAACTGCATTAAGCACACAAAAGAAGAAAAATGTATTTGGGATTAAAATGTGCTTTGGAAATCTTGGAAAGGTGACCCTAAAATGTTGGAAGAAGGGTGAGGATGATCTCCAGTGACACATCCTTACAACTGATGACCTTTTCTAATTCTTTCACTACTACCCTTCTGAGTCTCAGTCTTCTTCCAATTTCTAGGCTGCTGCCTCCACTTGGATTGACTGAGCCAAGGTATACAAAAACTCTAGCTATCTCCAGGGCCGGCGCTAGGTTTTTTGTGCCCTAGGCAAGGGGTGGGGTGGGGTGGGGTGGGGCAGGTCAGGGCACAGGGCGGGCGGGTGGGAGAGGGCGGCAGCGGGGGTGGGGCGGCAGGGGACGGCGGATGGCAGGGGACGGTGACAGGCGTGGGGCGGACGGCGACGGGCATGGGGTGGGGTGATGGGCATGGGGGCGGACAGCAGACGGCGACAGGCAGTGGGGGGAACAGGTGTCGGGGGTGGCGGGGGGGTCAGCAGGCTGGCCAGCGCTCTCTGTCCATTTTGGCACCCTAGGCAACTGCCTAGTTCGCCTTAATGGACGTGCCGGCCCTGGCTATATCCGGTTCTATATGGTCAATATTAAAGTTGCTCTTTTACAGTCATTATGTCTATCTTCTCAACTTTCAACTGCAGTCCTGCTTTGATGCTTTTTTTTTCACTTCCAACAAAAGTTGTTTTGTCATCGGTGCTTTCTGCCAGTAAGATGAGGTTATCTGTTTATCTCAAACAATTGATGTCTCTTCCACCAATTGTCATTCCTCTTTCATCTGACTCTAGTCTGGCTCTGTGTACAGACTGAAGAGATAATGGAATAAGAATTCACAAATTTATTACAGAAACCTTGATGGGGGGGGGGGAAGATACCTGTGCTGGACACTAGAGATGTTGAGGGAGGGGTTAACAAACTCTTGAGTATATTGAGTGTTAAGGCAGCCTGTTTTTATGAAGAATAAGTAATTTGCTGCCATCCTATCCTCCCCTATAATGCAACCATCTTTGACCAGTTTTGCCCCAGAAAAACAGCTGTGGGGCTGCCACTTCAAGCAGCTTCAGTGTGGTTTGTTTTCCATGCAAACCCTTACCATCTGAGGTTGCAATGGCTGGGCCTCTTCACTCTTGAATGACGGCGCCTAAATGGGGACCTGATTGAAGTTTATAAAATCATACACGGTGTGGACAAAGTAGATAAGGAAAAGCTGTTTTCCCTATTGCACAACACTAGAACTTGGGAGTATTCCATGAAACTTTTGGGTGCTAGTTCTCAGACATATAAGAGGAAGGATATTTTCACCCACAGGATCAGTAGTCTGTGGAACCTGTGCCATAAGAAGTGTTGACAGCTGTCAGCCTTGACAGCTTTAAGAAAGGATTGGACCTGTTTGTGGAGAACAAGGGTATCCATGGCTATCCTTATGGATGTCTCAGGACAACCTCCGGGTTGGAGAGATAGGCAGGATATCTCTCAATGACATTTGTGGGGAACCGTAAGCAGGTGAAGACATCTGCTTGGGAATACCCTGAAGCAAATGGTGAGCCACTGTGTGAGACAGAATGCTGGACTGGATGGGCTGTGGCCTGTTCCAGCAAGGCTGTTCTTATGTTCTTAGGTTCTTAAATGAAACAAACTCATGCAGAGAGGTGCCTTCCCCAATATCTGGTGGCCAGATGGGCTCTCCATTCTGGAAAAAATCTGAGAAGCTGTTTGAAACAAGCTGTAGGCCCAAATAGCTGAGGGGCTCTTTTGAAGTCCAGTATTCCTTTTGAAGTCCAGGACCAGGCTTGCAAAGAACGAAGTTTGACTCCAGCATTGTTGGGTGAAACACTCCTCTCCCCTCCCTCTCCAAACTAAGCAAAGGAGAAAGGAGAGCCTCGACTTGATGTGAAGCGATTAAAAGGACTTTTTGTGGACTTCTGCATGAAAATTAATTTGTCAAACTAAGTGTGAAAGGCCTCAGGTGTTCAGGGGAATGGTGTATCACAGAAATGTCAGGCGTTTGATTGCAAATAAGCTTCCAAGATATTCTTGTACTTAACCATCTATTAATTTTTCTCTAGCCTTCCAGTTGAGAAGGCGTCCCCTGGTAGCGCTTCTCCCCTTGTAACCTCCCCTTCCCATTTCAGCAATGAGCCTAGCGGTCGCAACACGTTTCATTATTTTTTATTTCCCTTTTGATCTGGAAAATGCTCAAGGCGCCGACCATGAAACATTTTAACAACTAGAGTTTTAAAATCTCTTTTGAGCCTGGAATGGGCAGCCCTGTTGAGAATCTAAGTTGAGCCCTGCTGTATTATTTAACAAGGCTAAGGCTGAGATAGGACAGATGTAGCTCGTATTTTGGACTGCTGGTGGCAGGCGCCGTGAGATGTGAGCCATTTCCAGATGATCAGAAGGCTGCCAACTGGCCTGGCCTTGCTCTGGTGCTCAAGGTGAACGTTTTGGGTCCAATGGCAGGACTACGTCTTGAGTTATGGGAGACAGGTTAGGTGGTGGCGAACCTTCGGCACTCCAGATGTTTTGCACCACAACTCCCACAGTCCTTAGTCATTGGCTATACAGGCTTGGAATTCTGGGAGTTGTGGTCCAAAACATCTGGAGTGCTGAAGGTTCACCACCACTGGGCTAGGGTGATCCCTGCATGAACAGAAGACTTTCTTTTAAAGGAGACTGCAGCCAGTGAAACAACCCCTTCTAGAAGAATCAGATACAATGCTTTCTGTTTGAGTGCTGTAAAGATGGGATTTGGTGGCCCCAGTGGGATGAAGAGCACAAGCACACTTAAAGAGAAGCAGCATCTTTATTAAGCTAACACAGAGACATATAGACATACAGACAAAGAATTCCTAATGCATTAGGGGTGTTAGGAAGGAGGGACACAATGGGCCCTTGCTTCCTAAGACACAGGCTAAAATCTCACAAGGGCTTTTATAGTCTCTTGACTAGTGGAAAATCCAGTGTCAGCAGTTTTCAGGTATTAATGGGTGTGGTGGAAATCCACCCGCTATTCTATTTTTAACTCTGGCCCAGTAGCAGATCATTATGACCCTTTGCCTCATTTATTTCTAGGAAGCACACTCACCCAGCATGACCAGATGGCAAAATGACCATTGTTCCAGTTAACTCTGGTCACCTCACCCGGCTTTGTGTCAAATGCATTGGATTTACTTTGACTCTACAGCATAGAGAATACAGAATACATAGTCTTAAATTGGACATTATATAAATTGAGTGCCACCTCATGAGGAGAGAGGACTCCTTGGAAAAGTCCCTCATGCTGGGAAAGATCGAAGGCAAAAGGAAAAGAGGACGACAGAGATGGTTGGACGGTGTCATTGATGCAACCAATATGAATTTGACAAAACTCTGGGAGGCAGTGGAGAATAGGAAGGCCTGGCGAGCTCTGGTCCATGGGGTCATGAAGAGTCGGACACGACTGAACAACTGAACAACAACAACATCTTAACACTGCACATACCATTATCATCCTCTTCATCAGAAGGGGCCTTTTGCTGACTCAAACCAATTATCTTTTTCACTCCAGATTCCTAATTCAGGCTAGTGGTGACTCTCCAAGCGTCCAGATTAGATCCAATATGATCAGAATACTGGCATAAAAATGATGTGCTCTGGCCATTGAACTCTGGCCCCTTCCAGTGGTGGCCGGAGTGGTGACGACAATGATGATTCGACTCTCACCTTTCCAGTACAGGCACGTCCAAACTTTGGCCCTCTTGATGTTTTGGACCACAGCTCCCAGAATTCTAAGTTTAGACTGTCAATGACAAAGGGCTGTGGGAGTTGTGGTCCAAAACATCTGGAGGGCTGAAGTTTGAACATGCCTGCACTAAAACAAAAGAGGCCAATGCAACCGACAGCACTAAAGCCAAACAAAAGTATAAAACCATTTGAATTCTTTTGGTAATTGACAACTAATAACTGTATCAAAACAGATTTTTTAAAAAGCAGGTCCCCACAACCTGGATTCCTACAGGCAGGCAAGGGAGACATTCTTATTCTCTTCACATAGGCCAGGCATGTCAAAACTTTGGCCCTCCAGATGTTTTTTGGAGCACAACTCCCACTGCCATTGGAAATACAGGCTTAAAATACTGGGAGTTGTGGTCCAAAACATCTGGAGGGCCAAAGTTTGGCAATGCCTACCATAGGCATTGCCGCTGGTGATACTAAGGACTGCCAAGTTGGATGACACCTGAAAAAATGGTCTCTGTTTGGGGGAGATGGTCATCAGGGTGAGGAGTGCTGGAGAAAGAGAAGGAACAATGATTCTCTTGCATGTGTTATCTGTTTTTTGATAGCCTATGTGCCCTACATTAAAAATTTCTCCTCCTCCTCCTCCTCTAGGAGTGTCTACCACTTATTGCCATGCAGACCCAAGGAGGGGTTGTTACAGAAATGCCTGTTTCTGCTAACCCAATTGTACCCACCTAAATCTGGATCCGGAAGCAGGCCTTTTAAGCATTCAGCTCCAATTCTAAGTACTTGCCAAAGAAAGGAATATATGAAGTGCAGGAGCTCTGCTTCTTTGATAGTACCTCAGAAATAGATAAACACCTATAAGAAATATATATAATACCCACATGCACACGCCGAGAAAAATACAAATGATGAATAAGTACGAAAGATAAGTGGTTCTGTGCACCATAAATACTTAATCATTCAGAAATGTTACTACTGTATGATCCAATTTTTTATCAGCTGTTCCTCAGAGGTGAAAGTAGCACTTGAAAAGATTAAAACTGGATGCCGTCTGTGGTATATATCCAGGAGGAAAATAATGTTCAATATTCCTTGGTTTTGACAGAGCTAAATTGCTTCTCTGTAACAGACCCACTTCCTTCTCTGGGTGGCTTATTAATGTCAGATATACTCCTACAGAGTCATTTTCTGTATTGTTTTAAAGCAGACTATAGCTAAAAACAGGAGATAATTCATAGAAGTTAATCTACTGGATAAATTTTCGCTCTTTATTCACTGCCGTAGTGGCCACACAAAAAATCAGTTTTGTCCTCCCAAGTTTATCATTTTTAAAAAATCCAAACCAGTTTGTCTCCTTGCCTTTTAAACTCAGCCCTGTGCTGGTTGGCCTTCCATTTGTCACTTCATGCGTTTTGTGTATTTTTTTTGCATGCTCCGCGGGTGGCTTGTCCACCCGCGGTGCGGATTTGCCCCTCGCGAGAATGGCGAGGGGCGAGACAGGACCTGGAGGTCCTAGATGGGAGGGGGGAGGAGCGCCCTATAAGGGGCGGCTCCTCCCCCAAACAACATCAGTCTGCTGCCGGCGTTCGGAGAGGACCTTGAACGCCGGGCGGCACAGAGGGCGCCAGCGTGGCGGGCGCCATTTTGAGGGCCGCACCGCGGCCCACCCCGCAGCATGGCGCCGCTCTACAGTCCGGGCTTAGCCGACAGCAGTTCCCCACCCACCCTCCGCGTTAGGGCTAGTGTGAGTTTGACTGGTCGCCAAGTTTTGGGGCCGGATAGAATTTTGACCCGCACTCTGGATTGGCTGTTGAGGGCGGGGATTTTTCGCCTATCCCACACTGGTGCCTTTGGAGCTTAAAGGCTTAGGTCCTTTCCACACTGGTCACACTAGGGCGGCTAAAAGCTGATGGAGGGCAGCGGTGAGCATAAAACTAACAGCTGAACACAAACCTCCTCATCCACAGCACTGCGGGCCAAGAGGTCTCGGTGCTGGGGTGGGAGAGAGGAAACGCCTCCCTGCCCTGGGAATATCCCAGATGGGTGACAGAAGGGGCATGGAGGATTAAATAAATGGACTGGCCTGGTGGGTGCTGTCGGACGACTGCACCACCTAGGGGTTCGTGGCTCCCGATGCTGCCCGGTTGGAGGGGTCCCGGGAGACCCCGGGTTCCAAACCAAGTTATGGATGCCTGGCCCCTCCTGTTGTGGTTGTTAATGTTTGGTTATATGTGTTAATAAAGTGTGGCCCATTTATCCCCAACGCACTGTCTCGCCTGATCATTTCGAGTGGGGGGGCAATTTCCTCAGAGCTTGGAAGTAACACGTTACATGCAAATTAAAAATTAGACGTTAAGTGTGCTTCTTTCAGTCAAAACTGTGAATGTAGCAAAGGATTAAAATCACACCATTTGGTCTGTAATGGTTGAATGTTCAGTGGCCCAAGCTAAATGTTCACCAAAATAAAGAAAAAACGGGTGTACCTTTTACAGATCAGTTGTCTGAAGTTAAACAATCAGTGTAAAGATTATCTCTTTTTTTTTTGTAAGCAGTTGCATGACACAGTGGTCAACAGATATTATCTGCAGTGATTTCTTAACTTGAAGAAATTCCAAAATCTATACTACTTAAGTTACAGTACTGTAAAACCTCAAAATGATGTTGCCCAGTTTGTTGTGGTTGTGGTTGTGATGTAGATAACAATAGTGGTGAGCCCTCTTGGTTCTGTCTGTTGTGGGTACTGAGACAAATACAAGGTAGATGTGGGGCATATGTGTATCCTGAATTGCTATCTGACAGCTTCTTGGATTTTCATTAAAAACAATAGTAATTTTAAAAACCTTTAAAGATAAAGTTAGTAATTTTAGTTATGTTAGACAAACAGGAAAGTAAAGTGTTACTTTTAAAAATGGCTAACTGTGCTAAGATTTTAAAACTTAGCGGGTTGAAGTAATAGAGAGAGGGAAGATGCAAATACTCATTTGTTTAGTTGTTCTTATATTCCATGAAGTAGCTTTCAACATCTAGAGACCCTATGAATTATAGACCTCCAGAGGTGCCTGTCATTTAGAGCCTTGCTGCGATTTACCCAACTGAAGGCCATGGTTTCGTTTTGCCAGCCAATCCATTTCATATTTGGCTTCCTCCCTCCCTAAAATGCCTTCCTTCCTATCCATTATAAATGCTGAAATAATCTTGACTCAAACAGAATGCTCGTACGTTAAGGTGAATTGTTTAATTCCTGGCCCTCTTGAGAGCGCACTCACGCCGGCAAGAAAGAATGAAATTGTCCATCGTGCTGTCATTGGCCCTCTCTTTGGTGTCATGTGAAGGACAGCCCACCTGAGAGGCCAAACAGCTGCTGGTGGTTTTTCACAACTGGATTTAAGTCTAAATGAAGGAACAGTTGCCGTGTAAACATTCCTTTGGAGGACCCGGAAGGAGCTTCCCTGGAGGACCTGAGCATTGCGAACACATTGTTTCTCAATCCGTGGGTCCCCAGATGTTCTTGGACTGCAACTCCCAGAAATCCTGCCCACTTCAGCTAGCGAGGAAGACTTCTGGGAGTTGCAGTCTGGGAACATCTGGGGACCCACAGGTTGAGAACCACTGGTCTAGGCAACGGTGTTGGCTGATCCTTCCACTCTGGAATCTCCATTGGGTTGCTTCTGACATGAACAAAAAAGAAAAGTGTTCATTTCAGATCTTCCTGCTCAAATATTTCTTGATGCCTTGTAAAGGAACTCAGCATTAAGCAAAGAAGAACATTAGAGGTAGGGGGGAACAGTAGACCGTTAATCTGTATTTGTAAATCACATAATTTCCTAGTTAGAGGATCTCAGCATCACATTTGATTTGAGTAACAGCACGGCAAGATTACCCAACAAATGTTTTATCTTGCTGTATCAAATTCCATACAAAGCCCAATCTGCCTGGAAGGGAAACAAATTATTCAAAACACACAGCAATAACCATCTAGCAAACAAGCAACAATCACAGCCATTCTTTAGATTGTGCATGTTTACCACCAAATGATGCACACATACAGCCATTAGGACTGGAAATACAGGCTATAATTATGAAAGTATTTGCATACTAATGAGGCCTATCCTGTTTTAGATTGTAACTTCCATATGGTGGATACAATGTAAGCATTTTTTTTTAAAAATGATTGCCTGCATCTCAGTTTATGCTGTATTATTGAGTAGATCCATTGCAGTGTTGGTTTTAGGACCCAAGTCACTATTTCGTTGTTTTGATACCTTGTGAAGAAGACAGGCACTGATGATGGTCATGATGGGGATGAAATGGAAATCACCATGTGGCAATACCAAATCCAGGTTCTGCCACTCTGTTTCCAAAACAATGTCCCTTTGCTGCTTCTTTTTCACTCATTTCTGAAACTTAAAGATGGAAACTGATCCCCCTCCCTAATATGGTTAGTATTCTGCCCTTGGTTGTAACTCTTCATAAAGAACAGTTTTTGAACATGGGTAATTTCACACGAATTACTTAATCATATGTAAACAATTGAGTCAGCAAGGCTCTTGTGGTGGAGCGATAGGATACAGATAGGGATACAGATGTGGAAACAGATGTGAGATAGACACACATTTAAAATATGCCATCCATTTGCTAATCATCATCTATTACTGCCCATCGTTTAGGTCTGTAACAACTCCTGACACTTAAAGCTGGTCTCTTGAGTTGCCATGGTGACAAGCAAAGGACAACAACACCCCCAATCAGAAGAAGATCACCTTTGACTGTTACGATTCCTTCCCTCTTAAGCCTCAGTTACTCCAGAGTTGGCACTTCGCGACCTCACGCCATCTATCCTTCCAGCTGCACAATTGTATTTGAAAACAAACACACCAACACACGAACCCTCCAGCCTGGCTCTGACTTACCAATCGAGTCCTTGCAGATGACCGGCGGTTGATACACGCAACTACTCACCGCCCAGGGGTTGAAAACGAAGATGGAAAGACCACAAGCATCAGAACCTGATCTTTTGGGAGCAGAATTACGGAATGACTTCATTTCCCCCTTCTCTCTGTTGACTTGTTGCTCTTCAACTGTTTTAAAAAAAATTGTCTGTGGGTTAGTATTTGTATATGTATGAGTGTATGTATATGTATATATATATATTTATAGAGAGAGATGAGATATACAATAGGGTAAGATTTTGTATGGCATTCACCGTAGGCTTGTGGTCAGTGGGGCAGAGCATAGTATAGAGGGCACCATAGCAGAGAACCAGTAACCGCTACACTCGTACTGCATATGCTGCCTGTACCGGTGTTTAATCGAACAGAGAGAGCATACTGCAGTCATAACATGTGCCACAGCCACGTGAGTGGCTTCTTCTTAAACAGTAAGTCTTCAACCACAATTCTGTCTAACTTGATATATACAGTAGGACCCCCATGTCCACTGATTCATTATCCACTGATTCAGTTATCCACAGTTGGCAAAGGAAAAAAGTAAATAAATAATTCAGCAACTGCAAAGCAAGCTACTGTCACAAACAGCAGCTGTAAAGCAAGATACTGTCATAAAAGCAAGCTACTGTCACAAACAAAAGCTATAAAGCAAGCTACTGTTGCAAAACAGCAGCCAGAAAGCAAGCTACTGTCACAAAACAGCAGTTTTTGGAGGGATTTTGGTGTTCTCTCTTATCCACGGTTTTCATTATCTACAGGAAGGCCTGGAACCAATCCCCAGCGGATACTGGGGTCCTACTGTATTCATCTACCCTTCTCTTTGACCCAGAAGAATGGTTTCATTTCCTCGGTATCCTGTAGAAGGTGAAGGAAAAGCAACAGTGGCAATGTGCTATGGAAAGAAAATGTAAAACTCGTCACCACCTGATGACTCGTTTCTCTAATAATTCTGATTTTTTTTTAAATGTGGCCTTAATGTAATAAAGGGCCAGTACTACCATTAAGTGACATGACAAAATGGCTCCTTTGGCTAGCTGAGACGCCATATATGTGAAGGCCTTTTTTCTACTCCCTGGGTAAGCACAACTGATGGCTTGCCAGGGATGTCCCACTGGGGTAGTGGGGTAGCTTTCATGAGAGGGAATATTGGCGCACAATGGTGGAAATGACCTCCATAAAGAATAGCTCAAAGCCAACGTAGAGGAGTTCCACCTGAGCCTCTTGCTAGTTGTCCTAGTTTTCTATGTGAAGGGATAAGCGTTTCACCAAATGAAACTTCAACCTACGACCTAATATAGCACAGCCCAGACCTAAGTCCTCCATCTCACCCAAGAATAAGTCTCTATACATCAATAAATGATAATAATACTAATGAGATGGAGGGTACAACTCTTGGAGTCTTGGGGCATCAATCCAGACCCTGTGCTCCTCCAGATGTTACTGGGCCTCAAATCTTGTGAATCTCAGTTATCATGACTCGTGGTGGAGCTGAAGCAGAATAGCTTTAGGGAGGTCCAGTGTTCCTTACCCCTATTTTAAACAGCAACATAATCATCTCCCACCATTAATGTCAATCAGGGATTCCCAGCCTCAGACCCCAGATGTTCTTGGAGTAGAAGCTTTCACACTTAGGTGTGCTGGCCATGATTTTTGAAGCTCAAGAACATCTGAGGACCTACGGTAGAGAACCATTGATGTAGATAATAATTTATAATGGAAAGAATCATGAAATTCACGTTTACGCTCCCAACTCCCATCAGCAATCGGCAAACGTGGCTCAAAATCATGAACATGGGTACACCTGCTACAGGTCCTTAAATACTGTATATACTCGAATATAAGCCTAGTTTTTCAGCCCTAATTTTGGGCTGAAAAAAGGGGCCCTCGGCTTATATGTGGGTCAATACTTTGAGCCATTGAGGTAAGCACTTGGGTCGGTGGCTAAAAGTCATTTTAAACATTGCGTGCTGCTTCTCATGACCCCCCTCTGCATCACAGGGGAGCGGTGCGCGATGTTTAAAATGACTTTTAGCCACTGACCCAAGCACTTGCACCAGTGGCTAAAAGTCATTTTAAACATCACACACCACTCCCCCAGCTCACAAAGGAGGAGCTGCCAGGCCCTGCTGCGTTTCCCACCCTAGACTTATACTCGAGTCAATACATTTCCCCAGTTTTGGGGGGTTAAATTAGGGGCCTCGACTTATACTCGGGTCGACTTATACTCGAGTATATACGGTATACTATATTTTTCAATTCACGGCCTGCACTTTTTAAACTTTCCTCTCCTGCTAATTGATAGCCAGGTCTCTCCCAACACCTATGGAAGCTAATTCTCATGAAAGTGACTTGGACCCATGTAGGGGGGGGAGGTGTTATATACAGTAAATATATCTATATAATTTGTTTTGAATATAGAATATACACATACATATACACACAGGTACACAAACAGTTCTGAATGAAAACTAACAAGATATTTTTGTTTCCCATTCCTTTTTCAATGTATGCAAGATAACCACACTTGTTTGCAAGCTATAGGAATAAGGGGTGTTCATTATGTATGAATATGAATCCTTTTTTAAAAAAATTAAGTATATTATTTGGTGAGCATGTAAGGTAACAGAAAGCTTCTAAGTGTATCATCAAGAGAGCCATCTTGTTAATAAATTGTAAATGATCCACAAAGCTCACACCAAATTTTTTTTAATAACTAGGAGGGGGAAAAGCAGCAAAAAAAAAAGTATATTATTTGACAAAAGTGTGGATTTTAATAGAACTTGGCAGTAACTATGGGTAAGGTAAGTGTCTTAGACTCTTTTAATAAAGTTGCTTATTTAAAGCTTTATTTGCAGAGCTTTCTTACACAATATAATGTCACATCTGTATATTATGTGTTGGATTTGAACAAACCCTACATTTCCTGCTGTATGTTTTAAGTAATTCTTTCTCTGTCATCTCTCTGCGACAACAGTAGTTTTTTTCCCCTCTCTCTCTTCCAAATCATTAAATGAATCCAACCATATATTTAGTTTTTCCTACTCTTTTGCCAGAGGGCAAATGACTGTCTTCAGTTGGGGGTGCCTCGTTTTAAGCTCCTCACTGTACTAATCATGATCATTCAACAAAACGATGATTTGCATTCAGTTGTTCCTCAGACTGAATGAGTATTCTGCCTTTTGGGCAATTCATGTTGACACAGGTCAGTCTTTCTGCTTATGATTTGCATTCAGTAAGTTCTGATTTAATAAACACTTTAAGAAAACATAAGAATCTCATAACACAGTCGCCGGGAGTGGTCGGGCGAGCCACTGTGTACATAGGTGGGAGATCAACCATGTTTACAAGGCTACCATCAAAAGATTGGTGGAGCAGAAAAGCAACAATGAGATCAAATTATATTGTAATTAAAGCCTAATGTAGTGTAATTATCTGATTGTTTCACCATCTCCTTTTGCCATGACAGTGTTAGTGAAGCTAAGATGATCGTATCTATGGCCAACAACTATGGCTCTTGTCAGACCCCACCTGGAGTACTGTGTCCAGTTCTGTGTGCCTCAATTTAAACAGGATGTTGACAACCTCGAGCAGGTGCAGAGGAGGGCTACCAGGATGGTTGAGGGTCTGGAGGAAATGTCTTATGAGGAATGGCTTAGGGAACTGGGAATGTTTAGCCTCTCTAAAAGAAGACTGAGAGGGGATATGATAGCTATGTTTAAATATTTGAAAGGATGTCATATTGAAGAGGGAACAGGTTTGTTTTCCATGGCTTCAGAGACTAGGACTCAGGGCAATGGTTTCAAACTACAGGAAAAGAGATTCCATTTGAACATTAGGAAGAACTTCATGACAGTTAGAGCTATTCGGTAGTGGAATATGCTGCCACAAAGGAGGGTGGTGGGGTCTCCTTCTTTGGAGGTTTTTAAGCAGAGGCTGGGTGGCCATCTGTCGGAAATATTGTGATGGGGGTTCCTGCATGGCAGGGGGTTGGACTAGATGGCCCTTGAGGTCTCTTCCAACTCTATGATTCTATGATTCTATGATTCTAACAGAAGATGCACGTATTAATTGGACAGAGAGCATTCTTTAAGGAGCAACATAAGCCAGGTTTTTTCCCCCATCCCAGAGGAAAATGGGAATCTATTGCTCTGGTTTCCCAAATCAAAGGCATTATCTAAACACTTAAATTGATGGGTATCCTTCAAAAAGACTCATCCTCGGTGTCCTTTTCAAGTGCCTGGCCTGTCGTGCTGGTTTCATGGCAATATATATTTTGGAGGTAAAGTACTAATTCAGAGACTTTGATTAACACACTCACACCATCATCATGAACCAGTTAACAAGCAGTGCTGTCCACTGGATTTAACAGGTTGACTCTTTTGAAACTAGACAGACCAGAGTGGTCAGAAGTAAATTGAAGAGCATTCAGGATTCCTGTACAGATCACTGGGAGCGGCATTTCATCAGAAATCAGCTTGAGGAGAAGCCAACAGCAATGATACAGAAAAACGTAGGTAGGAAAATCTCTTACTGAAACTCTGGTGCCAATGTGGTGCAGTGAGTTTAGCCTTGAACTCAGGAAATGTAGGTTCAAATCCCTGCACAGGACAGTGATAAGGGTAAATTCCTCCTTGACCATCTCACAGGTCCAGAAAGCCCTGTTGGGTTTTGAATTAGTCGACTCAATTAGATGGCACATAACAGACAAAACATGATTACAACTTCACCATTTAATGACCGGAATCCTGTTCGACATAACATAAAGGCACAGCTGTGGAGTCATGGTAGGCATTACTTGATGTCAAGTTGACTGTTGTGTGACACATTTGTGGAAATATTTCCCCAATATTTCTTCTACACGACCATGAATTTTTCCCCAACAAATTCCAGTGCTTTGTGTGATGCACATTTTGCTGCCAAACAGGATTCATCATTCATTAAGTTCCAACTCCTTCTTTCAGTAGCTGGGATCCTTTTGGTTTGGGTAATAAGCTTCATTACAATAGGCCCGTTGAACCAGTGGGGATTTTATCAGTCAGTTCCACAAATGTCACTGATTGAAACGTCTCTAGATCTGTCTTGAGGACGACCATTTGCATCAAGTGAACGTATGGAGGAGTTGATTCACCACATCTGCACTGAGTCAATGGGCCTACTCTAGTACAACTTACAAGAGTAGTTGTAAATTGTAGTAACTTACAACACTTAAGCAACAGGTTTTCCGCCGAAAGTATCTTCGCTTGCAGTGCTAGATGCTGATGAATTGCAAAGTCACAGTTTCCCAATAGCATGGCCATCACTCAGAGAGATAGGAGATCATGGTGCAACAAAATCTAGAGGCAGAAAATGGAGAACCACTTCGTTTGCCAGGCTGAGGCAATAAAATGATAAATTTTCTGAATCCTACAAGGCACCTGGAAAATGAACTACAGTATTTTAATTAGTTCCACACCATTCTAATTTCACAAGGAAACCAAGAACTTGTAAACTGATGTTAAGGTAAGTCACGCCAACTCTATAGCTGAATGATATACACATCCACCCTCGCATCCCCCAACAAACACCTACATCTCAAGTTAGCTGTTTGCGTTTTTCTGGAATTTAACTCAAGCAAAAATCTAGATATATTTGCAAATTTATTTGCATTAGAGAAAGGCACAGAATTTAATCATTTCCATTTTTAACACAAATAAAAATGACTCCAATATTAAATTATCCTGTTCCTAAAACAGTATTTTTCATTAAAAGAAATGACTTCAATATAACCGTTATTAAGTTAATCAAAGAATGATGCTGATTAGCAAGGTAAGTGTGTCATTTTCCATAGCTCTAAAAAATGGAGACGATGCCTCTGGAGTCTGTTCATATTTTGCTCACGCACATATATTAATTGGCATTTTGTTGAGTGTTTGCAAAGCTGGAAGATCAGAGCAAAAATAAACACTAGTAGAACTTTCCTGTGGGTGTCTCAAACAGCATTTTAAATTGAAGAACCCACATTTGGACAGCAGAGGTACAGTCTACTTAACACTCCCTAATGAATATTCACAGCAATTAGAGTGAATCCAAACATGCTTCGACTTAAGAGTGGAAAACCATTGGCGTTTTAACTGCTGTCTTACAAATTCGATTTAAGAGCGGGAAACCATTGGTGTTTTAACTGCTGCCTTACAAATTTTAGATGTGGTTTGCTCTACTTATTTCCCCCCCAATTTATTTATTTATTTATTTGATTTTTTTAAAAGATAGAGCTGCTCTACTTACAAGTTGTTTGACTTATGAGCATGCATTCGGAACAGGTTAAACTCGTAAGGAGAGGTAAAGTTTTCTGCTTACATATCGCCCCATACCACTTCATGTAGTTTCCAAGTGGTGTACGGTTTAATTACACTATGCAGGCTACACATTGCCCCCCCCAGCAAGCTGGGTACTCATTTTACTGACCTCAGAAGGCTGGAAGGCTGAGTCAACCATGAGCCTCCTAACCTGGGATTGAACCCCAGGTTGTGAGTACAGTTTTAGCTGCAGTACGGGCATTTAATCACTGTGCCACGAAGCTCCTACAAGTACCACTGTATTTGGAAATCTGGATTCTTACACCCATCTACTGCTTCCTTGGATCTATCTGTGTACACAAATGGTAAGACAGACACAGGGTGCAATCACCTGGTGCAAAAGGTGCCCATCCTGCCAGGAGCAATCTCCCTTACAGCATTCCTTTCCTCTGAGGTGCCAGCCCAGCCACAAAAAGAAACAGCCCTATAGGTGAGAACAAAAGGTATAAGGTATAGCTTGGATAGGAATCAAGGTCGGGTTGTACGCCTGGCAATCACCTGGAAACAGACTGCCCTGGTCTGTTCCAAAATGTGATCTATTTCCCCATGTAGTCACACCCGTGGTTGATAGACTTACTGTAACTATGCATCATATGAGTGGCAAATAGAGATGGGCACGACTCAAAAAATGGTGTTTCGTTTGTCGTTTGTCGTTTAGGGGGTCCGTTTTGGTTCGTTTTTGTTTTTCGTGAATTTTTCGCAAAAAAAATCATTTTCGTTTTGTTACGTAACGTAACAAAATGAAAAAATGAAAACAAAAATGAAAAATTGCTGTTTCGTTAGCATTCATTACAGTTCAATGTATTTGCTGCAACGAAAACGAAATGCACGACAAAATTTCTGTTGTTTCGGTTCGGTTCGTTTCATTTTGGAGACAAAATTCATTTTTCGTTTCGTTATGTAACGAAATGAAAAAACGAAAACGAAAACAAAAAATTGCTCGTTTTGTGCCCATCTCTAGACTGGCAAATGTGTTTAGGAAACTGCAGTATTCTAATTGTGCCCTGTGTAGTGTAAGAGCACAATCCATGTGCTCCACATTTCTGCATTCACTGAGTGTTTCTGAGAGCAGACAATGGGACTGGGGATGTAGCCTTGTATATTAACGTTTGGAAACACTTAAATACTGCTTGGAAGACAATAGGAAGAAAACATATCCCACCATAGAACAAAGTTATCCTCCACTACATATGTAACACCACCACAGAAGCAGGAAGTCTTGTGAAGACTATTAGATAATATCCATTCATTTCAAAATGGTGGATTGTTCTAAGCATTATTGGACTCCTAGCTACATAATCATGCCCAATCATATTCAAAAGGTTGTACTGGAGTAGAAGGTCATTCTTGATCAAGAGGCTGAAATATTTTTCCTGTTTATACGGCTCAAATATTTTTCCTGTTTATACGGATATGAACTTTTAAGGTACCATACTGCCCAGTTACTATATATTCACTTTGTCATCATATAAGTGAACAGATGAGGAATATATCATAAATCTTTGGGGTGCCAAGAACTATGATTAACTAACACTAAAATCTGATTTTGCCCGGATGGTATAGTGTGGAACAATCTGAAATTTGGAGGAATACATGCCTCTATCATACTACATGATATATGATTTTCAAGTCTACAGTTGAAGTTGCTCACCACAGAAATCCAATATTTATTTAGGTTGATTTAAGAAAAGATAGATAATGTGATGTCATGGATAGCATGTGGGAGACCTGCTTTCAAACCCGTGCTAGCCCACAGAAATTCAGTGGTGGTGTGGAACTGGTTAAAGCCCCTCCCCAGAGAGCCCCCTTACATTGAAAACCCAGTTTTGGGTTGATATAAATTGGTTCTGACTTGACAGCATGTATCAGAATATAGATAGAATACGCATATGTTATACTAGATATGGAGGGTATAAGCAGAGGGATAACGACTCGACACAGCATGGTAGATTTGGAACAAGCAATTAAATTCTATAAATTATGAACAAACGCACCACTGGAGGAAAGAGGTTGCATGTCACCAATGAGCTGCCCAAATTAGCAAAAATAAATGGTCGCTATCCCCGTGCCTCAAAATATGTTCCTGCAACAGTTTGGCTCGCTTTTTTTCTGGCTGAATCACATGTGGAGTTATGCATAATTCTTCACCAACTCATCTTGTTCTAATTGCACAGAGCAGGAAGCAGGTCAACAGAAAGGTTAAGAAAACACAGTCAGGATCGTAGACATTGTCTGTGTTGAAGGGGGTAGGGGAGAGATTTCCAGCCACTTGCTACAAGTTAATTATGCACCCTTTTTGGTCCATTTCGGGTCGTTTCCATTTGTCGTGAAATTTTTCAAAAATTTGTCATTTTGTTATTTCGTTTGTCATTTGTTGTTTCCACTGCAATTTAGCGCTATTTGAGTTCCGCCAGAGCATAGGGGCATCCTGCAATCAGGGCCAGCGCTAGGTGTTTTTGTGCCCTAGGTGGCGGGCGGGGCGGCGGGGGGGAGGTGCGGGCGGGCGGTGGTGGTGGTGGGCCATGGGTGGGCGGTGACAGCGGCACAGGGGAGGCACGGGTGGGCGAGTGGGTGGGGGAGGCGCAGACCGGGCAGGCGGGTGGGCGGTGGCGCGGGTGGACAGGCGACTGGGCAGTTAGGAATCACTTAGAATAGAGGTTCTGTTCTTGGCTTGCACCCCAAATATGTGTGTGTGCAAGCAAATTGAAGTTGGGAAAATAGAAAATAAATGGGTGGTAGTATATAATATATTTTTAAAATAAATCCACACCTCCCACTCCCAGTTGAACCTCCTCCTTTATCCAATATCAGAAAAAAATCCTCCCAAACTGCCAGAGAAGAAATAAAGAATAAACTGCTATTCCCTTCAGCAGACAAAACTGCAGGGAATCAAAGAAATTATTTTCTAAATTCAATTCCCTCCCTCCCTGCCTAACTTAAATCCTCCCCTCCAGCCTCCCTCTCAATCGGGGATCACACCAGCACCAGCAGCCAGCCCTCCTCCCTCAACCACATCCATACACCCGACTGCAATTTCTGGAAGGTGCCTCGGCTTTTTATGCCCTCCGAGACATCCAGAAGTGTCAGTCAAAAACCTGGCAATGCCATTGGTGGAATGGTTCAAACAATTTGCATGGTTCCATCCCATGCCCAGCCCAAATGGGCAGGTCTAAAAAAATAAAAAATAAAATAAAATAAAATAAAATCAATACGATGTTTTATTGCTATAAAAACCCCACTGCTGCTACTATTAAAATTCAGGCATTTGAAATAAATTTCACATGTTTCTGTGGTGATTTGGTGTGTTTTTTGACCACGATTTCAAAAGAAAAATTGTGGTCGCCATTTTGGATCCCCCCCCCACCGCATGGCATGGCGAGACGATGAGGATGACCCCCGCCCCAGCCTGGTGCAAGCAGCCCAGGACAGGAGAAGAGGGGGGGAAAGGCCGGGGATCCCCCAGAAACCACCCCTCTGGTAGGTGGCAAAGCCTCAGGCAGCCATATTTTTGCCTGCTTTTTTGGCTGGGAGTCGGGTTTTTTTTAAAAAAAACTTTTAAAAACTTTTTCTGTGCTTCGCATCGCGCGATCACCGCAATGCCACAAACAAAAACGAAAAACCCTACCAAATTTTTATTTTTTCAGTTCGAGTTCAACTTCTGATGGCTTAATTATCATTACCATTTCCGTTACGTAACGGAAACGAAAAATGGAAATGGAAATGAAAATTTCACCGAGTTGTGCCCATGTCTAATTTAGATGATGGGGATATCATGCCCAGCCTCACATGAAGAAGATACTGGCCATAGAGATTCGGCTAAAATGAGGTATACAGTGAGTTTTACTTCTTTTTACTGTAGAGTAGAAAGACAATCAGTAGAGTTTCTCCTTTGGGGAGGCAGAAATTCCAAAATGGAAAATTCTTCTTTTGTGGGCAGGATTCTGGAGGAGGAAGTCCTGCGCCTCAAGGAGACAACAGATGACTGTAATCCATGTGGGCCATATGATTCCCACCCACTCAATAGAAGAGCAAAGGTCTTAAAACTACTAGAAAAAAGAGGTCAGTAAGACATCTCATCCTCCTTCCTCACCATCCTTTGAAACTGAAAGCTCTCCTTTCAAACAGAAGTGTAGGCATCACTTTCAGTTAAATGCTGCTCACCAGGCAACATCCAAACCACTGTCCCATGAGCAGCACCCATGGCAGATCTAGGATAACCCTGTGAAACAAGGGGGGAGATTACCACCAACCAAACATCCCTCATCCCTGGAGTCTGAAAGTGTGGTGTCGTGAAACAAGCAAGAGCTCATCTGGTTGTCCTCAAAGGGACTTGGAAATGAGCTGAGCTATTCACACCTGCTTAAAAAACATGGATTATAGCTTTGCTATTTCCAAGTAAACACTATTAAGCCTTCCATGCACAGGGGAAAAACTGTAACTTCACAGCAACACCCCAACGTCGCAACCTCTCACTCGAAATGGCTTCTTGTTTTGCCTCCTTCCTGGAATAAGCTCAAGGCTCTTTGGTTCCCTACAGATGCCTCATTCGTAGACACGATGCAGAGATCCTTGCTCCCAGTGCTGTGTTAAGAAAAATGGCTCCACCACCCCACCCGCCTCTCTCTCTCTCTCTCTCTCTCTCCTCTCAGCCTCACCACCAAAAACTAGATTCAACTCAATATTCTTCATCTAGTTCTTTCCTAAATTTGGTAACCTGCAGAGTTCTGCTAATTACAGCAGGGAAGAAGCCTCCATGGCCCAAGGCGTTTCGCATTACACTAAAGCTCTGTTTTATTATTTATTACATTCCAAGACTATCACAGCAGCTGCAGATCTTTGTAATGTGCCCGTTTTCACAGTAGGAAGGCTTGCTTTCAGGGGAGACCGTTCTGGATTGCAGTAACAAGCGCATCCAATCTGTCCTAGCATCTCAGAGATTAGAACAGTTTTTCCTTGAGAAAACAAAACAGCACAGTGTTTTTTTTTTCCTTCTTAAAAAAAAAAAACACCAAGCAAGAACACCACTAGTTAGGCAAATCAAAGCTCCACATTTCGGGACAGATCTGAAACATCATGGAGCGATCGAAGGACCGTGATGGGGAGATGTGTGTGGAGTTGGATAGGAGGTGCATTTTCCAAACTCTTGATCCAGATACTGTACTAGTGGTGCTGTAAACAGAGTAGAAGTAACTGACAAAGTGCTTCAGTTGTTTGTTTATATTATTATTAATAGCTGTATGGACAGCTCAGAAGTTTAAGGATTTGGCAGCACAGCCAGAGGTTGAGAAGTTGGATTCCCCGCTGTTTCTCTTCCAAGTAGAGCCAGCGCATGTGGCTGTGGACAAGCGACAGAATTCTAGGGCCCCCACCCCAAGGAATGGGAAATCACTTCGTAGTATTTTCTACCTGGAGGCCCCTGAAATATAGTTACCATAAATGCACAGATACAAAGAACACAATAAGGAATGGCAAATCAGTAGAAATTTATTTTATTTATTTATTTGATTTATATACCGCCCATCTGACAGGAAGCCACTCTGGGCGGTTTACAGGATAAAACAAACTATTACAATATGTAACAATACAAAATCATAATGAAAACAAATTAATACTACAAGTAAAAAATATAATTGAGCACCCATGTTTGTTTGTTTGTTTGTTTGTTTGTTTGTTTGTTTGTTTTTACAATTTATATGCTCTCCACTACACATAGGTCTCTGGGTGGCTTACAATCCAAAGAATTAAAACAGTTAAAAACATAAAATATCAATAAATAATGAAAACAATAATAAAAACCCTTCTCAGATGCAGTAAAAAAATCTTTTCCAGGTAAGAATACAAGCATTGATTGAATTGTTCTTATACAAAAAGGCAACATATCTTTCTCTTAGTTTGTTCTGTGCAACACTGCCACCTTTTTGTGCAAGTGCATAAATTGCTCCCAAAGAGAAAGACTGTGGTTTTGAGATTTTGAAGCACCGAATGGGCTGTTTGCTTCTTTCATAACAATCAGCCACTCTTTTAAGCTTGTCCTCTCTCTCTCTCTCTCTCTCTCTCTCTCTCTCTCTCTCTCTCTCTGTAAAACATTTTGCAGAAATATACACATCATACTAAGACAGATGGGGAATCTTGTGGGTGTTCACAAACATCTCAGTGTGTTATCTTTTTGTACCAAGACAGTATAAATCTACGAGGTTTAGGAATGTAACATTCCTTCCTATTCCTACCTTCTACCATTATACCTACCAATAATGTCAAGCACCAGCAAAACCTGCCTGAAATGACATTACTACCCACATCATTTTAGTTCAGTGCTGGTTAAGCTTTCTTTTAAGTTACAGCTTTGAGAAAGTGTTTATGTATCTCAGGCCTGCATTGCTCTTCCAGAGATTTTACTTATTTCACTGTTTTCAAAAGGGGAAAAAACAGAAAAAAGACTGACAGGGGAGAAAACAAACCTAACGAATACCAGGATAATACATGGTTGCATCTTCTTGGATTATGTGGATACATTTCAAGTGTTTCTCATTTAATTCTACTGTCAACATTCTGTTTTCCTGTAGTCCCACTTTCTGCTTACTCCCCTTTTTACTTTCCCATCTGGACATGAAGATCTACGGGGGGCAATAACTGAGCACCAAGAGTCAATATTGGTCTCTCAGAGTTAAAGGAGCAAGATATTAATTCAACTCACCCGCCCAATCTGCAGAAAAAAATAGGGCTTTCTCCCTCCACTAAAAAAAAATGCTTAATAATACACAATGATGAGTTTCTAGCAGTTTTTAAAAGGAGCGATTCAGAACATGCCTTTATTAAGCCTTCCATTTACTTAGCGATGCAGTGGAAATGAAATTAATTAGTGTGAGAAGTGGAGGTGGAGCAGATACATTAAAAGCAAATAATGGCAGAGGATTTTAAGTGTACAATCCTAAAACTTAGCCTACTGGGGGTGGGTGGGGGTGGAATGAGGAAAAACCTCCAGTTTCTCATGCCAGAGGGCATAAAGGAAGTCTCACAGTCAACAAATTTTAACACCAACCTCAGACAGACAAGGACAATTATTATTTTCATCCTTACTGAATTGGGTTGATTCTTCTCCAATTGGATATTTGTTGCTTCCATTGGCTTCCCCCAGGGAACAAATTATAGAGTACACATGGACTTCTGAAGATACCAAAACTGTTTTCTAAAGCAGGCATGGACACGGTTGTCTAAACCATGGCTCCATGCATACAACTTTGGTCCATCACCCGGGGCAAACATGGATTCTGTATGCCCCCTCCCTTTTGAGGGCGGCATGGGATAGTAGAAAGTATTAATGCTGTTTGGTCATTTTGGTGCCCCATCCCCAGACAGTACTTGGGGCACATGCTCTGCAATCATAGCCCTGTATTGCTTTCAAACCAACTGTTCATCCTAAAAGGACCAAGCCTTAGTGTGTCCCCAGTTTCTCTATGGGCAGGGGAAGTATCAGAGGAGTACTGGCTATTAACAAAGACACAAACAACCCATCTACTGCTTGAAGTAAAGAAGAAGCATTTCTCGCTTGGAACAACTGAGCAGTTGTGTAAATTGTGTAATTTTGGCCAAGAAGCCCAGGCACATTTTACTCAAAGATTAGCAACTTTGAGGGAAATCCTTGTTCTTTCCAGTTTTGACAGCTCTGCTGAGAACACACACACAAAAACCCTCTTCCCCATCCTTGCCAGATATCCAAGGACAAGCCACATGAAGATTTAGATTCCTACTTCATGTCACCTTCCGTACATGGCCCAGTTCCAGATGCTGGGGAAATCGATAGGGCCTAGAATTCTACTGGTATCTCTCTAGCAGGATCTAAATAAGTTGTTAACTTTGTGCACAAAATGCCAGACGCTGTGAACCTCCACTCTTAGTTAACATGTTTTTTTAATGACTCAGAAGCATAGGTGGCTTGTGACCAAAGTAGTGAGGAACCCACTCTATTCTAGAGAGATATGCTTCCCCCTCTGGGTACACGAGCTACCTCTGCTCAGGTGTAAATCACCCTCATGTTAAATATTGGGGCTTATTTACAAAAAATGGGGAGCAGCAGAGGATCACACCCCTATGCTAGCGTGAACATCCATGTCTCCTCCACATGCCAAGATACAGCAGTAACCTAATGAATGTTGAATGTACATTCACTGATAATAAGCCCCCCCCCAAAAAAAGAACAAATGTAGTTATCAAATAGCTGCTGTCATTAGCAGAGCGTAGTCATTATAACTGTACTGTTCTGTAGCAATCTTAATTTAAATACCTCTGTCGTTGCTTTTGTCAAGCAGTGGGCGGGTGGAAGGACGGAGCTCGTTTTTTTTCCAAACAAGCAACACTGCGATCATCAAGCCGATAATGAAAGCACACGCTTTCAGCTTTCTCATCACATCCAGCGCTTCCTTGGCTCTGCTTTAATGGGAGAGAACTAATGAAATAATTCCATAACATAAAGCTTGATTAAAGTGGCAATTAAAAGGGAATTGATCTGACGCATTCCGATTCTTGGAATTAGAAGGCGATGTAAAATTTAAAGCATCCCCTCTTTCACAGAAGTCTTAAAGACTCCTGCATCGATTGGGAAAATGTTTGAGAACAAAACACCCCCTCCCCTGCCTTTAACCAAACTAAGCCTTTAATATGGAGTCGAGCAGGGAACGGAGGAGAAGTTCTATGGTGCGTATTCCATTTTCCACAGAAGAGTGGCTTTCACATTAGAGTTTGCTATTAGCATGTTTCATGTCACTCCATCACACTGCCTCTCAGTCAAAACCTTGCATTTGTCAGAGCAGATGGAAAGTTAGTTTAAATTAATTGATAGCGTGCTGTGCACAGCTTGCAGTCCCATGAACATGCAAGGAAGAAAGGCAGATACATCCATTTCTTTTTTCTCCGATACCTATAAATTCAAGATGAAATCTCTTAAGAAACCACCAGCAAATTATCCTCCATCGTAACCATGACTTAAAAAATACCCGCCATCGTACTTTGAATTTTGAAAAGAGGCAGCCATGGTAATGAAATTGGTTGGATGCACATCATTTCAAAAAGAACTGAAGAGGACAAATGGGTCTTACCGTTTATATGGCACAGTGTTTATTGTTCCATTCCTGCTGTTTCTTTTTAAGCCACTGACCTTTCTGATTCTCCCATGCTTCAGACCACTGGTGAGCTAGTCTAGTTAAGGATCTAATCAGCTATTTATCAGATCCTTCACTGGAGAGAGAAGAAGATCAAGAGAAGCAGAAAAAAATGTATCTGTCTTTGATGGCCATTCTCTCCCACTAACAGCTGTTCCCTCTGCCTGAACTTTCTTTTTGTACTTCGTTTCAGGTGATGACATCCCCAAGTCACTAGACATCAACAGAATCTGCCCACTTATCAGTGGCTCTTTCATGTTTCATTCCCTTGCAAAACTGCTAATCCGCTTCACCTTCGCCACTGAGTAGGTTGTCAAAGTAACCATTGCTGCTCTTGGGATGAAATGGAGACTGCAGCTTAATCAGCAAATACCGTTGATCATCCAAAGGGCTCATCATCTAAGCCAGTGGTGGTGAACCTTTGGCACTCCAGATGTTTTGGACCACAATGCCCAGAATTCCAAGCTAGTATTGCCAATGGCAAAGGACTGTGGGAGTTGTGGTCCAAAACATCTGGAGTGCTGAAGGTTCACCACCACTTATCTAAAAGCCAATGACTGTATGTTTATTATTTGGGCCTCACAAGAAGTCCTCCTACAGCGATTCTCTGGACACTCATGAAAAGAGATAGTGGAATTTGTGATCCATACCACTGTGCCTGGAGAGATCCTAGAATCAGACCATACTTGAACCTGGACAATGCATGGTCATCACCTGAATGCCAAAGCTCACATTGTGATGAACTAACCAAGGTACAAAGACAACAAAGAGGCCACAAGTGCTGCAGTGAATAAGACCTTTGAGTAGAGATGGGCATGAAATGAAAAATTTTTCATTTCCTTTTTTGTTTTTTTGTTTCATTACACAACAAAATGACAACAAATTTTGTCTCTAAAAGGAAACAAAATGAACAGAAACACCGGAAATTTTGTCGTGTGTTTCGTTTTCATTACAGCAATACAGTGAACTGCTTTAAATGCTTTAAAAAATCACAAAAAATTGAAATAAATGGTAACAAAACGGTAATGAAATGAACAAAAATGAAAATGAATTTTTTGCAAAAATTCACGAAAAACGGAAACAAACCGAAACAGACCCTCCAAACGAAAAATGAAAAAGAAACAACATTTTTTTATTCATGCCCATCTCTACCTTTGAGGGTAAGGAGCCAAAAAAAATGGTCCTTATTTCTACTCCATCCCTGAAGATGCAACTCCAGTCGCCAAAAGAACATCCAGGGAAGATGCCACAGTGGATTTAGCTTGTTTTGGCTAGATCACAGGTTCTGTTCCACTTGTGATATTCATTTTAGGGGGGAAATCCTTGAAAATCAAAAAAAGTAATCAAAAATTATCATTATCATGGTTCCCAAGTGTTCCGATGAGAAAGGCAGTAAGCCGGTAGAGTACATACTTCAACATTCACAAAGCAAAGTGATCACATAACCATGTAAAACTGTGCCGTCTAAGCACTGGTGTCTTTTTATGAATGTACAGTGATATGACAACCTTTACAGCACACTATCCTGAGGGAACAAAGATTTCCCATACAATACACATCATTTTCCCTGCCTTCTCCCACACCCATGTTCCTTCTTACACATGGCATTTATAATCTGAGTCTGTGTGGTCTATTAGGTATAGTTAAGAGTTGGGATGAGTTGCATCACCTAGAGGTGACTTATAGCAGAAGACACCAGCATGGAACTGGAGAGAATGCTGCCTTTCTCCACTACTGCTGCGAGGCTTTAGAACAGTGGTGGCAAACCTTCAGCACTCCAGATAATTTAGACTGCAACTCCCAAAATCCCCAGACTAGACTGCCAATGAGAAACATCTGGAGTGCCAAAGGTTCACCACCACTGCTTTCTTTATAAGGATGGAGCTACCATAAAAAGAAATCATATTTATAATGATTCCTCCGAAATGTACCATTTGGTAGCCCCAGGGATGTTTGCAGACCTTTGAAAAATGGCTGAGCCAACATTTCTCAGAATATCTTTTTGTAGGAAATGTTCTGAGATTCCCCACTCCCACCTCAGTTCTTGCTCTACTAGAAACAGACGGTACCTTTGAAGGATAATATCCATAATGTTCTACCATGTTTGGGCTGGATTCTTTCCCAACACCCTAAAAAGACATTGAAGACCCTGAAAAAGAACAAAGATGGCAGCTAGTCAATTGACACAGTTGCAGTGGCTTTCAGAGGGTGTGCAAACAAACAAACAGATAAACAAACTTCTCCAACAAATGGAGAAGTTGGAAAATTTATTTTCCTCCTGGAGAAATTTGAGGAAATGCTCCTTTAAATATCTCAACCTCCCCCCCCCCAAGGGTGAGAAATTTGGAAAGGCCATTTGCAAATAAATCAATGTTCCTTCATAAATGTATGATCATATTAGATTTTTTAAAAAAAAAAATTCCCAAACCCCTCAACACAGATAGAGGGTAAGCCCAAATGGGGAGAGGCACTGCTTGAAGAGAGTTTCTGTTGTTACAAATGATCCAATAAAGCCCATTCTCAATGATGTATCTGTTTAAAATATTTACCGTCTACCTTTCCACCCGTTTGGATCCCTGAGGCAATCTGCAAGAGAAAATATTAAACATCTTTCCTCGCAATAAAAGCTACAACAAAAGAGAGATACCAAACAACATCGGCAATGAATTTTAAAAGAAACATGAAAAATCACATATTGCCATAAGCTTCAGCAAATAGAAACAGTTTGGGGGAAATCGTAGCAATATAGATATCTAATGAACCAGCCTGATGAGGAAGTGTGTCGCCTGGACACTGGAGAGCTCCCCTCACAAAGCAAATAGCAGGAGTAATTTATACCAGGACCACTCTGGGGATCAGAAAGCTCTTTACATGGGCCTTCCCTTGAACCTTGTTTGGCGACAGCAGCAGGTGCAGAATGTGGCGGCCAGATTGGTGGTTGGTGCGGGCAGGTTTGACTGCATCACCCCAATGCTCTGTCACCTGAACTGGCTGCCTATTCCCCCCCATAAGGTTCAAGGTGTTGGTTTTGGTCTACAAAACCCTCTATGGCTTGGGACTTGAAGATCTGACAGAGCATCTCTCCCAAAGGTCAGAGCTGGCCAGACTCAGCAGAGCCTCACTGGCCTTCTCGTTTTGGGTGGCCACCCCCAGGGAGGCCTGTAAGGTTGCAACTCACAATCAGGACTTCTCGGTGGCTGGCCCATCCATGTGGAATAAACTGCCCTACAATACAGATTCAGAACATACAGAAGTCATATATGTAGATCTCCTTTGCAGGATACTCCAATTTGTTCGACGTTGTTGTTTTTTGTTCTTACTAAAAAAACCCCATTATTTAGTCAACTGGCCTAGAGTGCCAAGCACAGAGCAGGCATTCCCTCTTTGGACAGCAATTGAGAGCTGTTGCCTCAGGAACGCAGGTGCTCTGTCATCTTGAGACGTAATGGCTATCCTGCGACCTATTTCCTGGACTAGGCTCAAGGCTGATTCTCCCCAGACTCCAGATTAGAGATGGGCACGACTAGGGAAAATGACGTTTTTGAGTTGTCGTGTGTCGGAGGCAGTCCGTTTTGGCTCATTTCCGTTTTTCGTGAAATTTCGCAAAAATTAGTCGGTTTGTTTTTTTTTGTTTTTTCGTTGTCGTTAGTACTGGTTTGGGGGGGTAGGGGGCTCCTGGAGGGAGCTGCAGGAGTCAGCCAGAGCCACAAGTGACGGACTGGCAGACTCTTTGCACCCGCTGTGTCTCACGTACTTGCATGTAGTGCAATGCAAGTAGATCTGGCTTAGGGTTAAGACGGGTTAGCGCAAGGGCTAGGGTTAGGCTAGTTACGGGTGAGGTTAGGGTGAGTATTGGGGTGCACCTCTGGGTGCCTCTCTGACCCACTTAGAAGGACAGTGTACTGGCGTATGGGTTAGGCTTAGGCTTAGGGTTCGGGTTTGGGCTACGATTATTGGGCTGTTTATGCCTGATTGGCACATCCCAGAAGTCTCTGTGGTCAACCTGGCCAAGTGGCCATGCGATTGGTGGAAAATTTGCATGGTCCACTCCCATGGGCGAGCCCATCATTGCAAATGTGCAGGTGTAAAAAAATAAAATAAAATAAAATAAAATAAAATAAAATCAACTGAGACTTTTTTTTTTGCAAGAAAAACCCACTGCTGCTACTGTAAAAATTCAAGCATTTTAAATAGCTAATTTTCGCATGTTTCTGTGGTGCTTTGGTGGGGTTTTGGGCAACGATTTCAAAAAAAATATTGCGGTCGCCATTTTGGATCCCCCGCACTGCATGGCAAATGGATGCGCCCTCCCAGCCTGGTACCAGCAAAACCTGGCCATGCGATTGGTGGAATGGCTCCAAAACTTTGCATGGTCCACTCCCAGCGAGCCCATCATTGCGAATGCGCAGGTGTAAAAAAAATAAAATAAAATAAAATAAAATAAAATCAACGGAGACTTTTTTACAAGAAAAAACCCACTGCTGCTACTGTAAAAATTCAAGCATTTACAATAGCTAAATTTCGGTTTCTGCTTTGGTGGGGTTTTGGGCAACGATTTCAAAAAAATATTGTGGTCGCCATTTTGGATCCCCCGCACTGCATGGCAAATGGATGCGCCCTCCCAGCCTGGTACCAGCAGCGCAGCAGTAGCAATAGCCAAGGAGAGGGGGGCGGGGAACCCCCCCCCAAATAAAACACCCTTCTGGCCTGGTAGGTGCCCTCAGACAGTTTTCGCCTACTTTTTAACTTTTAAAAACATTTTTTCTGTGCCGCTTGGCATTGCGGAATCGCTGCGATGCAAGGAACGAGCACGACAAATCAGACCAAATTGTTCGTTCGTCGGTTCGAGCTCGAATTCTGGCGGAGTAATTCCCGTTACCGTTTCCGTAGAGTAACGGATACGAGTAACAGAAACGGGAATACCGCTAAGTCGTGCCCATCTCTACTCCAGATGTTTCGATGGCTACAGGGACAAAGTCACTTCCTGTTGCCATATCTTCGTAGTTT
This sequence comes from Phrynocephalus forsythii, assembly GCA_029282475.1. Lineage (NCBI taxonomy): Eukaryota > Metazoa > Chordata > Lepidosauria > Squamata > Agamidae > Phrynocephalus > Phrynocephalus forsythii. The sequence goes on from JAPFRF010000013.1 coordinate 7,102,260, forward strand.
TGTCTTTTTAATTGTTCAGCCGTTGCTGCTGCGGATCTGGCTTCGATGCTGGTGTTTTGTAAATGGGACGTGGCAAATGTATTTGGACATGTGGTGTCCCATGTTAAGCATCAGCCTTTGTTCCAGGGGACCAAGGTAGTCCCATCTGGTCTTTTGTTACTTCCAGCACACAAATGTAAAGGCTCTCGGGTAGCTGGAAAACCAGCTCTGAAAAATAAATAAATAAATAAAGAAAAATTATTTATTTTATTTTATTTTATTTTATTTTATTTTGGAGTATTTTTACCCCGCCTTTCTCCTTGGAAAAGGACCCAAGGTAGCTTATAGTAATGAGGGATAATATACATTATTATGTGGGCAAATAAATAAAAATATATGAAAAGGTTGCCTTTTACAAACAGACAGAGGGAGGGAGGGAAAGAGAGAGAAAAGTGTTTCAGAGAAGTTTTTCTTAAGCAGAGCCAACGTCCTGCACAAATGGACCAGGTCAGTTTGCATCTCCTTAAAGAGACATGCGCTCTTAGCATGTATATTCATCATGCTGACCAGCTAACTTCACAGAGCTTGGATCTGATCTTGTCAGTCAACAGAGGAAATGGATGTGCTTAGGTCTCCCTCTGCCTGCTCCACAGACACATATTTCTCTGAAGTGGTGACAGGCAAGCTCCCCAGCTGTCAAGGCTGATTTAGCATTTCTAAACACTGGGTTTAGAACATCTTAGATTGAGATGGCCTCCCATGTTCCTTTTCTCTCCCTCTCATCCAACGATGCACAGAGACGTCACCCAAGAAGGATACATTCATGCCTAATTCATTTCCAAGAAAAGAACTCAAACCACCACCTTCCAGAATTCTGATGACTTTCTAATGGCATGCACATAACTTTTCTGAGGTATTTCCACTCATCTCCAGTTCACAAATGAAAAGGGGAAATGAAATAGCGAATAAGTACCAATAATCTCCAGAAGGAATTACAAGTAGTAAGAAGGGTTTGCGGGAAGATAGAATTATCATCCGTAATTGCTCAATTACCAGTGGGAGCTTATAAATGAGGAAACAGGACCCTCAGTTTCCAGGATGTGTCACTTTTATATATGTTTTCTGCCTGATGCTCCTCCTGTTCTCCAATAACATGCATCTCCCACCCCCAAAGAAACTATATTTTAGTTGGCTGGACAGCTCAGTGGTTTAAGTATTGCAACGCACAGCCAGAGGTTCGGAGTTCAATTCACCACTTTGCTTCCTGGTAGAGATGGGCACGAAACAAAAAAATGGTGTTTCGGTTTTTCGTTTCTCGTTGAGAGGTCTGTTTTGGTTCGTTTCCGTTTGTTGGGAATTTTTTGAAAAATTTCGTTACCATTTTTCGTTTTTTGTTTGTCGTTTCTACCCACTTTTGTGCGATTTTTAAAGCATTTCTGTGCGCAGGTGTCCCCCAACGCCCCGGACCAGAGGGAAAACACTAAAAAAATGGATGCTGGCAGAGACACAGTATAGACTACATATGCAGGGAGGCTGCAAAGGCAGCAGCGGGCGTTGCCCAGAGTGCAAGGCAGCCGCAGAGTGACTGCACTGTGGGGCAAGGGAGGGTACTCACCGAGAGGTACGCAACACGCGCACACACAAAGAGGCTGCAGGACTGAAGCTAGAGTCGCAGAGACAGCAATCGCACCCTAACTCCCACCAGAGACTGCAAGGAGGACGGGGGCTGCCAGACCTTTTTATGCCCTCTGTGGCTGCCAGACCTGCCCGCCCAGTCTGCAACCTGGGCATGCTATTGGTTGAACATGATCCCATCACATGGCTTGCCTCCATTTTGTGGCTGGTGCCACATCCATTTTAAAGGGAAAAGAAAAATACATCACGATGGGAGAAGACAAAAACAAACGTTTTAAGGACCCCAACCTCCCTGGTAGGTATTATCAGACAATATAAATAATTATCGCTGCATTTTTACGGATGTCCAGGGCATTTTTTTAAAATTTGAAACAGGTCATTTCACTGCGCGTCGCCATTAACGGAAACGAAATGTAACAACCACAATTTTCATGGTTCTGTTCGTTTCGTTTCATTTTCATCACAATTTTCGTTTGTCATTTTGTTACGTAACGGAAATGACAAACGGTAACGGAAACAAAAAATGTTCGTTCCGTGCCCATCTCTACTTCCTGGGATGCAATACAGGATGCACACTTGTGCTCATTACTGTTCACAAAGAGAGACCAAGCAAGGAGAAATCCTAGAACCTCACTCCTTTTTTCCCATCAGTTAACTACCTCTCGCCCAAATACAAAGCAATTGCCTCGGCTGTTTTTCAATGGCAGCTTCCTTTTTAGATATGAAGTTAGGCCTATTCAAGGTTTGAAGCTTGCCAGCTGAGCCAGACAACAACAACAACAACAACAACAACAACAACAACTGAGCCAGACAACAACAACTACTACACTACTACTACTACTACTACTACTACTACTACTACTACTACTACTACTACTAGTAGTAGTAGTAGTAGTAGTAGTAGTAGTAGTAGTAGTAGTAGTAGTAGTAGTAGTAGTAGTAGTAGAGCAAGACCTGGATCAACATCTGAAAACCCTCATTGGTCAACTACAAATGGTGACATTATTAGGAACAGCATATATTCTACGAAGATATCTCCGGTCATCTTAGGCTCTTGGAAAGAGCTCAATCGTTGGAGAAGGCCAACTCCAGCTTAACGCCAGGCAGCTGTGTTCACCAAATGATGATGATGATGATGATGATGATGATGATGATGATGATGATGATGATGATGATGATGATATACCACAGCATCTAGCAACAAGGCCACTCTGTGCAGTTGCTAGATGCTAGCAAATGCTAAAATACAAACCACAAACACCAACACTATGCAATAAATCAAACAATAAGACATAATAAAGCAGAATAAGCATAACTGAGTCAAATCAAAATCAAATCAGAACAAAGGAAAAAATTAGATCAGTGACAGAGCAAGACAAGATGAATATCAGCAAATCGAACGGAGTCAACTAATAACTAGGGAAATCCTTTCTGTATAGCCACGGCTTAAGGTGTTTCTTAAAGACAGGCAGCAAAGGGCCCAGGCCGATCTCAGGAGGGAGTTGGTTCCAAAGTAGAGGGGCTGCGATTTTTGAGTCTCCTTCAGTGATGGCAAATTTAGGTGTTAGTAAGGTTTGGGTCTCACTGGTGGGGCTCCCCAGAAAGGAGAATTAATTATTTTTGTACTCTTAAACAACCCCTAATAACTGGCTTTTGGTTGAGTTTTAAGGCAAGGATTGAAGCATTCTCAATGTGTGTACTTCTCCATTTGCTCAGAGTGCTTAAATTTGTCCGACCGACCCTGCATACCCATTGCTTTCTTAGACTGATTATTAGCCATGGGCATGACTCGGCGAAATTTTCGTTTTCGTTTCCATTTTTCATTTCCGTTACGTAACGGAAATGGTAACGAAAATTAAGCAGTCAGAACTCGAACTCGAACTGAAAAAAGAAAAATTTGGTTGGGTTTTTCATTTCCATTTGTGGCATTGCGGCGATCGCACAATGCGAAGCACAGAAAAAAGTTTTTAAAAGTTTTTTTTAAAAACCCCGACTCCCGGCCAAAAAAGCAGGCGAAAATATGCCTGCCTGAGGCTTTGCCACCTACCAGAGGGGTGGTTTCTGGGGGGGGTCCCCGGCCTTTCCCCCCCTCTTCTCCTGTCCTGGGCTGCTTGCACCAGGGTGGGGGGGGGTCATCCTCGTCATCTCGCCATGCCATGTGGTGGGAGGGGATCCAAAATGATGACTGCAATTTTTCTTTTGAAATCGTGGTCAAAAAACACACCAAATCACCACAGGAACATGTGAAATTTATTTATTTTAAATGCCTGAATTTTAATAGTAGCAGCAGTGGGGTTTTTTATAGCAATAAAACGTCGTATTGATTTTATTTTATTTTATTTTATTTTTTATTTTTTTAGACCTGCCCATTTGGGCTGGGCATGGGATGGGACCATGCAAATTGTTTGAACTATTCCACCAATGGCATCGCCAGGTTTTTGACTGACACTTCTGGATGTCTCGGAGGGCATAAAAAGCCGAGGCACCTTCCAGAAATCGCAGTCGGGTGTATGGATGTGGTTGAGGGAGGAGGGCTGGCTGCTGGTGCTGGTGTGATCCGATTGAGATTGTGGAGGGAGGCTGGAGGCTTTAGGATTTAAGTTAGGCAGGGAGGGAGGGAATTGAATTTAGAAAATAATTTCTTTGATTCCCTGCAGCTTTGTCTGCTGAAGGGAATAGCAGTTTATTCTTTATTTATTCTCTGGCAGTTTGGGAGGATTTTTTATTGATATTGGATAAAGGAGGAGGTTCGACTGGGAGTGGGAGGTGTGGATTTATTTTAAAAATATATTATATACTACCACCCATTTATTTTCTATTTTCCCAACTTCAATTTGCTTGCACACACACACATTTGGGGTGCAAGCCAAGAACAGAACCTCTATCCTAAGTGATTCCTAACTGCCCACTCGCCCGTCCGCCCGCGCCGCCACCCGCCTGTGGTCCGCGCCTCCGCCCACCCACTCGCCCACCCGTGCCTCCCCCCTGCCGCTGTCGCCGCCCACCCATGGCCCCCCGCCACCGCCACCCGCCCGCACCTCCCCCCGCCGCCCCGCCCGCCACCTAGGGCACAAAAACACCTAGCGCCGGCCCTGATTGCGGGATGCCCCTATGCTCTGGCGGAACTCAAATCGCGCTAAATTGCAGTGGAAAAAACAAATGACAAACGAAACGATGAAATGACAAATTTTTGAAAAATTTCACAACAAACGGAAACGACCCCGAAATGGACCTGTTCCGACAAACGAAAACTCGAAATGTCATTTTTTCTTGTCGTGCCCATGTCTACTGATTATATTGCAGAGGTTTCCTAAGAAAACATTGGCCTTGGTGAATGAGACAATATTGCGTGACTTCATCACCTCAAATAAAAGAAAACATATGAATGTGATCATTTGGCCTTGAGATGGTCAACTTTGCAAACCCTTTGCCCTGTTTTATTTTTCTCCTGAAACTACTCCCACTCTCCAAACTGCTGAGATGAAATTCTGCACTCATAAAATGTTCATGAATAATTCGAGGAGTCATAAAGAAACTTGGAATGGGAGAAAATTAACTTCTCACCTCCTAGTGTTACTTGAAGATTAATTTGCCTAAAAAACCTAATTAGTTGGCACTCCGCAAGCACAGAACCTTGGGTAAGAAAGCAAAGAACAAAATAAATGGGCATGTTCAGAGGGGGGGAAGGAAAATGAAGATGTTGGCGAACACAAACAAGGATCTGCAAGTAGGATGGGTTCAGCACAGCATCTCTGAAAACAGATTAAAACTGTCAAAGAAAAGGGTTCTGAGAAATAAGTGGAAATATAGCACAGCTGGGAGGAAAGGCATGTTTCACCGTTTCAAAAATATGCATTATTTAAAAATAAACAATCTGTAATTTTTATTCTTGAAGGTTTTCAGGGCGGGGATCTGGTTGTTGTTGTGAGTGTTTCAGGCTCTTTGGCCGTGTTCTGGAAGTTTTTCTTCCTGATGTTTCACCAGATTCGGTGGCTGGCATCTTCAGCAGGCAAGGAGCTCAGGGAACTAGGAGTTCTCTCTGCACTCTGGGGTACAGAGTGAGTTAGCTTGTTTTTTTTTTTTAAGTCATGGGAAAAAAGGAAACATCCTATTCATGAGAATAGGTGTTAGTCATTGCATTGTGATTAAGGGATTAAGAAGTTTGAATGCAATCAGGGGTAGCAATGATCTTTCTGTGTAGTTGATGGGTGAACTGATTGTGTGAACTGATCACTGTTGCTTGTGGCTGGGTGGGAATCATTGAGCTTTGACCTTTTGCACTCTGCAGCTTTTAGTACTGGAAGCCAGGCTTTGCTAATTTTTAGACCTTCATCACAATACAATAACTAATACCTATTCTCCTGCATGGGGCAAGTTTCCTCTTGTCCCACTCCTTCCACCTTGAGCCTCGTTACTGGGAGAAAATGAATCACACAAAAAGGGGTCCTTTCCCTCCGATGCCAATGGGATGGACTTGATTGGCACATTTCCTTGGCTGGCATAGAGAATCCCCTGTCTTAGGGATGCCTCAGGGCTATATTTGAGATGCACCTATAACCCTTCATAGTGTCGGTGAGGGGCAATAATTCTCCCTCCCTGGACCCTCTCCTGGGCCCTCACAGAGGCATACCCATTGAACACCCTGGTTACTACGGTGACACAGAGTCTCGCCATCTCTGTCTGGTGGCTTTTCTTTCACTTGCTCCTGACTCTTTTTTGAAGGCCTGAAATGGAAACTTTCTGGGACTTTCCCGATTAAAAGTGTGTGCCAGGCCACAGAACGAGATCCAATTCCCCCAGCCCTGGTTACGACAGGAGGTAGAACAAAATAAATGAGCCAACCTAGACTCAGTCAACCTCCTTTTTCTCAGTTCCTTAATGTTTTTCTTTAGAGGAAGAACGATTCCTCTGGAAAACATTTCTTTCAACGTTAAAGGAGGGGAAAGCAAGGCAGCACAAGGCAAGCATGATCTAACACCACTGTTGATGATTTCAGACAACCAAGCCCAGTTCCTCTGCCTACTTGACATATCAGGTCTAATGGCACCTTTGTTCTCTTTCTCTTTCTTCTCTTTTAATTATAATCCCTCAAAGCCTGGGCATCTCCAGTTTGTTCTAGTCGGACTCGCCACTTGAATACCAACTGGGAAAGGAAGAAGAGAGGATATTAGTTTCTTCACAGGCTCTAATGTTAACAGTGAGCTGATAAGCCAAGCTTTTGAGTGACACCTGTTTTGACTTTGAGCAAACAGATGTCTTGGACGACATTTCGGCACCAGGTAAAAACCTTCCTGTTCCTGAAGTTTTTTAACTGATGATTGTAGGTCCTGTTTTAATGTATTGTATTTATTGTATTTATATGTTTTATTGTTTTAATTTTATTGTAATTTTGATGTATTAATTGTTTATTTTGATTGGGAGCCACCGAGAGATCTCTGGGTAGTGGGTGGCTTACAAGCTAAATAAATAAATAAATAAATAAATAAATAAATAAATAAATAAATAAATAGTCCTTTTTTCCCTCTTCATAGATGTATTTTTTTAAAAAAACATATTATTTTATTTTTATTATTTAGAGTATTTTAACCCCACCTTTCTCCTTGGGGAAAAAAAGGTGGCTTACAATAATGATGGACAATATACACTCCAGTATAATTAAGTCATTCAAGTTTGAGAACAGGGAATTGAGGGGCATCTTACAGCATTAAAAGACAACACTAAAGCTACAAGAGAATGCGAGCAGTTAAAGAGAGAGTAAATATTCCATATAAAAGTTATGAGAGAAGCAGGATGAACCACCAGTATCTACATTTCTTGCAGGGCGGAAACAGGCAAAGACCTTTCTCTTCAGGCAAGCTTTCCCTGAATGATGGACCACCACGTGTATTTCGTATGAATCTATAGGTTCACATAGACTTTGTGTTTATAACTACAGAGGACCGTCGTATAACAAATGGTTTGTATAACATAAAATCTGTAGAACATAAAAAACTCTGGAGATAGGGGAAATTTGCTTAACAGAATTGCCTATGGGGCGAATCCATACAACATAAAAATGGTCACGATTAGGGATTAATCCGTTTTCAATGCATTCCTATCGGAAATTTGTATAAAAGAAAATTTGCTTAACAGAATTTCATTTGGAATGAATTAATTCCTTTATACAAGGTACCACTGTACTTATAACCTTGTAGCTTTAATGTCATGCTGTCTATTAATGCAATAAGATGTCCCTCAATTCCTTCTTCTCAAATACTTGAACATGACTGTATATTATCCCTCATTACTGTAAGCCGCCTTGGGTCCTTTTCCAAGGAGAAAGGTGGGGTAAAAATACTCTAAAATAAATGAATAAATAAATAAAATATAAGATATACCTTGGGGGGAAAGCACACAACAAGAGTCCTGTGAAACCCGAAAGGGCAACTAAAAGAGTAGTGCCTGTCTTGTTTATTGTAGTAGATGTTATAGGGATGATCAGGTGAAAGACTGTGCAAACTTCAAAAAGCTGTTTATAAAGCCCTATAGGGCTTACATCCAGGCTATTTGGACGATTCTATCACCCCGTATGAGCCTTCTTGGCATTTTAGAACTTCAAGGGAGACCTTTCTCTCCATTCCAACACCTTCCCAAGCTCATTTGGTGAGGATATGAGAGAAGCGGGGTTGGCCCCCCTCCCTCTTGTCCTTCCATCATGAGGCAAAAACCTTTCTCTTTAGGAAGGTTTTTCAACAGTAAGTTATCTCAGAAATTTGCTGGGTTTCAACGTACGGGTGCTTAAGTGTTTCAAACTTCTTTTCAATTAAGATAAAGTGTTCTGCTTATATACTGCCCCATACAATTTCAAGTAGTCTCTGGGTGGTTTACAGTTTAATTACACTATGTAGGCTACACATTGCTCCCTCCCCCCAGCAAGCTGGGTACTCATTTTACTGACCTCGGAAGGATGGAAGGCTGAGTCAACCATGAGCCTGCTACCTGGGGTTCAACCCCAGGTCGTGAGCACCATTTTAGCTGCAGTGCAGCTGTCTAACCACTGTGCCACAGGGCAGATATTGGGTTAATTTTTATACAATGTTTCTATAATATTTTAAAACTATGTTTGTTATACAGTATATCTTTTTAAAAGGTGTGGGTTGGAGGAGAGATTTAAAGGATGTGGGTAGTAAGTCATTGTGAGTAATTGATTCTCAACACACAAACAGTCAAGAAAGAGATGAGGGAGTCTTCTGCAAAATTCCGATCTCATGTACTGTGTTAGCCAGGAACTCATTAGATTCCTGGTTTGTTTCGAGTTTGTCAGCATCCAACTTTCCCACAAATAGACTCCAATGTACTTCATGCCCTAGACTGCCTCCAAACATTTGCTTCTACATGTGCATGGCATACCTGCAAAAGATTTGAACCTGTCAGGGGATTTGAACTGTTGCGTTCATTTATATTTCTAAGCATAAGTAGCATGATGATTAATGGATTCTTTGCTTCCCATACGGCATCCGTTCAAATTCATTGAGCAGAAGCAATTTTTTCCCCACTGAATGTGAGTTCCGTTGGACCAAAATATTGCATAATTTTCCATTTTTAATTCAATTTCTTCTATTTCTCAAACCGATAAGCAAACAGGTACTCTCCTGCATGTAAATCACATCCCTCCAAAGAGAAGGTGACGCCTTTTAATAAACCTAATCTTTCTCTCTCTCTTTTTTAAAAGTCACACACTTTGTATTATTAATGTGTCAGATTTCATTGCCTGTTGTTTCCCCTGCTCGGTGCATACGGGGACAACTCAGGGAAATGTAACTGACACGTCAAACATAATATATGGAGGGATGATTAGAAGGGAACTTTTAGCATTTGTTGCAGATTAATATGTTAATTACAGTACACATTCTGGGGGAGCAAAAAAAAAAAAGATTAAGTATCTCCAAAGTAAATTTATTTCTTTTAACCAGCTTCCCCCCCCCCCGCCGCATACTTCATAAAGCAGCAGAATGCATAATGTACCAAAATTCTAGCTCAATGGATACTATGCAATTCCCAGGATGAACAGCAATGTAACACAGATAATGTCTTGGCTTCTGGATGGGTTCTTAATCACAGTGGGTGATGCATGACCCAAAACACCTGTTTTCACACATCCTCTGGATATGTGGCTCTTAGGATGTAACAGCTCTACAGATACCTGCACCAAGCTGACATCTGGTTGTTTTGTGCTAATCATTTAATCTGACATTACTTAGTTTCTCAGATGTACTTTCCAGATTGCCTCTTTAAAAAGCCATTCCTTCCAAAGCATACAACTGTGTTTCATCCAGACTTTATCCCTCTTCCATCATTACTCAAGCATTATTCAATCATTCCTCAATCAAAGAATCATGGAATTGAGAGGCACCTATAAGGCAATCAAGACCAACCCTGCTCAGTGCAGGATTTATTTATTTATTTATTTATTTATTTATTTATTTATTTATTTATTTATTTATTTATTTTGTGTATTTACTGACCACCTGCCTTCCCTAAAAGGCAACTCCAGGCAGTTTACAGTTGAACAAGGGATCAAATAACAGAGAGTAGCAAGACTTCAAAACTAGCTGGCAAGAGGGCAGCAAAATAAACAGAATCCCAGGACAACAAAAAACAAGAAGTTAGGAGCACAAGCTAAAGTATATCTGGCCAATGGCTATTTAATTCTCTCACATTTACTTCCTTGGCCCTACCTCATCTTTTTCATTTTTTCACACTTTCCTACACAAGGTGTCTGAAGAGGACAGTCTTTTCTGTTTGTCAGGGTTCGCTACATGGCTCAGGACCCAGAGTCTCCAATCAATTGGAAATCCCCACCCCCATGGATAGTAGAAGAGTTGTCTTGAGACCCATCGGGTTTCAAAATAAGATAGTGAGGAAACCAGAAACAGAAGGGATAGGGTTATTCCACTGTCTGCTGTTAAAGTATACTGTATACACTTTCATAGAATAGTAGAATAATGAAGTTGGAAGCCCATCAATTTCAACAGCCTACACAAGGCAGGGATACAGACCATAGGATATCTGGCAGGTGGCTGTCTAAATTTCTCTCAAATGCCTCCAGTGTTGCAGCACTGACCACCACTTGAGGTAATTGGTTCCACTATTGTACTACTCTAACAGTCAGGAAGTTTTTTTTTTCCTGCTATTCAACTGAAATCGGTCTTCCTGTAACTTGACCCCATTGATCTGTGCCTTGCACTCTGGGGTGATTGGGTTTCACAACTACTGAACAGTGCTTAATCTTGAATCAAGGCAGAATGAGTTCCACTATGCAATGATTCAGTAAGCCAAGGACAGACACATTTCATAAACTTTTCAATGGATTTCTGCTGGGTCAGGCAACTCTGCACCATCATAAGATACTAGCTTGCAAAAGCTGCATCCCATATAAGTCAAACATAATAGCTTTACCACGGCATTTGTTTATTCATAGCTGAGCCATAAAATATGAGCCAATATATAAAAAGACCATGTCCTCCCCACCAAATATAGAAAGTGACCATCTAGCATCAGTTCGGTTGACTGCCAATCATAGTTGATTACTTTGGTAAGTCAAACCCTACTCACATCACTTTGGGATGTCCCATTTTCATGCACATTTTCAGGTGAGACCGAAACTTTTTTAAAAAAAAAATCAGGGTGCACGTATGCTACGTTTTATAATTTTTGAGTCGATTTTCCTTATTATAACTGGAGGTACAATAGCCCTAAACATTAGTACTAAGTACTAAATTACCCATCTTGTGATGAAACAATTTTCCAAAGTTGTACTCCCACCCTGTTAAAAACAAACCCTAAAAGTTGTCAGAATGGTGGTGATGCCAAGATGAGATATCAAGAATTACATTGTTTAATGTGGGTTACTACATCTATGTTGAGTCTCTTCACCTATGCACGGTTGTGAGCGCTATTTTCTCAACCTTTGGATCTATCTATCTATCTATCTATCTATCTATCTATCTATCTATCTATCTATCTATCTATCTATCTATCTATCTATATCTGTTCCCCGCCAGGCCATAGGATTAGCTTTCAGGGGGAAATGGAGAAAGCAACAGCACGATGTACTCCATTGCAGGTCAACTTGTCAAGGAGAATGCCGTGCTAATTGGCATATCCAAGCATTAAGTTTGACAAAAATCACAGTAAATGATTCCAGCTTGACAATGCCTTGATCCCCAAATTTGGCATGAAAACAGTTCCTCCACTGGCAATAACTGAATTAAAAGAGAATGTGGTTCCTAGTGGGACAAGAATTCATTTCCCAGTGAGAGATGGATTTGCTTATTATTGTAAGGACGGCTACAGAACATGTAATTCACATCAATTTCTGATTTGTGGAAGAGAGCTTAATCAGCAGTGACATTTTGATAAAAGCATGTGGAGAAGGCATTAAAGCTACGGGGAAAATGCTGTATGTCATGGAAGACAACAAAAACAGCTCACCAAAAAATGAGAAGTCGCAAAAGACTTGAGGTGCTCCCTTCGGTTCTCAAAGCCCGTAGTCCCAATCCAGAAGAGAGTTGCATTTCCCTAAACTTCTCTTTTTAAGAAATGATACCCTGACTTCTAAATTTGAACACTACTATGGAGAATACCCCCTTTCACATTTTTACATGTACATCATCTGACTGATTTGGGCCACTTTGTTTCTTCTTTTTAAAGGGGGATGGGGTTCTAGTGACTTTTTTTTGTAGTAAGTAAAGAATGAAGTAGAGGAAAAACAGCACAGAAATGAGCACAGATGACAAAATCACTCTAGAAGCATCTCAAGCATAAGGGGGGGGTATATTTACTTACAGTTACCATCTGTAGTTCCAGTCAGAAGGAAAGGGGGGGATGAAGTCTCCAGCATTCAGCAGACCCTGCATGTGCACTGATTGGAACATGGACAGAAGAAGAGGAACAGCATCAACAAAATGGTGGAAGCAAAAACAAACAAGAAGAGGGACTGGGGACTTGCCTCAGGATAAGAACTTTACCAATCAGGTTAAAGGCAAACGATCATATTAAGGAGTAAATCCCAATCTCACTGATACCCATCCAACTGCATGCAATATTGCTATTATGGGATCACTCTCAAGACTGTTTTTGACTGCCTTGTCCAACGCACCCATGACAAACTGAAATGGCCCATCCCTCTTGAATCAGGTCAAGAAGTTCCACTGAGGAGTGGACAATGGTGTTTTCTAGGACATCATTCCCTCAGGAGCACAGTAACTCATTGAACAAACAAACAAAAAGCTTTGTAGTTTCTGGTGAAATTCAAACAAACTACGATCTACATAAGGGGTAGTTTTTTGTACTTAAGGACTCCAAGATGCTGGCAGTTCTGGTACTCTAAACAAAACCCAGACTTGGAATTCTTTAAAGCTCTCTATTAGTGTGACTGAACACAGACACTAGTCTGTTGTCTGGGTTCCAGATGTTCCATATGAGGTCAACAGGAGCATTTCAGCAGCATCCAAAGGTTTGCTAGTTCAAATAACCCAGGATTCTTTAGCATTGTAGCATATTGGGACATTCACCCACATCTAATGGAACCAGTGACCATGGCATAAAATGGACTCCATTTCATTCACTAGATGGCCTCCCGAGGCTCATCGACTGTCCAATTCCAAATGATTTACATTTAGAAAAGATGTCAACAAAAATGTAATCCACCACGATGTGAAAACTGCCCGCCCGCCCTCCTGATCTAGTGGGAGGGCCAAAAAGTAGGCATTAAAAGAAAACAAACCTCATTGTATAAGCGGCCAATCACTACCCTTCAATTTAAATCAAATATTCTTTCTCCATGCACCTTCAATTATTCCCTCTGAATAACATGATTCAAGCACTTCAATCACAATTTGAGTTTGGAAAGACGCTATCTACAGTCAATTCCAACCGATTTAGAAAAACACAATGGTGTATCTCATAAAATCTCGCACAGGAGCCCATTTTAAATCCCCCCCCAAAAAAATGTCTAGATTGGGGGGGGGGATGAGTGGCATTGACAAGGCTCATATTTTTTAAAAAAAATTCTATTGTCATCTCAAATCTGATTGGAATTGGAAAAAAATATAATGGGTTTCAGATGTCTGAGGAAGGAATAAAATGTTCGACCAGATGTGGCCACCATCACTCAAGTAATAATTGCAGTGACAAAACTATGCTGTTACAAACCCTCTGTCTGCCTGCCCTGAAAGATGTGCAATAGTTTACTATGGATGAGCTTGACAACCTGTCATTTTAATTGTGTCCCCCTCGGCCCCCCTGCCCTGGATGGTGGAGGTGAACAATAGTCATTTGCAAAAGGTAATGAACTGAATCTTGCCAGCAAAATGGAAATTTTATGTAGTCATAGTATGATAGTCTGTGCCTGTGGTGGCAGACGTGGTGGTAAATGTTGGAGAAATCTCTATAAGAAACTGATTTTGCTAAATAGTTAGCCGGACTGAGATGAACACAGAAAACATACAAGTCCCCTAGCGGGCTTCACGTGGAAATGGAGAAAAGGCATTAACATTGTTTTTAAAATAGAAAACAAACAAACAAACAAATAAACAACATTGCCCCTACTTGAAACAGAAGACCACATTTTTAAAATATATATATTAATGTATTGGCTTCTTTAAGTCATCCATTAGCCCTTGTTGACTGAACAGCATGGGGGAAAGGCTCAGAATAGCAAATAAATAATATAGATTATGTTTGCAGTCCATAAAGAAAGACTGAGTGTGAACACTGTTTGACGTCAGCAAAATCACCTCTCTCCAGATAGATCCCAGTGAGCATACTGCTCTTGAAAGAGCAACTGAGTACAATTAAATCCTTTTGCACAACACATGATCCTTTCTGGACTTTTACCACAAGAAATGTAATTTGGCTAATCGCTGATTAATTTGTTTTTAATCAAAATGTTTTTTGCTTCTGTGTCAGATTCCTTAAAGGTTAATGGCTCCAATGAACTTCCATAACCCACAAAAAGCTCAGACACATTTCCAATGAAGGCCACCGAGGTCTGACTTTGCATATTGATGGTGGTGCCATTTGGCTTCCCCTACGGTTGAATATTCGTCCCGACAAAAAGAGAGACTGGCAGCCAGTTTGTTTGAGGCCAGGCTAGGATGTCAGTTTGGAGTACTGGCTCTTTAAAAAAAAAAAAGAACCATGAACATATAGAAGGTATTTTTTTTTAAACCAAAACTCAATGGCTCACTGACGCTAATAAGCACACATAAGAGAATTGCCAAGTCTAGAAGCCAGAGAAGTTAGCTGTGAACTTGCTAGTTTGTGTGACTTGAACGATCCAGTTTCTGACTACTGTTTTAAAAAAGGATGTTTTTACATTTAAGTTCAGTTTCTAAATAAGGAACGAGTTGTCTTTTCACACTTAGGGTTTTTATTTTGTTTTGTTTTTAAATCAGACTTGAAGTGGATGACACTTTCAAGTAGAGGACTATCAAATAAGACACATGACCCAACTGGTAATTCATCGGGAGAGAGTTTACTTTTCTGGTTCTAACTGCACTTGCTTCCTTCAAATATACATGACATTTGCTGCTCTTTATAATTCCATTTCCAAAACATATTTTTTCCTCCTTAGCAGCTGCTTTTAAAAGCAAAAACCTCCATTAGCTGCCGTGCAACTGCAGACCAATAACACCCAGTGTGTACTTTCCATCAATCTGACCTGCCATGAAAATTAAATGAGGAAGCAGAGAGCTGTTGATAAAGTTTTATTTCTTCCAATCACTATTAATCATTTATACAGCCCCTTTGAAAACAAAAAGTAAATAAATACAAATAGAGCCAGTAGCAGAGAAGCCAAATTTAAACGGATAGACCAGTGGGTTTGGGACCTCAGATGAAGAAGCAGGTGGAGCCAAGCATGGTCTCACATGGGATGCCACCTCGGGGCCCAGTCAGCAACAAAATCAACTCAGGTCATATGTGGGATTAAGCTTCTGGGTTGACATAACTGGAGCCATTTTGCCATTTCAGAGGCAACAACTTCTGATGGTAAAGGTCCAAGTTTATTTGCAACAGCAGACAAGATTATGTCAGCACACTAGCCCTCCCCTCTTTTTCCTTAGTTAAGCTTGCCAATAAGAGATCTCTTTGTCTTCTCAATTGCCAGTTAAGGTTACCAATTAGAGAAACAGTTTGCCAATTGAGGCACTATCTCTTATCACTAAAGCTAAAGCTTGCCCATTAGAGCAATGCACAAAGGTATACTAATACACATAGAAATGCATATTAATTTAGACCTCCCATGCAATGCCTCTTTAACTATATTTGGGGGACTTCTTGCTGCACCACAAAGAAATGATGTAATGAGCTATGGTACAGGGGTTAATTAAAGGGGGCCTCTTCAGACAATAGAAAAGCTCCTCCGCTGCTTCGGATCTCTCTCTCTCTCTCTCTCTCTCTCTCTCTCTCTCTCTGTGTGTGTGTGTGTGTGTGCGCGCGTGCACGTGTGTGTGTGTGTGTGTGTGTGTGTGTGTGTGTGTGTGTGTGTGTGTGTGTGTGTGTGTGTGTGTGTGTGTGTGTGTGTGTGTGTGTGTGTGTGTGTGTGTTCTTCAAAGTGCTTCCCGTTACTCCAGCATCCAGCAACCCCAGCTGTCCCCAGTTATTGCAACAGTCATAAACATAATAGAAACAATCTATCTATCTATTTATTTATTTGTTATATTTATATACCGCCCATCTTCTGGATGGAACTCTAGCACCTGCAACGTTCAGCTGCTGGGCTGTATTTTCAGCAGATGGGTGACCCAGCTGTGGAATCTTCTGCCATGCAGATGCTTTAGACCAGGCATGTCCAACTTCTGGCCTCCTGATGTTTTGGACCACAACTTCCAGAATTCTAAGCCTATATTTCCAAATGGCAAAGGAGTGTGGCAGTTGTGGTCCAAAACATCTGGAGGGGCGAAGTTTGGACATGCCTGCTCTAGATGGCTGCTACGTGCCATCAAGTCACCTATGGCAGCTCCACGAAGGACTGACCTCTACAATGTCCTGTTCTCTGTTGCCCTCTGCATTCATTTAAGAAGTTAACCCATCTCATATTCCATCTTCTTCTTTTCCTGCTCCCTTTTATCTTTCCCTGGGACCTTTTCCCTTTCTCAGTATTATTCTCCATTCCAGAGGACCCTGCTTTCTCATAAGGAGTCCCAAGTAGGGCAGCCTCCATTTCCTCCTTTTTGCCTTCACCGCTAGTTCAGATTTGATTTGATCTAAGGCCCACGTGTTGGTCTTTGTGGCAGGCCAGAGTATCTGCAAAAGCTCTTCTCTAGCGCATTTCAAAGTACCATATTTTTCCATCTATAAGAAACCCCCATGTATAAGACGACCCCAATTTTTCAGCAAGAATACAGTGTGGTTCTCTCATGGGCTGACTCCCATGTATAAGACGACCCTGATTTTTTAGTACCTAACAGTTTTAGTAAAAAAAAAAAAGTCTTATACATGCAAAAATACAGTAATCACCCCCCGGCATTCTTCAATGTTCAACTTTCACACCCATACATGGCGATCAGAAATACAATAATTTGGGCTACATATCATAAATCCTTACAGCTGACTATGCTGGCTTGAGGTTCTGCCATCATTATATGGGTCAGGTTTCCCGATCCCTGTTCAAACGATACTGTCAACATGTTTATTGTTCCCTTACAACTTGCCCATTGTCTTTTTCTTTTTAAGATATGGAAAGGAACTCTTCAAATAAAGTGTCTGTGCTGCTTTAACTCAGTTAAATACAATCCTAGAAGGATTTGTAGAACAGAGATGCTAAATCCTCACCTGTTCATTTTCGCATGTGAAAACAAAACAAAAAGCTGCCAATGCAAGGCCAAGGTGTTACGTAACCATCTGGAAGATAATCTCCACATCTGTAAGAACAATCATTTTGAAAATTACACAGAACAGGACAGTTGTTAACGGATGGCTCATGGCGCAGTGGTTAAATGCCTGTCCTGCAGCTGAAACTGTGCTCACGACCTGGGGTTCAATCCCAGGTAGCAGGCTCAAGGTTCACTCAGCCTTCCATCCTTCCGAGGGTGGTAAAATGAGTAACCAGCTTGGCGGTGGTGGTGGTGGTGCAATGTGTAGCCTGCATAATGTAATTAAAACTGTAAACCAGCCAGAGACTACTTGAAGTGGTATGGGGCAGTAAATAAGCAGAACACTTTACTTTGCTTTCTGTTTTGTTTCATACAATTTGGGGATTGGGAAGCATGGCATGGGTTTGTTTCCTACTAAATCATCCTTGTTGCATGTGTGTCTACAGTACTTTCCAAAGGGAAAATGCATTCTTTTTAAACAGTTCCTTTTGTGCAATTTGTAGAAATGCTGATGAGCAAGAAAGACTGTCTTCTCTTGTACTTGTATTATAATTGGGGAATATCGGAAGGCTTGGCCATTAAGCATCAAAGTCTGTCATTGTGTTGGGACAGCCTAAATCAATAAGGATAAGGGGTTCAGCAAGAATTATTCACATTCTTACCACAAACTGGGCCTCATGCATTTGTATCAAATAAACAAACAGAAGCATAAAATTAGAGGTCTCAGTAATGGCTACACAAATGCTTGAATAGTTGGGTTAGACATTTCAGAGTCTTCCTTATTATAAAGTCAGTGGCAGTCTTGATGACGGTGACATTTTCTGGTAGTATTTCTGGCCTGAGTTTTAAGAATTAATTTATTTGATTACAAATAAAATGCCCTGTGTTAAATATGGGAGAGGGCCTTCTTTGTTACTGCTTCCAGATTTTGGTACTCCCTCCCACTGGCGGCCAGAGTGGCTGCAAGCAAGCAAAGACCTTTCTCTTCAGGCAAACTTTTCCTCGGTGACTACCTGAGTGAAACTTTTAAGTGGAAGATTGCCTCTCTTTGCTTTGAATGTCATTTCCGTGCTGTTTACTGGGCTTTTTAAAAAGTGTAGTATTTCTTTGATTCTTTCCAGTATTTGCATACTCACTGTTAGAGATGGGCACGAAACGAACAATTTTTCATTTCCGTTTTTGTTTTTTCATTTTGTTACATAACAAAATGACAAACGAATTTTGTCTCTAAAATGAAACAAAACGAACAGAAACACTGGAAATTTTGTCATGTGTTTCGTTTCCGTTACTGCAATATGAGTGAATTGCTTAAAATCCTTGAAAAATCACAAAAATTGAAATAAATGGTAACGAAATGAATGAAAACGAAAACAAATTTTTTGCAAAAATTCACGAAAAATGGAAACGAACCAAAATGGACCCTCCAAACGACAAACGAAATGCCATTTTTTTAATTCGTGCCCATCTCTACTCACTGTTCTTAGCTCTAAATACCAACTTTTAAACATGCAAATCACCTTGTTCCTTTTTAAGGAGAAAGGTCAAATAAAAATATTTTAACTAGCTAACTAACTAACTAACTAAGAAATTTACTAGCTAATTAAAATGGAGACCATTCAAGGAAACCAAATTCCCAGGCATCTCAAAGGATCAAGCATCTCAAAGCTTTGACGCCAACCAAAGCTTATCTGGATCAAACAGAACCTTGAGCTATTTGGAAACCCATCATTAATGGACATACCAATATTTCTAATTTGCATTCCTCTTATCCATGTGACCAACAGAGCAAGGGGATTGGGCTTCTTAATCCAACTCTCAGTTTTTCATATTTTTCCAACCTGTTTTTCTTTTTTCTTAATTCATGCAACAGAATCCATTGGCAAGAACCTCTTAAGCAAGAGAGAGCATCAGGGAATAGAGTTGGATGGAACAGAACCCACTAGACATATTATTACAAGAACATAAGTGATGGGATTTCTCTGGGAAAGGGTAAGTAATGTTAATTTCCTGGAAGCAGATCCAACCTTTGTACCCAGCAGCTCAGCACCGCAGGTGACACATCTGTTACCCGTGCAAAGGACTTGATTTTTGGAAGGACTTGGCGTTGCTGCTCAGATCCTCAGCTGGAGACCGAGAAACTGATGTTTCACTTGATGTGGCAAACCACAGGGTTCCCAGAATAATAATGTCTGAAACATCATCTTTAAAAAAAATCCCTCACATTGATATCACTCCACTTCCTCCCTAAATGTACTAAATTAGCACTATTTTCAGGACATCTTAGTCTAGCTATTGAGATTAAAAGTGAACAAAACTTTGCAAGCAACCAAAGATTAGAATAACAGCCCACTGATGCAAATTGGAAAAGTCTGGCAACACTGAATCACATAATCCTGCTTTTGGAGGAACCATCAATGCTATTAGTAGAATACTAATCAGCACAGAATATCCAAGACACTGGGAAAGGTCCTCACTAGCAAACTGCAATTGGTTGGAAACATACAGGGAAGAGGAAGAAGCTTCAAGACCACCATAAAAAGAATCCTCCATTTTATGATGGCCATGGGATTGTGACTCTTGGATTCACAACCCTCAAAAAGCATGAAACCACTTTCCCTAGTCAGTGATCAGCCTCTTCCTGCAACCATGGAGAAGAAGCTTACTGGCTTAGACACAATGTTGGACTGTTTTCTTTCCAGCCAAATATTGACTTGGGAAGGACCTTCAGGGTCTCAAGCAGAGATGGTCACGAAATGAACAATTTTTTTGTTTCCATTTTCATTTTTTCATTTCGTTACATAACAAAACAACAAACGAATTTTGTCTTCAAAATGAAACAAAACGAACAGAAACACCAGAAATTTTGTTGTCTGTTTCGTTTCTGTTACTGCAATACAGTGAACTGCTTTAAATGCTAAAAAAATAAAAATTGAAATAAATGGTAATGAAATGGTAATGAAATGAATGAAAATGAAAATGATTTTTTTGCAAAAAAATCACGAAAAAAACGGAAACGAACCAAAATGGACCCTCCAAATGACAAACAACAAATGTAACTCCATTTTTTCTATTCGTGCCCATCTCTAGTCTCAAGCCATGGGCTTTAACATCACCTGCTCTCTGAGGACTCTTTCACAATATACTAGGGATTCAACAAGTGACCTGCATGCACTGACTGCATAACCTTCCTTGAACAGGGCTACCCTCAGCAACTAGCTGTCTGAAGACAAGGCGTAGTTGTGAAGTCTGGACAAGGTTTTGGAAGCTAGACCAACCTAAATCTAGTGCAGTGGTTCTCAATCTGTGGGTCCCCAGATGTTTCTGGACTGCAACTCCAAGAAATCTTCATCACTAGCTGAGCTGGCCAGGATTTCTGGGTGTTAGAGGTCCACAGGTTGAGAACCACTTATCTAGTGGGACTGGAGCCTGCTGGAATCAACATATATCATTGACCAGAGAGTTTCCTTTTGGTCACTCATAATGCACTCTGCAGAAATGTTCAAGGGCAACAGGAGATGATGATGGTCCCATAAGCTTCATGCCCACCAAACTGTTTCACTCATATTTCCTACAACATATAAAAAGGCCATCTAAAAACAGATTGAGGGCTAAACTGAAGATATCTCTTACACAGATTTTCTGGCTGTCCTCATATATACTGTAGCTGTAGCTCAATTCACAAACCCAGTAGAAAACTCTTTTCAGTGCTTTGTTAGCACCTTGATCTCCAAGGCGGTCATCAATCACTTTGTTACATCTCCTCAACTCTTCCTTTCCCACCTGCTAAAGCCTAATAAGAACACTCATTAAGATGACACCACCATTGGGTTGGTTGGGAGCTTTCAACAGCTGGTTCATCATGAGAAATCATTAACTCAGCAGCATTCCCAAAGGGCACTCCAGCGAACGCTCAGGTGTGGAAGAGACTGGGATTAGTTCCTCTTATATATAAATTGGCCAGCCTGATGCTTGGCTCCAATCAAGTGGATTTTGTATCTGCAACTGATTGATTAACGCACAGCAAGCTCTTCTGTTCCGCAGGGAACGTGTCTGCTCTTTGTGTGGATTTGCAAAAGCATGCAGAATTCAAAGGGCATTGCAGATACACTCTCAGAGAAAATGAAGCCTTTATCCCTTTCTGGAGCCACCTCGTTATCCTTGCCAAGAGTCACCAGACATTTAGATGTACAAAACCACCAGAAATCCCAAACTGGCCATCTCATTGCTGATGTGTTTGTTTCAAGGTCAGATGCAATGTGACAAGCCTATCAATTCATAGGATAGGAGTGGGATATTTCAAAACTAATGGAGAATCTTTAAATTGCTTGTGTTGAGAATGTCTGGAGTGGGCCTTAAAAATGAAACTCAGACTCTTGTAATGCCCATGGCTGAGAACAGCTAACTCTTTGGTAACACTGGAGGCATATTGCAAATCTTTCTCTGAGAATTCAACATGCTACTGACCAACAAATGTCATGGACACTTTCATAGAATACCTAATGACCCTCACTGGTTTGGAAAGGAAGGAAGGAAGGGTATTATCTCAAGCTTCAAAGTCCCTTTCAAAGGCTCTGAAGATCTAATAATCATTGCCTTCATGTCCTCCTTGCGGACTTCCCATGGAAGTCTTCCCAAAGTCTTCCAGTATGGACTTCCAATGGTGTAGATTCCAAGTAACAACAAATACACCCTTCTTAACCTATAAAGTCTTAAATGGTTTGGGTGCAAGCTATTTAAAAGACTATATCACCTTCTATGAGACTGCATAGATATTCAGATCACAGGTGAGACATTACTCTCAGTCCCACCATCTTCAAAGGTACATTTGATGGGGACATGGACAAGGGCTTTCACTGCTACTGCTCCCAGACTCTGGAACTCCCTCCCACAAAAGACCAGGCGGGTCCCATCTTTGCTTCCCTTCCTCAAGCAGACAAAGGCCTTTCTCATTGGGCAGGCTTTTCCTTAATGAATGGGGGCCTGAGGGGGGGATTTTAAATTGATTACTGTGCTCTGTTGATTTAAATGTGATTTAACATTGGCCTTTAATAATAATAATAATAATAATAATAATAATAATAATAATAATAATAATAATAATAATAATAATAATAAGAAGAAGAAGAAGAAGAAGAAGAAGAAGAAAGAAGAAGAAGAAGAAGAAGAAGACATGGGCACGACTCAAAAAAATGGTGTGTCGTTTGTCGTTTAGGGGGTCCGTTTCGGTTCGTTTTCGTTTTTCGTGATTTTTTTGCAAAAAAAATTGTTTTCGTTTTGTTACATAACAAAATAAAAAAACAAAAATGAAAACGAAAAATTGCTGTTTTGTTAGCATTCATTACAGTTCAATGTATTTGCCGCAATGAAAACAAAACGCATGACAAAATTTCTGTTGTTTCATTTCGTTTCGTTTCATTTTGGAGACAAAATTCATTTTTCGTTTCATTACATAACAAAACAAAAAAACAAAAATGAAAATGAAAAACTGCTCATTTCGTGCCCATCTCTAATAATAATAATAATAATAATAATAATAATAATAATAATAATAATAATAATAATAATAATAATAATAATAATAATAATAATAATACATGATTAAATCATTTTAAATATTTGTAGCTTTTAAAGACTGTTTTAAAAGACTGCCTTGGGTCCTTTTAGGGAGAAAGGGGGGGGGATAGAAAGATTGCATACAGATAAATAAATCAAGGCCTGTTGATTTCCAGTTCAGCACCTTTCCCCCTGCATTAGACATCAGCAAGAAGCTGCTCTGAAAAGCTGCTGCAGAGGGAAATAGGATGCCATCTCTTTGCGAGTGCCTATTTATTCACTTCTTCCCTTTATTTCATATTCCCGTTCTTCTAATTACTGTGTGCCTGTCTACTGAGGCTACATTCTGCATCTGAAGAAAAGGCTTATGCCGAATAAACATGCCAGTCTTCAATATATCATAAGACTCCCTGTTGTCCTTTACAGGGCAAGGCAGCCAATGTGTGTAGGGAACACCTTGTTTTTACTGCCTGCACGTGAGCCACTTTGGAAACTCATTTGTCTTCCAATGACACCTTTTTAATCTTTTGCCTATTTTGAGCTGACTTTGTATTATTTGATTTTTCAGTGCTCGTCACCTTGAGTACTGTTTCTGTGAGAAAGCTGGGGTGCAACTCTAAGACATACAGAGGTTTTCTATCCCATGACCACTAAAAACCACTTCAAACTGCTTGAAGATGCGGTTAATAAAATTGTGTCCCCACGACCAGTGGACTTTAAAGGAGGGGAAATGCAACCACGCCCACTTAAGTGTGACCCAGCGAGTTTTGCAAGTACCTGGTCTCAAGGTGGTACAAAGCTTGTCTCAATTCCGATGTGGATTTTTAACTCAGAAAATCTGCATCAAAAACTTTTCATTCAGCGGTTCTTTAAACTGTGCCCGTGGGGACACAGGAACAGTGTTTTCAACCATGTGACTGTTCCATGGGAAAATCCACATTTTACTTTGATCCAGGTTTGCTGACCATGGGATAGCAGCCACTAGTGAAACAGGATCTTCAGAGCAAACAAAGGACAATATCCGGGACAATTCATTCCAAAGGAAGGCACAGGGAGACAGACCCAGCAAAGGCATGGGAATCTGCAACCAACAAAGACTATTTGCAGTTCAGAAGACTTCTCACTGCATAAGGGCTGATGGAGCTTGGTGCAGTGCCTCGTCTGAACACCACTGCGCAGAGCATCAGGGTTTAGTGCAGAGCGGCAGCTGCACGAGCAGCAGAACAGATGCAATACCTTTGCCCCCCAGTCCGGCTGCTGCACTGAACCCCTTTCAAGCCCACAGTATTCTAAGCAAAGGAGCCAAAGGCTCTTCCAAGGATCAGTAGCAGCAAATCCATTCTCAGCGCGGAAATCCCTCTCCAATCGTAAAAGACCAGATGCCAAGAGCTGCAGAATGTCTCAATCTGCTCTGTTTCTCTTGGAGCCAAGTCAAGAAATAAGAGAGAGTGCAACGCAGAAAGCAACCCTTATGTTTGGGTGGATGGTGGGATGCCACATGAAACCAAACTGACACTTAGAACACACCAGACATTGTCCTAGAATCAGAAGGATCACTGAGGTTTGCAAACCCCAGTAGACCCTTTTAAACTATACTCCTGTTGGTCTTCCAGGCATTATTAGGCAGTAACTTCATTTCTGCCTAACCCATATAGCTACCAGGAAAAGATGGTAGGATTTGCATACACACCCCACTATTTTGGAAGGACACAATTGTCGCTCTAACACTTTGGGGAGAAGGGAGAAAAGATCTGGGATCGTTTTTTTCTCCCAGAGCAAGAGTGATGATATTGTCTACTGAAGCAGTGGAAAGGTTCCTGTTGAGGGTTTCCAAGGAGGGGTTGAGCCCTTGTGATGTCACAGGATAGATCTCTTTGATGGCACAGACGTGGAGCCAGCCAGACCTAGTTGATTATGTGCAAAACGCAATGCACCCATTGTCTTTTTCAGGGCCTTGCACTTCCCGCTCAGCTTTAAAAATAATGTTCCATACATGCAGTGCATTGCACCTAAAAACAGAGTGAGACCTGACTCCAGCTGGGAAAAAAAGAGTGTAGTTTTTAAATCCACCTCAGATATGCACCTGACACAACAACAGTCAAACCTTTCCCAAATCTACAGTCATTAAAAGAGACCAACCTCTTCTGTTAGAATAATCACCTTGGACTGGGCAACGTGACTTGAACAGTCATTAAAAGAGACCAACCTCTTCTGTTAGTCTACACAAACAGCCAGTTAGAATGTCGGCTAAAATTCTCCATTTCCTTGGTGGAAAGCAATTTAGGTCAACCTAACATTCCAGCCATTTTGTGGAGTAAGAAGCACACTGTCAGGCGTTGTGTGGAAGAAATTTAATTCATGGGCATGCCACAAATATTCCCCCCTGTGCAATAAGGAAGGATAATAAGTGTGTACGCAACCCCCCCCACACACACACACACCAATTTTTTATCTGCAAGCTCAATGTCCCCCAGCTTAGGAAGAAAAGCCTCAAGAGCGCTGGCTTTGTGGAGCAGATTTAATGCTCAAGAAAGAGGCTCCAGGAGAAAGCTTTGCCTTCACCACAAATCCAACTGAAGTGCCGTGACCTTGCCATTTTAGAAAGATGCAGGTCACATCAAAAGCGGACCTTCTTATTCTGAAGCAAGAACCCTCCAGTCTGAGGTTGAACCATGTTCTGTACATCTGGGAGACGGCTTGGTTTTATTTTCTTCTTCAGAAAACGCTGCTGTGTCTTTTCCAAGGCTCAAATGCCCAAATTTAATGAGTGACAGTGTCATCTCTTTTGTGCAGGAATACCAAAAAGAAACTCCACCGAAACCTTCCGAACTGAACTCGTTTTGCTAGCTTTAGAGAACACAGCATACCATAAGTCACAGGAACAACCACCATCCAGTTGATGGAGGGGAAATGAGATTTTGATGCAGTCACTTGCCTCTTTAATGGATAATTGCAGAATAAGTGGAACTGCCCTTTCTTTCTGAGGATTAGCTACACCGTATGAATAGAGGAAGCAAAATTTGAACATAGAAAAGGTGAACACCACAAACGGAACCATTACTAGAACTGTGAGCAGGGAAAGTAGCTCAGATCCTGGGTCAGCAAGTCCAGAAAGATCAACCTTGCTGGAAAATGATAGCTGTGGGGAAAACTATTTGTGAAAGATTTATGCTTGCAGAGGCGCTGCACCTGTCAGCCAACAAGCCACAATTAATGGCTATAGGGGCATAGTTTTTTTCATATCATTATTCCACTTGTTAAGGTCTATAATACCTTTATTTCTGGACTTGGGGACCCAGGATCTGAACTACTTTTCCAGGGCTCAGTTCTAGTAATGGTCCTTTGTGGTGTTTACTTTTTTATGCACTTGCTTCTTTCAGTTTTCATAGCAGCCATGAATGCAGCAAAGCTGATCGAGGCACCTGTTTCTGGTGATCGTGTTGCCGCTTCCTAGAAAGCCATGGCTGTAGCAGGAGCAAGGTGGCTGGGTGTGTATAGTACCATCAACCGCCACTGTTCAACTCGCCTTTGTTACTCCCACCAGACAAAGGTAAACCAACCCTAAGCTTGGACGGACATGGATCTGAATGAATCTTTTTCTCTCTTTATTTCCTTGTGGGCATTGACAGGAACAATGAAGCCTCTGCTAAATGAGACAGAGCACTGGTCCCCCGTTCCATGCGATAGGGTCTGAAGTCCTATGGAGCCGCTAAACTTGCGCAACTTGATGTTCTGTAGCTGTAACGCTGCCAACCAACCAACCAACCAACCAACCAACCAACCAACCAATCAATCAATCAATCAAAACTTTATTATGGTCAATGACCAGCAATAGGAGATAAGGTATAATAAATAGTAATAATATAATATAAAATCCATCCTGACCAATAATGTTGCCAATACATTATCTCCCTCCCTTAGGAAGGAAGATACGGCCATGTTGTGGTGCTGGAAGTCCATTCCACATGCAAGTCCCAACTCGACTCACAACCCTCCTTGCAGTCTGGGACATGAAGATACCCTACTGCACCTTTTAACAGGGGCGGGACTTAATGACCCTTAGGGCCCCTTCCAACTCTGCAGTTCTAAGATTATTAGTCTCCCATTCTATTTGGCAGACAAAAAGTCTTTGTCTGCCAAATAGGATGGAATTTCTTTTCTGTCCCTTTCTTTTACACCACACAATTCCACCACCAACTACTTTTACTGTCATCCTAGCTGTATGGCTTTTATAAATAGATGCTGGGGAAGAGGCAGGCATGCTCATAAATTCAAATCTGAGATTGGTCAATTTAACTCTTCCTTTTGCCTACCAATCTGGCTTGCTTCATGCATTCATGTCAATGGAGGAGAAAACTGTGTTATTGGGTCTGTGCCAGCTCCATGATGACTGCACACAGATTTTTGTGGAGTAAACTTCAGAAAATGTGACTAAGGCGGAACAATTGTCCCTTCCCTGTCAGTCAGGAATGCTCTCAGCAGCTTGTTGAGTGGGAACATGTGCAGGATGAATGAATCGGGGATGGACCCCAGATGTGTGACGACAACATCTGTAGCCATGAAGTTGGCAACCGGGATTTGTTTGGGACTGACGAGTCACGAAGCTTGCCTGTGTTTGCAAGCAAGGGATTTGGGCATTGTTAAGAAGTGGCAGAAAAGTCTCATGGTTTTATTAGAGCTTTTTATTTCTCACAAGTGAATTGCAGCAGCCGCAGCAGCAAACAACAGGTATCTATTTTCGACGCAACAGCAGCAAATGCAGCAGCAACTACAAAAATTCTTGAAGATCTCTAAGTGGCACTTTAAGGCAAGGATCCAAACTTCCTTCCTGGCTAAGTGGTTATTGTTGTTAGAGGATGCTGTAAAAAGCACAACACAACACTTCTGTCTTTCAGTTTGGGGAGATGGTGCAATCCTAGTTCGAAGATCTGCCGACGATAGGCAGTTAGGAAGAAAGGCCTCTTGTCCAGTGAGAAATGCCCCCTGCCAGCTGATCTCACTCACTGAAGCTAAAATTAACAGCAGAACAAGCAAGCAAACAAACAAAAATAACAAGACCCAAAAAGGGAGCAGAACAAAGCTGAGTTAACCAAAGATCCAACAGATCCAACAGATATAAAAATATAACAAATAAATAAATAATAAATAAATCTTCTGGGGGACAAAACCATAACACCAGCCTAAAGTTAAAAAAGCCCAAATGATAAGAACTTTGGTGGTCACTCATTCATATAATACATACACTGTACAGTATGGTACAATGGCCTATAAAAGTAATTCTAAGCCATATCTGACATCTCCAGGCTGGGAAGGGTTTGGATGGGGCAGAGATATGGCTTCTCTAGTATCAGTTCCGCTGGTCATGGGGCAGTCAGCCCTCCATGATTCCTCTGTGCTATATTGTGGAGGAAGTGAACACCAAACACAGGCCATAAATTAATGCACGTGTGAGACGCAACCCTAGACCACTGACTCTCAAAGCCAGCATGAATGTTCTACTCATGACCTCTAGATTTTTTGCTGTATTTCACTCAATATGTCTGAAGAAGTGGACTTGTCCATGAACGCTCACATTAAACAATAACAGTTAGTCTTTAAGGTCCCATGGAGTTTTATCTTTTTGTCATTTTGCTGTTTTTCATTTTGTTTTGTTTTCCCTTTAGGTTTTGCTGGAAAGGCTTGCTTCAGAGAGTGACATTAATGGAGCAGCTACGGTTTTAGAAACCAGCACCCCTTTGACACAAATGTTAAGTGCTCAACGGAATGGTGAAAAGCAGAATGAAAAGAAAGCAGCCTCACGGGGGTCCCAGTGCTCGAAAGGGATCCAAATGTATTGGGAGTCTAGATTTTGGAATCTGGTGCTCCTTCCATAGCCCATTGAATTCAATAGGTGCAATCCAGACTGCCTAATGTCATGTTGTTGTTGTTGTTGTTGTTGTTCAGTCATTCAGTTGTGTCCGACTCTTCATGACCCCATGGACCAGAGCTTGCCAGGCCTTTCTATCTTCCACTGCCTCTCGGAGTTTGGTCAAATCCATATTGGTTGCATCAATGACACCGTCCAACCATCTCATTCTCTGCTGTCCTCTTTTCCTTTTGCCTTCCATCTTTCCAAACATCAGGGACTTTTCCAAGGAGTCCTCTCTCCCCATGAGGTGGCCAAAGTACTGGAGCCTCAGCTTCAAAATCTGTCCTTCCAGTGAACATCCTGGGTTGATTTATTTCTGGATGGATAGTTTGATCTCCTTGCAGTCCAGGGGACTCTCAAGACTCTCCTCCAGCACCACAGCTCAAAAGCATCGATTCTGCGGTGATCAGCATTCTTTATAGTCCTAATGTCATAGGAGCATAATAATGTTTCTTTAGAGCTTAGAAATGGCACAAGAGGGTGGAGCTTAAATCTCATCAGCAAATCCCAGTTGGAGTACATTCATGGTACCAGTTTTTGCATGGTTGAGTCAACACTTCTTAAATAAATCTCCTTGATCTATGTTGATGCCATTGAACTGGGACTACCAGCTGGATCCAAAGAGTGAAACAAAAACTGTTCAGAACCGCCCAAGTACACCTAGACACTAAATGTCTTAGTCTGAACAAAAAGAGGTGGGGGGGGAGCCAACTCTTTTTCCAAACTCTGCTTAATTGGATAAGATTATTCATCCATTTAGGGCTTTATAGATGCCCCAAACACATCTGATCTCGCCTGATTTCGGATGCTAAGGAGGGTCATCCCTGGTTAGTACTTGGATGGGAGACCACTAGGGAATACCAGATGCTGTAGGTGCCTGGAGTAGGAACTGGCAAACTATTCCAGTATTCCTGCCAAGAAAACTCCATGGGCACAGGGTCACAAAGAGTCGGTCACAACTGTAACAACACAACACACACACACACACACACACACACACACACACACACACACACACACACACACACACACACACACACACACACACATTCAGATGATCTCCTGAATCCTGGGCCAAAACAGATTCCCAGTAGAGATGGGCACGACTCAAAAAAATGGTGTTTCGTTTGTCATTTGTCGTTTAGGAGGTCCGTTTCGGTTCGTTTTTGTTTTTCATGATTTTTTTGCAAAAATTTTCGTTTTCATTTTGTTACATAATGAAACGAAAAAATGAAAATGAAAACAAAAACTGCTGTTTCATTAGCATTCATTACAGTTCAATGTATTTGCCGCAATGAAAACAAAACGCACAACAAAATTTCTGTTGTTTCGGTTCACTCCGTTTCATTTTGGAGACAAAATTCATTTTTCATTTTGTTACATAACGAAACGAAAAAACAAAAACAAAAATGAAAAATTGCTCATTTGGTGCCCATCTCTAATTCCCAGCAAGACCAACCTGCCCCAGTTTCATATAAGTGTTTGAACTGAGATTGTTTACTGCTGCTGTGTAATTAAAATCCTCTCAGGGCACTGGAGTTCCAAGCGGGAGGTGGGCCTCGGAGTTAAGAAGGGGGAAACCGTCTAAGAAGGCTTTGTCAACAGGATAGGGCTGTGTGTTTAGAGGGAAGGTGTGTGTGTGTGTGTGTGTGTGTGTAAGTCTGAGCTCCACTTATTTATCAGCAAAATGTGTTCTCTTCCTGTACATCTGGGGGAGATAATTGGAAGGAAAAGAAAATCCACTCATTGTTTCACTTCCCTCACCAGAGTTGTCATTTGGCTTCTCCCGTGTAAGTGGCTTGGCATATGGTAATTA
This sequence comes from Phrynocephalus forsythii, assembly GCA_029282475.1. NCBI lineage: Eukaryota > Metazoa > Chordata > Lepidosauria > Squamata > Agamidae > Phrynocephalus > Phrynocephalus forsythii. The sequence goes on from JAPFRF010000013.1 coordinate 7,133,011, forward strand.
GGGTTAATGAGGGGGGAAATCTTTGTTATCAGCAGGGCTGCAGTTGTACAGTGTCCTGGAACATATCAGGGAGAAAAAGGGACCTTACAGGCTGTTTTCAATTCTTGGCGATACTCCTGACCCAAAGCGTGGTTCTATAGACAATGCCTTGCACCCCACTGCCCAAGCAAATAATCCTATTTACATTTTGTACACCTCTAACTTCACAAAGGAAAGCTCCTTCCCCAGTTACTATGATCTTGGTGTATACGTCCCTGAATTTCAGTCTGCATAGAGCGACACTGGGGGGAGTCTGGGAACTGTTCTAAGCTGTTAGTCAAAGGATTCTGGGAAGTCTAGTTCCCCCAAGCAACTTCTTCCAAACTCCACTGGTGGTACACCTGGTGACAAAATGGACAATTTGTCCAATGCCCAGTCATTTCTTTATACTCAAGCATGTCAATTTGTGTTATATCTTGGTCTGCTTTTCTATACTGAACTTTAGACAGCTTTATTTACTTTAGTTGATGGGCATTTGTTTTGTCACACTGTGTTTCATTTTTAAGCAATTGATTATATCTGCCTTACATCACCCTTGGATATCATATGAATCAAGGGTGGTGTCGGAATGCATTAAATAAATAAATAAATAAATAACTCTCTGTAGGAATTCACTCCCCTATCATGGAAACATTTCAAATACTTTATTATTTTTAAATTATCACACAGCAGACTACACTGGATTTTTGTATTACAAATAACTAGTTGAACGCTTCCCAAGCATTTAGGACTACGTGATGTATTATTATTATTATTATTATTATTATTATTATTATTATTATTATTATTATTATTATTATTATTATTATTATTATTATTATTATTATTATTATATTTTAAATGTTGAATGAGATCCTGAGATGAAGGTATAAATATTACCAACTTGTGCTTCATAGCAGTTCACTGCATATTTAATCTGAGGCTCACTGATGCATCTCACCACATTTTACACTTCTGTGGTTTTAAAAAGCTGAATTCTAAGGCTGTTATTTCACACAGAGAAACTTCTTCTTTCTTTCCAGAAACTCACAATTTGTATTAATTCCCCACCTATCCCCCGACATTTCTAAATAAATATTCTTTTTGAGAGAAAATTCCAAACTGCCTCCACAAGCTATTCCAGAGATGTTTGCTGCAGCTAAATTTATCCTGCCTGGACATGATAAGATCGCTTCTACCTGGGTCTTAACGGGAATATTTACTGACCCTGCTGAAGTCTCTTACCCCCTACACAATGGATTCCCTCAGGATACCTGCCTCTGTAATCAGATATGGAATGCTGAAAGTTCACCACCATTGATATAGAATGTTGTTGTGATAATTGCTTACGTTGTTATAATTGCTCATGTTGCCTGTTACATAACTGTGAATAAGAAGACTCTCGTTTTGTGGAATTGTGGCTTGCAAGATTCATCAATAAATAGATCTAAGAAGATGAATATTCCCGTAGAAGTTTAAAATGTTTCAAATACAACTCCCATCAGCATTAGTCCACAGGCAAAGATGATGATAGAGTGCCTTTGACTGAGAACCCATCCAGGACAGAACTCCTGACATAGTAAAATATAACAAATAAAATCAAATAGAGTTAAACACAGTGAGACATCCTGAGCCCATGGGATAAAAACGGGATATCAGTCATACAACCAAACCAACAACTATGGCACATTAAAGGTTTTCGTGGGCTACAATTTGGGTCTTCACATCCGCAAACATGAGAAATCCCTTGCATTAAACCCAGTTAGAAACTCCAATGCAGAGAGGCAGCAGGTCTCAACAGCAAATCCAGCCAAATGATAGCTAATTTGCTTGAATGCTTTCCCCAAAGCTCCAGCCCACCAGAGATGCTCTGAGTAATTCTGCTACAGTTCGGATTCATATTTCTCACTTAAAGGTATTGGTGGCAAAGAGGTCTTGGACGGGTTTCGCATGAAAGGGCTATTGGTTGGATTGGTGAGAGATCTGCTCATCTGTCTGAGCCCTCCTCCCAGCACCAATGAGGTCTAAATGACAAAGATGGTTACTTCACGTCCTTCCTTGTTCCGTGACTAGTTTTGTACCGTGATGGTGTTGGTCAGGATCATGTGGTTTTGTCCCTGTTTAATCCCTGTTTCTGTTTTCTCACGATAACTTGTCTCGTGACAACTGTTACTTCACAGTCTTGTTCCGTGACAAATTCTGAATTTGGCTTGCTTTCTTAAGCCGTTTTAAAAATATCGTAAATAATTTTTTTTCGATATTTCAGTTTACTGGTCTTCTGGGATTTACACGTCAGTGCTACAGAATTTTCAGTACTTTCTTTAATAAACATTTGTGCTGCATGGTGTTTCCCATAGTCGCTGACCACTAGGTGGACACTGGTTGTTGCGTGACAGTTGTTACCACATGGTCCCTTGTCTCAGAACAGGAACCGTGACAAACCATGATAAGATAATACCCCAACCCAGCACCAGGTACAGTATTGCCATGCTCTGATCCCACTCGGGGGGCTGGTTGTGACAAATTTCAGCTAGTGCGCGATGGATGTGAAGTAAGATTTTTTTTTGTACCGGTCCGAAGTGCAACACTTACAGAGACGAAACAGACGTGAAGTAACCGCCAAAGGCACCAGCTAGTTTCAGGCTCATTTAGAAGGTCATTGTGCCGCCGGTGTGGTTCTTCTCAAGGAAGAGGGGCTCGATTTCTGCTTCTTCCTTTTGCAAACTCAATGCTAGCCAAGGGGAAAAGAGAGTGAAAATGGCCATCCATATGCATGTCGGTAGAGGTGGGAAGGTCTGAAGCAGGAAAATTGGCTGGGCTGTGTGTGCAGACTGAGTGCTTGTGTCTTGCAGGCCAATTAGTCTCCATTTGGCCCAGATCTTGGGGGAGGTTCTTTTGATGCATTAAATTTTCATAATCATGTTAGATTAATGTGAAACAGGCCGAGAGGCAAAAAAAAAACCTAGCTGTCACATAAGTCCAAGTAAAAATCTCAAGCTATGTGCATTTAACATGACTTAGACTCCACCTGCCCCTGGAGTTCACAGGGGTGGTGTGAGAATGCAAGAAAGTTTGATTTCCCTACAGAGGCCCTTGCTATTCCTGGGTTTCAAGAGATAACAGACACCCTTCACTACTCACAGAATGTGCAGCTGTTTTCCATCACCCCCGACTTATTGCAGTAGCTGTGAGTGTGTATGTGTTTTTAAAGAGCAAGCAGGGTGTGTGGATTTAATGTGAGATGCACAGAGTTGCCGGTGTTATAGCACAGTGCATGAGTTATGCATGGCACCATGACCTGACACTTAATTCTGCTCACCCCAGTTGCTAAAACAGTTGAAATCCTAATGCGTGGGTGCAATGCAAAGTCTAACAGCAGAGATTAACCTTCCCACCACACACACACACACACACACACACACACACACACACACACACACACACACACACACACACACACACACACACACACACACACACACACACACACACACACACACACACACTCTTAACTATGATTGCAGAAGGTGGCTACTGAGAATTTCATGGCAGACTTGTCAGGAGTCAAACTGTGAGAAACAGCCCGGATGCTGTACGTCACAGTCTGCACCACTGAATGTAAACATGCCTGGAAGTGACATCCAAGTACCACTTGGATCCAATGTCCCAATGCCTAGATGGAAGAAGAGGAGAAGGCGGGAAACAGTTCATTCCACAAGTCCTGATGAAAAAGAAGGGAAACCCAGGATGGAAGATCAAACTAGATATGTAGTGAAACCTGTGTTTGATGCAGTTGGCCTGGCTTTCCTGTATTATTCAAAGATACATACCTCAGTGTTAGCATTTGCAAATGAAGTCCCTGTTGACCTTCCAATGACCAATCACGAAATGAATGTCACTGGAATGCACAATACTACGGTAAAGGAAATCACACGCTACAACAAACCAGTGTGTTTTCCAACACATAAAGAAGCACTTTTTCAAATTATATGCTAAATGATATACTGTAGCTACTTTTAATCTTGGTCCCAGAAGATCTAGGGTGTCACTTGAATTCCCACAACCCCAGGCAGGAAAAGCTTGTCTCTAGGCAACCGGAGGGAACTTTCTTCTTATTTTCATGCGTGCAAATATACTGATAGATTCCTCATCCAGGCTGAAGGATACGGAAATCAGCATAGATGTAAGGACAGACAGACAAACATCAGCACAGATGTAAAGACAGACAGACAAACATTACAACTCCAAACAGGGAAAACTGGGGTGCATGGAACTTATTCTTTCTCATAGCAAGTTGCTGAAAAGGTTCATAGATGTTTGCTATCCTGTGTCTTACGTGGCATAGCTTCTGTTGGAGTTTTTGTATGAATGACTGGAAGGGACTTTTTTGAGAGTAGGAGACTGTTAATCTATCCAGCATTAATGAATCATTCCCTCCCACCTGTTTCCAAAGAGAATCCCACCTCTCTGCTGTGTGTGTCTTTCCCTCTCTTTAGTCTCTTGAAACCCGTTGCCTGGTTGGTTGTCCATTTGCTGTTGACCTGTTCACAACTTCATGTAATGAAACATTCTCCTTTTCCCTCCTGCAAATGATCCAGAGCAAGTTATTAAGTGCCAGTTAGTGAGAAAAGTGTAGTCTGTCTGGAGAACTTGTAGCTGTCCTCCTCTGTGGGCCTCTGTACTTCTAAGACAGGGGTCCTCAACCTAAGGCCCCGGGGCCGGATGCGGCCCCCCAAGGTCCTGAATCCGGCCCCTGGGACCAATTGCAACCCCCCCACCTACCCCCTGTTTTGTGAGCAAGCCAGCCTCTGCAGCTGCTTTTGGACTGGGATCCGGCCCCCAGTGGTGTCTGGGTGGTGGTGGACCGGCCCGCTGGTTGAAAACTTTGAGGACCCCTGTTCTAAGACGTAGTAAAAAGGGAATCTGACCAGAAATTCAAAACTCTGCAAGTTTTTCATGGGCCACAGAGAGCTTTTCCCCCCATGGACTATTTTGTGAAACTCCGTCAGAAGGCAAACTCAGTTCCTTCCTTTCTTTCAGGCCAACCAAGAACGCCACCGTTGGCTTTACTATCAACACGCCTCTCCTCCTCTCCTAACCCAGACTTGTCATTTCTAGTCCAGCAATGGAAAGAACACAACATGGCTAAGATTCCTCTTTCAACACTAATGATGGGTTTTTGTTTTGTTTTGTATTTTACTGTTTGTTTGTTTGTTTGAGAATGCCACCCCTTAGCATACAGATCAATGCAAATGCATGCTTTAATTTGGCCCAAAAGAGAGATATTGTTTACAAAGCCCAATTTTGTTCTCCAACAAGGACTATTCTTGGTATTTGTTTTTCCTTTCCACCTCTTCTTTCCTTCTGCTTCTTTCTGCAGCCAGGTTGATCTTGTTTTTATTCTGTTCCCACCCTGGCCTCTATTCCAGTTCAGTAGGTTCTACTTAATAACAGCCTAGACCTTATCTATCCTGTTCTTTAGGCTGCCCTTTCCCTGTTTTTATGTATTTCTCAAAAATTACTGGCCCTATACACAATCTGTCACCTTTGCACCCCTCCACAAAACTGAATTTCAAGCTTCCCGAGGCCTTGCCAGGCGTTTGCGCAGTAGGTTTTGATGGGAGAAATGGGACGACACAGCATTATTTATAGAGGAGATGCTTGTTTTTAACTTTCGCACAAGCACGGATTCCAGGCCAGTTGATGTCATCACTGAAATGTACATTTGGAAGGTTATTTTGTGGTAGAATGAAGGGGGAAATTAGCTACCAAATTGTCTTGACTAAAACAAAACAGAACAAAAGCTCCAGAATTTAAGAAATAAACTATCAGCAAATGTGGTGACATGGGTTTAGTCAATAAAGTCTCCATCGTCCATGTTGTTATTTAAGGAAGAAAGAGCTTTGGAGGTGTTGCTATTAATCCAAATGAGAGGTACCAAGGGAACAAGGAGTGGATTTCAGCATTTGCAATGCATTCATTTATTATTTATTTAAAATATTCTCTCACCCCTCCCTTTTCTTCTTGAAAAAGGTCGCTTAGATCTTCAAAAAGACAATGCAGTATATAATCACGAATGTAATAAGTAAGGATAAGGAAACAGAAAGTGTAGGAGGGGAAAATAAAATGAATTCCTTTGGAGATGATACATTATTAATACTTAAAAATCTAGTTTTATCTATATATAGAATTCCAAAACATCTAAAGATACTGGAAGAAAAACCAGGATTAACGGTGAACTGGAAGAAGTCAGAATGTATGCTTATTAAACCATTGGAAGAAAGAAATAAGGATGTTTAAGAAAACATTTGAAGATAAATTTGCAAGAGTTGCTTAAAATATTTTTGGGGGAGGGAATGAAGATATAAACAGATAAAGAATATCAAAAATTTAAAACCCCCTGGTTTGGAAGGGATGGCCCAGCACAGGAGGGGCAATGTTTCAGGACCAGAATCAGCTTTGTACCTTCATTTGAAGGACAAAGGGCACTCATTCAAATATGAGGATGTAAACATATTAGACAGGCCAGCTTTTCACCACCTTCCCCACTTGTGTGTTGTGTCGTTGCAGTCATGATCGACTCTTCATGACCCCATGTCCATGGAGTTTTCTTGGCAGGAATACTGGTGTGGTTTGCCAGTTCCTACTCCAGGTGCTTACAGCACCTGGTATTCCCTGGTGGTCTCCCATCCAAGTACTAACCAGGCCCGACCCTGCTTAGCTTCTGAAATCAGGCTAGATCGGATGTGCTTAGGGCATCTAGGCAGACTCACCTCATGCTGAGATAGCCTAAATGCCTTTGAAGAAGGCATTTAGTGACCATATTTCCCATTCCTGCCTAAACAATGTGCTCATCCAACATTGCATTCACAATTGCCTTTTCATTCTTTTTGCTCGGAAAGATTTATTTCTTTTGGTCTCTAGGAAGGGAACAAAAAAAATTGTTCCAGCATTCCACGCAGATAATAGTGTTTTTGAATATACCTAATTGCTACATCAGCTGGATGTGGAAATGCTCTTTTTCCCTGGCTAATTGCTCACTGAGAAGCAACTCCAGAAAGAAAATTGGAATCGCATGGTCGAGGCAAACGGGGTAGGCTCCATTTTTAAAACTAGTTGCGTGGTTCTGGACCACATTCTGAAACAGTTTTCTTAGGCTGATACTACATGTCCATCTCATCACTGTTTGCGGTCCCGCTTGGGACCGGTACAAAGTAATCTAACTGCACATCCATTGCGGGACAAGGGGAGTTCGTCCCGACCACGCCCCCTGAACTGCGATTTAAGCAGGATGAGAGATTCCCCTCCCTGGCCCCGGGAATCTGCTCGTCATGCTTCTCATTCCGAGATGAGTGCCTGTGAGGTAAGGCTTGTCACGCAACGTGCCATTCTCCATCTAGTGGCAGGAGTGCAAAGTGCCATTCGCCAGTACATTCCCTATGGAGTCAGCAACGTAGTGCAGAGAGATTAAAAGATAAATGCCTCAAACTTAGCTCGGTAATGCATTGAAGGCAATGCTTTGGAGAATCAAAACATTGAAAAATGGCAGGTCGGGCCGGAAAAAAACAACAAAGGCATGGAATTTCACATCTCATCACGGAATGAGAACGTGCGGTAACAGTCATGCCGGTATCATCCATCATGCCCATGCGTACATGGGAACAGGGACAGAACTGGAAGAAGACCACGTGACCGTGACTGACATCAACACGCAACAAACTTCCTCCCTGGATGAGAATGGATGTCAAGTAACCATCTTAAAGTTTGTTCCCCATTCCTTCCCTGTGTTCTGTGGGGAGGACATCAAAGACCCAGGTGTGCAGAATTGCCTTAGGACAGACAAGAAACTAGGCCATGGCCTATTTTTAATTTGATGTTACAGCTGATTTCTTTTTCACCTTCTTTACCCATTGCTCACTTGGAGATAATTGGGGATGGGTGAGTGGATATCTGAAGTCATTTCCTCCCAGCTCTTATCAGGAGTGTACATTTGGTGTTGATCACTTTTAAGAAAAGTTATTCTTGAGCAGCCTTCCATTTTTTTTATCTCTTATCGTGTTCCGCTCGGGCAAACCTTATCACCTCTTTTAGCTAAAGGTATGATAATTGGAGTTTTGCAATTATAGGTGCAACATGCAAAGATTTAATGGGCCAATTTGACAAGGTAAATGAGGAGGATAAAAAAAGAGAGAAAGCAATGGATTGTAACTACCTTATCTATTAACATGTTAATCATACAATTTCTTCCTCTCTAATTAATCCAAAGTTACCAAAATAATTGCCAGTAGCTATAATTATAAATGAGAGATAGATGTCCATGGAATAACATTCTCAGAACTGGGGGTAGAGGATAGGAAAACTTGGCAAACCAGGATTTGTGTAAGACAACAATTACCAACCTTGGGTGTCCCAAATGCTCTTGGACTACAACTCCCAGAAACCCTGGCCAGCACAGCTAGTGTTAAAGGCCTCTGGGTAATTTAGTCGAAGAACTTTTGGGGGCTATGATTGAGAACCAATGGTTTAAGGAGTCATGTTTAGGACCTCTCTTTCATCAAATTTCTCACCCATGAGGTGAAACTATTCCAGATTCTGTCTATATAATTCACTGGTCTTTTTGACTCACATTAAAAAAATCAGTGATTTCACAGTAGCTGACACTTATTTTTTTGTGATCTGTATCAACAAGATCCCCTTTTTGTGCAGGGTGGAAACATTTGCATCCTAAGTAGGACCAGATGCTCCTGGCTAGGCATACTTCAACAAATACAGTATTTTTCCATATGTACTGCATAAGAACAGTCTTTCTGGAACAGGCCACAGCCCATCCAGTCCAGCATTCTGTCTCACGCAATGGCTCACCATTTACTTCAGGGTATTCCCAAACAGATGTCTTCACCTGCTTACGATTCCCCGCAAATGGCATTGAGAGATATCCTGTCTATTTCTCCAACCCGGAGGTTGTCCTGAGGCATCCATAATGATAGCCATTGATACCCTTGTCCTCCATGAACTTGTCTAATCCTTTCTTAGAGGTGTCAAGGCTTACAGTTGTCACCACTTCTTCTGGCAGGGAGTTCCACAGACCAGTGATCCTCTGGGTGAAAAAGTACTTTCTCTTATTTGTTTGAGATCTAGCACCCAAAAGTTTCATGGAGTGCCCCCTAGTTCTAGTCTTGTGTGATAGGGAAAACAGCATTTCCTTATCGACTTTGTCCACACCGTGTATGATTTTATCAACGTCAATCTGGTCCCCTCTTAGGCACTATTGTTCAAGAGTGAAGAGGCCCAGCCATTGTAGCCTCAGATGGTAAGGAGGGTGTTCCAGTCCCCTAATCATGCTGGTTGTCCTCCTTGGCTTTTTCCATTTCCATAATATCCTTCTGGAGGTATGGTGACCAGAACTGTACACAATACTCCAGATGGGGCCTCACCATAGATTTATAAAGAGGCAAAAATGACACTTGCTGACTTATTGTAAGACTATATTTTTGTCTACAATTGTTGGACTCAAAATTGAGGGTTGTCTATGCACAGAAGTAAACTGAGGAGAGCCCTGTGCAGTTGTGAACCTGTAATTTTGGGTTGGAAAAATGGGGGGGGTCATCTTATAATGGGGGGCATCCTATAAACTAAAAAATACTGGTGTGTATGCCATTGTGAAACAATCAATATCAAACTGTATCACTATATCCCTGAAGAACGTGGTGCTAAGTAACTTCCATATTACTATGGCAACCTTCTTCGTGACAGTCATCGGTCCCTTCATCACAGTTCACTTCCTCTGCAGAAGCACGTGCACCTTCTCCATGGTTTCAAAACAATTTCCCCGGAATTGGTGGAATTGCTTCCACCCTATCTCCAAGTCAAAGTTCTCACGCACTTTGGAAATGCTGAATCTATCCATTCCCAGTATAATGCAACCAAGATCTGAAGGAATCCAGTGCCAGCAACATATGAAGCAAGCACATAGTTCTTGAGATAGCATATCTCAGAAGGCCATACCAATTCCTGCTGAACTTTGTGACCTAAAATGAGTCCTAAAATGTCCTCTCATCATCAACAGCTCATCTTAGTTTCTGCAAAACTTGTATTTATGACTAGAGACAATCAATCTCAGATTTGGTTTTCTTCTTTTCCTGATGCCTTCATTTCCCCCCAACATTATTGTCTTTTCTGATAAGTCTTGTATGCTCAAGACATGCTTCTGTGAATCTCTTCCAAAAACAGGCCTATGCATATATTACAAAACCGCCTTCCGTTTTTGCCCAACTGAAATGCCATAACTGGCTTCCACATAAATTTGCATGGGCAAATAATTATATCAAAGGCTTTTATTTGTGGTAATTCTGCTTGGACATGACAGAGGCTGGACATGAGATCCGTTGTGTGGAAAACATATGCTGTATCACTGACCTTCAGGTCTTTCCTTTTCATTTGATCAGAACAAAACCAGGGCGGTGGCTCTTCAGCAGCAGGGAAGAGCTGCCAAGCCAGAGGTCTCCTCCAGCCCTTGGTGTGAAAGTTTGAAGATCTTGCTGGGGTTCCTTTCGTGCAAAAGATAATGGACGGAAGGAAAAAAGAAAGGGCAAGGACAGGATGTTTCCAAAGCCCCGAGTTGCGTTCAGGTACCAAAGACATACTTCCTTTGGTTTTGTCTTTTTGCTCACTGACCTTTTCGAATGCCAGCAGTCCATCGGATGTGGTTAGACAGAGAAGAAGCATTAGAAGCAGCAGCAGAGCAAAACCCAGCTTTTTAAAAACACAGCTGCTTCCCTTTACCTTCAACATGCTACTTAAAATGATGCTTTTAAAACAAAGATCTAGCAGCATTATTTAATATAACTGCCAAATCTCTCCAGCTTGTCTTTTCTTTCTGTGTTGTTTTTATCCTGTTTTATTGATTTGTTTGTTCTTATCCTTTTAATTTTGGTTTAATTTTTTTTTTTACTTTAGTTGCTATATGATTCCCCACTGTGCCTCCAAGGAAAAGAGCCAGCCTGGGTAACCTTGGGCAAGCTGCAAGAGTCCCAGGGCACCCCTGAAATAAATTATACTTCCTCTAAGTACTCTCTCCCTAGAAAACCCTGAAAAGGGTCAACCTAAGTCAAAGTCTTTGCATTAATAATGTAGTATAATTAATTTACTGCAGGTAAAACTGTGCTCACGACCCAGGGTTCAATCCCAGGTGGCAGGCTTAAGGTTCACTCAGCCTTCCATCCTCCCAAGGTCAGTAAAATGAGTTCCCATCTTGCTGGGGGGGGGCAATGCATAGCCTGCATACTGCAATTAAAAACTGTAAACTGCCCAGAGACAACTTGAAGTGGTATGGGGCAGTATATAAGCAGAACACTTTGCTTTTTTTAATTAGTTGCTGTACGATCAAATTAATATTAGTGAGGACAATGTCTCCCTGGAAGACTATTTTCAGCCTTCCTTCCAATCAAAATGGACACCACTGCCCTCTCAAAGAAACAGCAAAAACCAGAAATGAAATAAAGAAGGATAAGGGACTCTCATTTTGGCACCTTCTGGTTGCAAGTAATGGACAGAAAGGGGAAACCTGTCTGAAGCAAAAAAATGTAGACTGGAAGAACTTTCCCCATTACAAATCTAAATGTTTGAGAATATTCTGTGACGTCACAACAACATAGGGCTCTCTCAGTGAGAGGCTGATTTGGTACATAGAAGTGCTGTCGTAAGAGTAAAAGGACTGCTGCTCTTTATTGTGAGGGTGCTTTTACACGACCCCTACAATACGATGCAAAGGGCTCCCAGATGCGGAGCTTAAAATTGTTTTCCCACCAGCTGCGCACTTTAAAACAAATTAAGTATGACCACGCCCACCTAAGCGCGTCCCAGCGCATTTTACAAGTGCATGGTCTCCAAAGGTGAAAAATTTCTGATGCAGATTGCAAAGCAGTGAGTGCCAGGCTCTCCTTGCCAAATCCGGATGTAACCTGGTGAGTGCAGGCTCTCCTCGCTTTTTTGTTGTTGTTTTTTGCCCCCCGCTCCTTTAAGAGACTGGAATGCTTCCCGGGGCAGCTCCGGACACAGAGGTGAGCCTGCATTCTTTTCTCCCTTTTTTTCTCCCTCCCCTCATGCAGACAGGAGCAAGGGAGTGCAGAGGGGTGGGAACACAGGAAGAAGAGCAAACCCCCAAGATCTCTGGTCCGAATTTAAGTTGCCAGCGGAGCTTAGGGGTCATGTAAAAGCGCCCTAAGTTTACATTGATTTACATTTGGCAAATTAACTTGCTTTTATTCTGTCATTTGTCAATCTGGTATGAATCAAACAGGCAACGCATTCATACAGAGAGAGAGAGAGAGAGAGCGCAGCAAGGTAAAAAAAAATGAATAAGCAAAGCTTCCTTTTTGCAAATCCAAGAAGGGCAAGCAAGCAAGCAAATAAAAGCAGGGCTGCCTAGGAGCAAGGAAAATAATAAAAATTTTAAAGTTGTTCAAAAATCAAGGGGGAATTTTTTTATTTTTTATTTTAAAAAGGAATGGATTGTTCTGATCGGCTGCTGGCAGCATGTCTTTGCAACAGGGATGCTTTGGGATGAAAAGGTCATTCCACAATTTGACACCGAAAGAGTGAAATAAAAGTTACATGAAAGAGGAGACACAAAAGAGACACACAGAATGGTTCGTGGAGCCCCTCTTTTGTTAATGTGAATAATTCATGGTTTGGAGGCACCCTTTTGGCAGTCGGTGAAAGGAGACAAGAAGAAAAAAGATAGAGATCCGCATTTGTGTTGTTTCTCTTCCTCTTTCTCCTCCTCCTTCTTTGTAAACATAGAAATCCTCTGCTTAATGACTAGCAGGACATTTTTAATGACACTGCCAAGGAGGCCTAACTAGTACACAGTTCCAACCCTTCATATCGCTAAATGCATAGAAAAAATGATTGAGAGAGAGGCATATCTATAAGGAGCCCCATGGCTCAGTGGTTAAATGCCGGTACTGCAGCTAAAACTGTGTTCACGACTTGGGGTTCAATCCCCCGGTAGCTGGCTCATGGTTGACTCAGCCTTCCATCCTTCCGAGGTCGGTAAAATGAGTACCCAGCTTGCTGGGGGGCAATGTGTAGCCTGCATGCTGTAATTAAAAACTGTAAACTGCCGAGAGACTACTTGAAGTGGTGTGGGGTGGTATATAAACAGAGCACTTTGTTTTATTACAGAATGCCATTGATAATTATTGGTCTTTATTTAGAATTTAACTATGAATACTGTTAATCTATTTGACATGCTGTACTCCACCCACTTGTGTTCTACAACTGGCCCCTTGGTTTGCACCATATTCCGATCCAAAGCATGTGGAGATGGGAGAGGCTAACATGTGTGGCTATATTTATTTATTTATTTGTTAATCTTATACCCGCCCATCTTTCCAAAGGAAATTTCTTGGACTACAACTCCCAGAAGCCTTTACCACTAGCTGTGCTGGCCAGGATTTCTGGGAGTTGCAGGCCAAGAACGTCTGGGGACCCAAGGTGGTGAACCATGGGTCAAAAGTGCTTCACTTACATTTTCTTCCTGGGAGTCAGAGTCAGAAAAAATAAACTTAGATGCTGCTTGTGTTTTTAAGTCTTCCCTCTTTCTCCTTGAATGTGACAGTGCATGTGTCCATGTGTACACATACATACATACACCCACATACAGATTTTGGAATATGACTAACTCTGCATTTCACGCTTGGAAGTAACTGTGCCAGCTTTTCATACCACTAAAGAATGTTTGTGCATGGCATGGATGAAAAGAATGATTAATCACATGGAAGGGGGTCCAAGAAGAGTAGTCTACTTTTTCTCAATTGCCTTCTTAAGTTTTAGCTCAGTCCATCTTGCATTTACCACATGCAACATAAAATATAGTTCCCAAAAGATCAACAAGGGGCTGTCTGGTGATTCTTGAATGGCTCTAACATGGCTGCCATTTCATGCATGTAAATAAGCATCATCCAGATTTATTAAAGCTGACACAGTTTGCACACGCTCCACTGGGTCTCCCACCTGCTAAAACATTATCCAAATCAAGCCATTCCACACCAACGGAACCATCATCATTATATGTGCCGTAGTTCTGCCAATAGCTGGGGATGACTCTACAGTTCCCACATCCTGACTTTTTTGCTGGTTTCTCTAGAAACAGTGGATTCCCCATGGTAACGTTTTCCAGCCACGTTTAGTCTTCTGTGTACCTTGTTTTACCCAGCAAAGTTTACCTTCCCAGCTGACCATTCTCATCTGATGTTTGTTGCACTTCTCAGTTTGCTTGTATGGAATCAACTTCCATGGCCACTGAGTAAGGAGTTTTCTGACTTGTTTGGAGTATAAATCCCATATTTGTCCATTCTGAGAATTCTGACAGACGTATTCATACAAACATTATTGTAAGCCGCCTTGTCTCCTTTTCCAAGGAGAAAGGTGGAGAAAAAACATTCACAATAAATAAATAAATAAATAAATAAATAAATAAATAAATAAATAAATAAATAAATAAATAAATAAATAAATGTGGCTTTTATGGGAGAAAGCGGTCAGTTGGAAGGTTCTGAGGCTGAGGAGACATCCAGTCCCTGCCCCAGTGTTACCTTGGAACTTTCTTTCTAACAGGAAGCTAGAGGGACTCCCAAAGCCATCCAGTTGAGGCCTTTCTTGAAGATGGGCTACATGTAGGTGCCTGTAAGGTGTCTGCTTATCAGGGAGAAGTCTGAGAATAGAGAATTAAGTGGACTTGTTGTCCAAGACAGAAAATCCCATCCCTACCAATTAAAAAAAAAGGAATGAAATTGTATATGGCCCCTTAACGTTGGTACATGATTTTTGTGAGAAAGAAATACATAATGATAGCTGTTGTGAGTTTTTTCCGCTGTTTGGCCTTGTTCTGGAAGTTTTTCTTCCTGACGTTATACGAGACTCTGTGGCCGGCATCTTCAGAGGGCAAGGAGCTCAGAGAATATACCGTAGAGCAGTGTTGGCGAACCTATGGCACGGGTGCCAAAGATGGCACTCTGAGCCCTTTCTATGGGCACCCGACATCGCCCCTTCACAGCCACCTGTATTCAGGTTGAATTGCTGTATTGGCACTTTGTGAGAAATTTGTAGATTTTGAAACACAGTTTGGGCACTTGGTCTCTAAAAGGTTCGCCATCACTGCCCTAGAGCACAGAGAAGACTCCTAGTTCCCTGAGCTCCTTGCCCTCTGAAGATGCTGGCCACAGAGTTTGGTGAAACATCAGGAAGAAAAACTTCTAGAACACGGCCAAACAGCCCCAAAAACTCACAACAGCTATCAGACCCCGACTGTGAAAGCCTTCAAGAATACATTAAATACATAATGGTACACACATGTAGGACACATGCCCAGGAAGGCAATAAATGGATTCTGAACGTCCTTCCTCATCTATCTTGGGTAAGAGCTTGGTTCAAGATTTTTAGAAGTGGGGGAATTCGAAGACATTCTCGAAGAATGTTCCATTTCTCCTAAAGCTGGTGAATAAGGAACTGCTGGGTAGCTCTGTGCTTTAGGCTTCTATCCACAGGATCAGCTTTGCAGATGATGATGATGATGATCATGATCATGATGATGATGATGATGATGATGATGATGATGATGATGATGATTGGAAGCCATTTTCTCTCAGTGGTGCCCACATCTCATCAATTGATCTAAAGATGTGGACATACTTGAGTTTTGATTTCGTCATGTTTTCCCCAATCTCCCCTGCAATTTATTCCCCTCTTTGTTTCATACAAAGTTACAACACTGTGTTTTCATCCTCCCCTGAAATCTGAGGAGATGTGTATGTATGCCGTCTCCTAGTGTTCACATTTATTTCTCTATTTTGTCTAAGTTCCGCAAATTTTTCCCATTTCCTGAAATATGCTTGTGCTTTATTGTTGCCCTACTTTCTTTCAACAATGTGCAGCAATTTAACCATTGTTAAATTTAGAATGCGTTCACAACTCTCTGTGCATATTTCTCTTTAATCGCCATCATCTTTGAACAGCTGAGCTCACCCATGAGGCTCGCAGATGGAATGAATCCTTTATACAAAGGTGAATTTATTCTCATAAGGAATCTTGGAAGACATACAACCGCTACCATTGTCAAGTTTCTGGGATCGGACAAAATCCTTTCCAGTCCCTATTAGTGCCTCATTTGCATGGAGTGTTTTCTGACACCAAGCATGAAGTATCTGGGTCTCATTGCTTACGGTTGGCAGGCATCGGTGGGAAAGAGAGCCAAAAATTTGCTTGCTTTTCTCTCAGGCTACGGTCCTTGACACTGAGTACACTGCAGTTCATCTCTTGTCAACCTTAAATGTATCATTTCTCCCTTTCCCTGCAGTGACTGTGGCTTGCAACCCTGTACTTTTTGCCTCTCGAGTGTCTAAAAATACTCGAGAACCTGAGCAAACCTGTCTAGTTAATGGAGGCCACTCTGCAGGCCATGTGGATTATTTAAAAGACAACTTCCCAGTGTGTAATTTGAACCATCAAATTTTAACCAGTGACAGATCCATGTTGCCATGTCAGATTTTAAAGGGTCGGGTATACTGTACAATACATCTAATATTCTGTTTCTCTTTCACGCAAACATGCACACACACACACACACACACACACACACACACACACACACACACACACACACACACACACACACACACACACACACACACACACACACACACACACACACACACACGTACCATAGTCGCACTTTCCTCTACAAGGCAGAGAGTTATTTGGTTTTTTTTTTGGGGGGGGAGCAGGTGGCTAAGAGCTGTTGCACAACATAGTGTAACAAGGAGGAAAATGTTGACTTGGGTTTTAGTTTCTATTCCACAATGAGCCTCACTTGTTCATGTGTTCAATGATGATGTCTGGAAGCCAAAACCCTCTTGCACAGTTACGCTGGCATAACGCAAGCAGCATAACTTTGAGAAGCCACTGACCTCAAGTTGAGAAATCTCTGTGGACATTAAGCATTGTACACTAGGTTGTGTAATACAGGGTGCAACTGAGAAAGCCTGCCGATTTCCATCACCATTGCCCTCCAAATGTTACACACTTTATGCAGCTATGAACCTCATGGCGCAGTGTTTAAATGCCTGTACTGCAGATAAAACTGTGCTCACAACCTGGGGTTCAATCCCAGGTAGCAGGCTCATGGTTGACTCAGCCTTCCATCCTTCGGAGAGCGGTAAAATGAGTACCCAGCTTGCTGGGGGGGGGAATGTGTGGCCTGCATACTGTAATTAAAACTGTAAACCACCCAGAGAAAACTTGAAGTGGTGTGGGAGAGTATATAAGCAGAACACTTTGTTTTTATGGTGGGGTGTTTCAGCTAACGACTGGTTCCAACATCCACCCAATTTATGCGGTCTTGGTCTGACCAAGAATCCTAGACAAAATGAAAGGATATTTGTAACTTTTCTGTGAACTGCCAAAGGTATGACTTAACCCAGAATTTTGTTTCTGCAGACAGATTATGCAGCCCCCACCTCCCCCGCCGGACCCCAATATGCCCCTGAAGAGAAAAGTTCAATCATTTTTGGAGGCACTTCTTTGGCGATCAAACACATTTTATGTCCCTTTAAAAAACACATAATAAAATGTTAACAGCCTTCTTTGTATCTCCCTCTCCCTCTGCCCGAAATGGGAAGCGTCCCCATCTCCTATTCCTTCGCCGCCACGTTTCATATTCATAAGATATGTGAAATTCAATGATCAAGGGCTTCCGTCTATCACCACGGCAGCACTTTTGACAACATACATTCACCCGCACAATAAAGAGACACATTCTGTGAATCTCAGCAGTTTGGGGGATGGTTAGGAGTGAAGAGAATTTGATCTGTAATAATACTTGTTATTTGATTGTGCTCAAGTTTCTAAAGGAAAGGCTGACTCCCCGACACTCTTCCCCCTCTCGGCTTCAAAGAAGCCAGACGAAAACAGCCATGTCAGTCGGGTTGCTCTTTTGGTGTTTGCTAGAGGTCTTGAATTACTGACACATAAGCAATTCCCCTAACAAAGGAAAGGACTCCGTGGACTGGTCGGCACCGGGCCGCCTGGGGAGGCCGGGGAGGCTCCTCCCCTTTTCCTCCGCTGCCCTCCTCCTCCTCCTCTTCTCTCCCGCGGGCGGCCGGTGGAGGAGGAAGGCTGGAGGAGCGCAGGAGGAACCGCCGCCGCCACCGCCGCTCCGCTGTGAGAGGGAGAAGGAAGGAAGGAGCGGCCACTCCCGCCCCCCCCACACAGAGAGAGGCCAGGCCCCCAGCCCCCCCCCACCGGAGTATGCCGGTGAAAACGGGAACGGTGAGTCCCTCTGTGTGTTTTGTGTGTGTATGTGTCTGCCTGCCGGCGCGACCCTCCCCCGGCCCCTGGCATTGCAGGGTCCCGAGCGCGGTGGGTGCCTGAGGGCGAAAAAGGGATGGGGGGCGGGACCGTCCCGTCGCAGCCCGTCCCGGGGCGCGCGTGGCCGGGCGGGCGGGGCGCTCCACAGCTGCCTTGCCTGCCTTGCCCGCCCACCCGCCCCCGACGGGACATGCATGGCGGGAGGTTATTGCGGGTGGGTGGGTTGGGTGGGAAGGAGTGGTGGCGGCAGCGGTTGTAACGTGTGTGTGTGTGTGTATGTGTGTGTATGTGCGCGCGCGCGTGGAGGCGGTGGTCCCTCCTTTGAAGCGGAACCGGCCAGCACAGAGACGCCACCCCCCCCAACGGCCTCCATCCCCTCCCCCCTCCCGCTCGCCCGCCCGAAGGCCGCAGCCGGAGGCAAGGCGACGCGGCGGCGGCTCCAGCCCGAGGGCGCCACTGGGACCGCCGAGCCGCCGCTGTTGCCGCCCCACCGAGATGGGCGGCAGCGGCGCGGCTGCAGGGCGCCCCGCCGCCGGCCGCGGAGCTGCGGCCGAACCCGGACGGCTGCCGTGGCGCCGCGGCCGCCCGACAAGAGGAGGAGGAGGGGGCCGCCCGCCCAGGAGCCCCGGGCTCCCCACCCCGCCCGTGCGCGCTGCTGGGGGGAGCGGCACGCCACGCCCCCAGCCGGCGAGTGCCGCCGCCGCTGCCGCTCCCGTGGCCCCCGCAAGGCACACACACCAAGCCCCCCACCGCCCACCGCCCCCACCCTCCCCTGCCCCCAACCCGACCCCCTCGCACCCCCATCTCCCCCTCCCCACCCCCAGCCCCAGCCCCGGGCCACGGAAAAATAATCAAACATTTACTGGTCCGTGGGGACAAAAAGGTTGGGGAGCACTGCCCTAACACATTTCCCCCTGCTTTATTTTGTTCAGCTTTTTTTTAAACATGGCTGCTCCTTTTTTTTTGTCTTACCCTTGCTGTCTGTCTGTCTTGCTTACCAGAACTGTCTGTCTGTTCCACAGCACACAATTAGTGTGCTGCTGGGGCTCGTTTTCCCACCCTCGGGGTCTACTATGGGTTGCGGGAACCTGGAAAGCTTTTCATTTTGTTTATATTTCCCAAAGGAAAAATCAGAAACAGAAACTGACTCAAAAATACCAGAATTACACCCACTCAAATTGAGGGTTAGGAGAGTGAGAACAGACAAAATATTTTTTTTTTTACCCAACATGTTGTTAATCTGTAGAACTCCCTGCCACAGGAGGTGGTGATGGCATCCGGCCTGGATGCCTTCAAAAGGGGATTGGGCAGATTCCTGGAGGAAAAGTCCATCCCAGGTTATAAGCCATGATGGAGATGTGTCATCTCCAGGCTTAAAACCAGGGTACAGTGGTCCCCCACCCATTCGCGGTTCATATACTGCGGTCTCTCTATACTGGGGTATAGAGTGAGACTGTGGGGGGGGGTATTGATTTTTCTTTTGAAATTTTTAGACATACAAACAAATAACAATACAAGTGCATCCCCACCCCCCGGGACCATCCTGTTCTTCCATGAGTTCTTCTTTGTTACTCCATCATCTGTTGTTCTAGTATTCTTCTTAAAGTCCTCTTCTCCAGAACTGTCTTGAAGTATTCATCGGTTCTTTCCCCTTCCCTTCTACTAATACAAAGTCTATAAAATTTCCCCAAATGTCGTAAAAGATGTCTTTTTCCATTTCTCCTCGTTTAACTTTTAAATTACAAGACAATTTATCGTTTATGGCTATATCCCAAAGCTCGTACCAATCTTCCATCTTGATATCTGAGACTGTGGGTTTTAAAGTTGTGGGAAAGGGGGGAACCCCCACAGTCTTACTCACTGTATACCTCAGAGCACAGAAAGCACTCCTAGTCCCCCTAGTGAGTCCCCTTTGTCTTTCCTGATGTTTTGCATTTCTACGCCCAGGAAAACTCAACCAGCATGGCCAATAGGAAGGGACAAGGTACATTCTGGTTTAAAACCTCTGGATTGTCAAAGCCTCTCCACCCTGATGTAAAGGAAGTTCCAGTCCATGCTCCTTTTGGCCCCAAACTGATTCTAACCAGCATTTTTTTTTAAAGAAGTAAAACAGGAGCTTATTTGGTGTCTTATAGAGATGAGTTAAACTTCATCTCACTGGAGCGAATACCTCTCTCCTCCCCCGGATCCGCACCCCATGCTAATCTCCTTGCCATGCCAGCAATTACATGATATCTCCTACCAGACAGCCACTAAATGCTTCCCTCCAAGGGAATTAGGCCCTCTTCATCTCTGTTCTTTTCTGCACCCGCTAATCATAGGAGGACAGTAATACGCTCTAGCCGCCGTTCTCAGGGGTGAAAAGTAATCACACAGATGCTTGGAGAAATCAGCCGCAAGCAAAAAAAAAGAAGAAGCAGGTTTGCTCTGGATATTCACTCTATCATTATTGTCATTAGTTGCTCAGCATGCTTCCTTTAAAAAAAAAGTCTTCCCCCATGGCTTTCATATTTAAAGCAAGCCATAAGACAAGGAGATGGAAGGCTAGTACCATCCTTGCACGTGCCAGATTTGTTTCATCTGTCATTAACGACCATGGCAGGACCCAAGAGGCCTTCAAGGCACCCTGGGGGAGACACAAACAGTGGGTGCAGACTGGCACCTGGCAGGCTTTTAAGGTCTACCTGGACTTCTACTAGAACTATGAAACTCACTTGCCAGAGCCTGATGGAAAAGACGCAGCATTAAAACCTTTCGAGTCTTGGGATTTGTTTCAAACCTCAGAACCAAATGGATCTCATATTCCTTCCGTATCTATATTTCAAATCTCCCTCTGGTTCCTTCAAGCTTTCTTCATCTCTGCACAGCTGTGTATTACTGATAGAGAATAAGGAGGGGAATCAATTCCGTGGCCCTAGTTTTGAACAAGTTCATTGTCAGTCTCCTAAAGATCTGCTAGAAGATCCCACCTTACCTACTGGCCACCTCTGATGGAGAAGATACAAGGTCACCTTCCTGTGATTATTCCATGCTCCTGTTCCATGCTATTAATGGAACCCAACAAGACAAGAAGCTTGGCTTACCATCAACAATGTTAACAACAGGATGCACTGTTGAAAGTACAGAAGGTGGATAGAGAAAGTGAATCAGTGCAGTTGGTCCTACAACCTCTGAGGATGACATCCTGGTCTAATCGCTTGCATGGTGAGCTTCCACTGTCTGATAGGAACATTGTCCCAGCAGGAAAAAAGCTGATGTTGACTTTGCAAGACAATCAGCATTAAAAACGAGGATAAGTCCAGAACCTCATCAGCACCCTTTACTTTGAGCGAGCAGTAAAGAATAAGCGAGGGAGGTTGGGGGTGACTTTTCTTAGAAACGCAGGACCCTTCAAATCTCTGTGACATGTCTCTCTAAGTGCCTTTCTTTCCTTGTTCACATGGAACCAGGTCAAGGTTAAATAGAAAATAAGCCTCACAGTTCCAAGAGTCCCAGGCCATGGATCTGAGGGTCAGGAAGCAACAAGAAGCAGGAAAAAAAATATTCTGAGCAATTGCGCAGCCTCTGGACAGCAGTATAACATCTTAGCAGCTGGACCATCCATCCACGTCTCTCTTGGTGAGCTCCCTGGCAATTGATCAGACGGTGCTTGTCAAGAGTGATGCAGGAGGAGATTAAGGCAGAATTTTAGAATCCTTGGCACCAGAGGAAGATGTGACAGCAGCAGAGAAGATCCGTGCTTCCAAACAGCCCAGAGCTTTGTGGCAGGCATCAAAGGCAGGACATCTCACTTCTCCTCCTGTCCATGACATCCTGCCGCATCCCGCAACGCGGCCACTTTTAGCAACATGGATTAAGAGGAGTGGGTGAAATGGGTAACTGACTTCTGAGACAGCCATTCGGACACATATCTAGGTTCAAAACTGTTAAGAGCTTTCTAGGTCATAACTGGCACCTTGAATTGAGCAGGAGACAGACAGGGAGCGAAGGAGGGCAAGCCAAGACTGGGGATATACAACCAGATCTACAATTCTCAGAAATCAGTCATGGCATCCTCTCAGTACATCATTTGCCAACAAGTAGAACAAGTAGATGAAATGGAGAGGAGCACTGCACAGGATTTCATCTTCTGGAGAACTCCTAGATCTTGCATGAAAGCAAGATCCAAAGACATGGTATGACCTGCTATAAACCACAGGCTAGGAAACTTAACATAAGAACATAAGAACATAAGAAGAGCCATGCTGGATCAGGCCAAAGGACCATCTAGTCCACCTTCCTGTATCTCACAGTGGCCCCTCCAAATGCCTCTGGGAGCACACAAGACTAGATATCTGTCTCCTGGTACCACTCCCCTGCATCTGGCCCTTGAAGTACCTCAGTTTTAAGACTGGAGATGACACATCTCCATCATGGTTTGTAACCTGTGATGGACTTTTCCTCCAGGAATCTGTCCAATCCCCTTTTGAAGGCATCCAGGCCAGATGCCATCACCACATCCTGTGGCAGGGAGTTCCACAGATTAACAACACGCTGGCTGAAAAATATTTTCTTTTTTCTGTTCTCACTCTCCCAGCCCTCAATTTGAGTGGATGTCCCCTAGTTCTGGTATTTCATGAGAGGAGGAAGAGCATCCCTCTATCCACTTGACTCATGCCCTGCATTATTTTGTACGTCTCAATCCTATCCCCCCTCAGGTGCCTTTTTTCCAGACTAAAGAGCTCCAAATGTTTTAGCCTTTCCTCATAAAGGAGGTGCCCCAGCCCTTGATCTGAGAGTCTCCATAGCTGCCCGTGCCATGAGAGGTGGGAAACACATGGTCCTCATTTTCACCAGAGAGTTCAATGTGGTGCAAGGTGGCCAAAGTCCTTGTGCCCTATGAAGTCCCATATTCCTCTTTTTCTCAGTTATAAAACTGATGACTCTATGGGTGGTGATTTGCCTTTTAGACAAAACAAAACAAACCATTGTGCACCCCCAAATATCCTTTTTTCCCCATCTGTGCCACTTCTGTTTTCATTGTTTTGCTGTCTGGCACATATTTCATGGACAGCAAAACCTCTGGGGGGTCCGGATGAAAGAAAGTTGACCCCTGGACATGCCAGAACTGTCCACCTCAAAGAAAAAAATGCCCAATTTTTCAGCGCTACAAGGTTAAATTTATTTGGCTTTGCACAGAATGGAAATGAAACATTTGCTTTTAATGAAAGTATGTGTGTAGATTTTAGCTGCTCCACCAAACCATCTTTCCAAAAGTTTAGCATTCATACCCTAGGAAGCAAAAGTCTTTAGAATAAATTATTGGTATGTTCCTTACTTCTCTCTCTCTCTCTCTCTCTCTCTCTCTCTCTCTCTCTCTCTCTCTCTCTCTCTCTCTCTCTCTCTCTCTCTCATTACATACTAATAGTCTGTTTTTAATAGGGAGCACTGACAGTTTAAAAAGAGATCGAGAACAAGAGAAGCTAAAATACGATGAGTGAAAAAAACATTGTATATTCCCTTCTGTCATTTTAACAACAGCTGATATATTGCATTTGTATGCACTTTTTAACTGCAGGTAAAATGGCCATTACACTTGTAAAAATTTTATGTGTAGTGTTATTGGAGAGAAAATGGCTTTGACAATATATATTTGAAAAATTGTTACTCCTAGCCGGCATTCACCAGAAAAATCATCCTGCAATATATCAACCATACAGCCAGGCTTCCATCAGTACGTTCTGATTTTTCTTTTCTTTTTTTCTTCTTTTTTAAAGGTAACCATTAAATTGATGCTCTGATGACTTGAAAAATAGTGTGTTGGGAGAAGAGTGAGTGCATGGTTTAAGTACGAGAAAGAGTTGTTTAGTGCAGGGATGTTAGAGCTGAGAAAGTAGACATTTGGTGATTTCCGAGGATTAAGAAATGTACCTTGGGCACAGACAAGCTGATAATCACTGTTTGAGCATATATTCAGAAAAATCAATAAGGCTATTAATTACTAAGTGCTGGGGGTGGGGTGGGGGACAAGCCTTGCGACTGCATTGACAAATAGTTCCATATTTGCTCGCTAACTACCAGGGGTGAAATTATCTATCAATGGCCACACCATGCAATGGCCAATGCAAATTAACCTGGTCCCCCTCTCTTCCAATTCAGAGGACCCCCCCCAAAAAAAAAAATTATCCGGTAACAGAGGAAGATAGAACAGCACTGGGGTAGTCCCAAATGTCTAAATGCAGCTGATCATCGCAACAATCCTTGGAACCCTAGAGAGTCCAAAAAGGCAGGCAGGGGTGTTAATCCAAATTGACCAACCCATGTTAGCAGTTTCCACAGGCATACACAAACACACACCGAGTTTCAGAGGCAAGCCTTTTGCAGAGGCAACGGGTCAAGACAAAGAAGACTAGCCTATAAATAGAGCATCACTCCCCTCCCCACACTAAATTCAAGCGATCGCAGCTAATTTCAGACTGGCCAGAGAAATTTAGGTGGGGAGTGGGTGACATCACTGGTCTCCTGTCAACCCCCTGCAATGCAGGAACCCCCATCACAAAATTTCTGACAGATGGCCATCCAAACTCTGCTTAAAAACCTCCAAAGAAGGAGACTCCACCACCCTCCGTGGCAGCATATCCCACTGCCGAACAGCTCTAACTGTCATGAAGTTCTTCCTAATGTTCAAATGGAATCTCTTTTCCTGTATTTTGAAACCATTGCCCCGAGTCCTAGTCTCTGAAGCCATGGAAAACAAACCTGTTCCCTCTTCAATATGACATCCTTTCAAATGTTTAAACATAGCTATCATATCCCCCCTCAGCCTTCTTTGAGAGTGGCTAAACATTCCCAGTTCCCTAAGCTGTTCCTCATAAGACATTTCCTCCAGACCCTCAACCATCCTGGTTGCCCTCCTCTGCACCCGCTATGTTTACTAATAAATAAATAAATAAATAAATAAATAAATAAATAAATAAATAAATAAATAAATAAATAAATATTACTTCCAATAATCTCTGAACAATGTTTTCCTTTTGCTTCTGGGGGAAAGTTCTCAGACTCTTCTTCCCTCCTTCCTTTTTTCTTTTTTTAAACGAAAGATTGGCATTCTTATAATTTAGCCTTCAAACGAAGCCCTCCCCATTTGCCTGTTCAAAGCTGGTTGCTTTTTGAATTTGGGAATTTAAAATAAATGTGCTTTATCTGGTTTACTCACCTGTTAAAATAAGCATGGTTATCATTTTACTGTGTGAATATATCTGAGTCGAAAAGAAAGAAAGAAAGAAAGAAAGAAAGAAAGAAAGAAAGAAAGAAAGAAAGAAAGAAAGAAAGAAAGAAAGAAAGAAAGAAAGAAAGAAAGAAAGAAAGAAGGAGGGAGGGAGGGAGGGGAGGAGCTGAGTTTGAGCGCCGCTATCTAACTCTGGCACTGAATGCACAAATATATACATTTTTTGTTTGGAGTCTAAGGCTATACTGTTCATTGTGGTGTAGACATTCTACACTGCAGTATAATACTTCAGTGTGCAAGGGGGGGAAGTAGAGTTGTCCCCCGCCCTTTTGCGGTTCATATACTGCGGTCCCGGTATATCCCGGGTCCGCAGTATATGAAAAAAGGCCCCCTGGGGTAAGGAGGAAAGGCCTTCCCAGGCCCGTTGGAGGCCCCAAAAGTGCTTCTCCGCAAACCGGAAATGACTTCCGGTAAACCAGAAGTGACCTCCGGATCACTAGAAAGCACTTTTGGGGCCTCTGGGGGACTGGAAAGCCCCTTGCAGGCCCATTTGGGGCAGCGCCAAGCCTGGGGTAAGTACAAGAGCCCCCAGAGAGCCCGCCCAGTCCCGACCTGACCCAGCATCCACATATTGCAGATTTTCAATTATTGTGGGTCGGGTCGAGTCCCTAAGCCCTGCAATAGGTGGGGATTTACTATATTCCCTTTTCTTGGAAATGTGTCATTCCCGAATAAGGTTTGGTGCTCAAGAAATGGGTGCATCAAAGGCTCCAAAGGAGACACAGCACCGTGCCACTTGGGACTCAGAGGTGCAAGTTCAAACACCATGGGATCTGTAATTGCCTTGACAAGGCTCCTTCTGGGCCAGCTTGTCTGTAGAGCAGTAATTGTATCTGTACGCAGAAAGTACCAAATACCACTGGTATCATTGGTGTCCTCGTCCCATCTCCTTCATAACCATAAGTGGCTTCCCTCCCATCCTTACAAACACAATAAAAGAATTGATTCCTTTATTGGGGGTGGGAAATCTGTTTAAATTGACAGACGCTGGCACTCAGCCACTTACGTTTGGTATGCGACAGAATATTAACAGCCTGAATGGAGATCAAAATGCTGCAACCCTCATTATTCTCTTCCCATTTGGATGCCAATTGAGCCAGCACTTTTATCTATCCAGTTATTTGGTCATTTATTCCTTCCCCATCTTCCAAAGCAAACACAAAGCAATGTTTGCTTTGTGTGCACATACCAGAATCCATCTGTGCCCACAATGCTGGTCTTTTGTTTCCATAAACAACACAAAACTATCTCGAGAGCATAAATCAAATGGGGCAGTGACCATAAATTCTCTCCTCTCCTTCCTTCCTCCCCCCTTCCCTTCTCAACATTTCAAAATATGTGCACCATAAATAAAATATACAAAGGGAAGCTTCCAGTGCTGTATTGATCCCAGTTGTAAGTTGAGATGTAGAGAAACGCAATGCTGGCATACAGAGAACTGTTGAGCTGACAATAAATTCCATGACTGCTGCTACCTCCGACTCGCTAGGACCCAAATTACTATTCTACCCATCTCCAGCTGAGGGGCCAAGGAGTTAATTAGTTCACCTTCCTCAGGAGGTAGAGGAGGAACACAACTCACAACTCTTGGCTGGTGTTTTCTTCAGTGCAGCTATCCCCCCCCCCTCCTCCCAGGGTCATGAGCAAACAGCCAGATAAAAATAGGCTCCTAAGAACTTGAAAGATTTCCACAAGGTGCATCCTCCAACAGAGAGGACACTAAGAAGGGTCACACAGGCAACTTCAAGGGAAGTCAGGCTACCATCTCAAAAGCACACTGGCCAAAATGGATACATTTGGCATCCTCCTAACCCTCTGTTATTTAGGCAATGGTTGCATTGCATAAAGATTTTATGTCACCTAAAGATGGGACATAAATACCAGCCATCCTGTTTTAAATCATTAATGGGTTAATGAGATGTCATTAACAAGTAGAGGGGGAATGAAGAAAGAATTAAGTATAAATCTAACAGTCACAGCATGATTGGCAGGAGGAGGAAACAAATAAACACCACCACTGTACATCTACAGAGGCATTTGTTCCGTTCATTAAAGTGTTAGCAAAACCTAAACCTTTAACCTGCACATTCTGGAGTGAGCATTCCTTTATGAATTAATCATGAATATTTATCTATATTCTGCTAGAAACAAAAGCTCTCCAAATTAAAAGGTCAACCAAAAGCATGGAAATAACTGTATTTCTTAATGAAACCCCTGGATAAATCTGACATTGCCGTCCCTGCCTCTGTAATCACGATAAATCCCCCTTGGTTCAGCGGCACTCGGTCCCTAGGAAACAAGCTTTAGAATTACAGCTTCAGAGTTCCATTCTGTTTTGACTTCCTCGACAGTAAACACTAGTCAAGTGCTTCAGATTTAAAAAAATGGTGTGGAAATTAAGGCAATTTGGGGGAAATTAAAGCATTTCTATGTCAAACTGAATCAAGGAAGCCTGAATCTTGAATTGAATTGCGGGGTCTTTGAAGAACGAAATATTGCTTGACACATTTCGGAAATTAAGAAATGGGTGGAAACTGGGAGAGAGGAAAACAAGTTACAAAAAAAATCATTATCTTGTGAATTGTGCTCAGGAAATGGACGTCATGCTGCAACAGTCCCAGGAAGGCCAGAACAGAATGGTCATGACAACCCAAGCACCAAGGAAAAACCCAAGCTCTCCTGAAAACCTGAATTGTGCAGCCCTTATGAGCTGCTCATCAGTGAGGGACATCAGTTGGGCCACAGACCTTATTTCGCATTACAGTTTAGACCAGTGGTGGCAAAAACTTTGTCCCTCCAGATGTTTTGGACCACAACTCCCAGAATTCCAAGCCTCTATTGCCAATGACAAAGGATTGTGGGAGTTGTGGTCCAAAACATCTGGAGGGCCAAAGTTTGGCCACCACTGGTTTAGACTCTAATCAATTGACTGTGTGTGAATAGGCCATGGATTTCTTGAGCCTTTCATGGGGGATTTGAGTGGGGTGGTTCATAATAAAAAGAGGAGCAGGACCTAAGATTTCTTCTCCCATTCCCTGTTTTATATTTCACTATTTTCTGCCTGTTTTCAGATTTCATTTTTCCTGCCCTTTGCTTTATTTTTTCCCCACTGTGGATGAAGTGGGAAACAAACACAATGTCACAGGTTTTTTGAATTTTAAACTCTTCCAGTTGCACAGCAGAAGTTCACAGTTCCACTGAGCAGGATAGCTTCAGGTTCACCAGATGAGTCCCCTTTTCTTATCAACTGGCATTTACAGCCTTGACAAGTCATTCTAAGGCATTATTAAGAGAAAGAATTAAAAAAGGCTCATTACTTACAATTGAACAGATCAAGCCACACGCTGAACCAAAACGGCTGGCTGTTTTTCAGCAAAAGACTTCAACAGACTATAGATTGCCAACCGACAACAGGGAAAGCAGGAACAGAGCAGAGAAGCAGGAATACATGGGGCACTCCTTGACCCTTATTCAGCGAATGCAGCGGGTGCAGAATGTGGCAGCCAGGCTGGTAGTTGGGGCAGGCAGATTGGACCGCATCACCCCAATCCTGGCTTGCCTGCATTGGCTACCCGTTGCCTCTTGAATAAGGTTCAAGGGATTGGTTTTGATTCACAAAACCCTCCATGGCTTAGGCCCAGAGTATCTGACGGAGCATATCTCCCAAAGGTCAGCTTCGTCCTGGCTCACCAGGGCTTCACTGGCCCTCTTGCTCCAGGTGGCCACCCCTAAGGAAGGCCGCAAGGTATCTACCCATAGTCGGGCCTTCTCGGTGGCCGGGCCAGCACTCTGGAATAAACTGCTGAGCGAGCATCGGGTAGCTGAGTCTTTGCCAGCATTTAAGAGAGCCTTAAAAACTTGGCTATTTAGAGAACATTTTGCCATTAGTTACCCTTGTCTTGTTGTCTAGCCCTTGCTTTTGTTGGCCATATTTGTGTTTATATCACATTTTGTTTATTGTTTTATTTGCTTTGTTTATTTTGTTTTGTTGTTAACCACCCAGAGTTTTCTATGGGAAAGTTGGTGCAGTTTATAAATAAATAAATAAATAAATAAATAAATAAATAAATAAATAAAATCTTCAAATCAGAGTCAGGGAAGGGACAATTGGTTAGCTGCTGGATAGACTGACATTCACCCGAGATGAAAAGGTCCCTCCCAGCCTAACTTGCTAAAGGCAGCATGCAGGGTTGCAAAAACTTCAACACATGACACACAAGGCAGTGAGCAGTGGACAGTGAAGCTACTAAAGAGGTCGATTTCTCCCTTCTTCAACAAATGAATAACTTTGAATAAATCATGTAGCTCATAGCAAAAAGCAGGGAGGAAAGTGGGAAAGCTGGAAGTCTTTTAACTGATATAACATAAAGTATTTCAACTGACATATCATAGATTATGGTCCCTGGTGGCAATTATAAATGCTTTTAATTGTTTTAAATTATTCATTGGTATTTTAATGTTGTTAATTGTTTTAATTGTTCATTTTAATTGTTAAGTCACCCAGAGACTTTTGGGTAGTGGCCGACATATAATTTGTATAAATAAATAAATAAATAAATAAATAAATAAATAAATAAATAAATAAATAAATAAATAAATAAATAAATAAAGTGGTAGTTAACACTCAGTTTCAATCCCTAACCTAGGTTAGATAGTTTTATTTTCTCCATGTTTGTGCTCTTTTCACTATTCAGACACATACAAAAAAATACAAATATTTCAAAATATTTGATACAAAATGAATGGGACAGGCTATAACCTGGCTCAAAGCACACTGGAAACAATTTGTCACAAGTAATTCAGAAGGGACTGAAGCAGGTGCTATTCTCTTGTCCCTAGTAAGTACCACTGAACGCTGATGGAAATACATTTAAAATAAATATATTCAGATGATCTTTTGTAGCCATGCATGCGCCCAACTGGCCATACTCTGACATGAAGGGAGAGGAGGACTCATTGACCGATGCCAGCTAATTTTAAAGAAAGGATCCCATCACGCAGCTCACAGTAAATGGTGGAATTCACTGCCACGAGGTTTAGTGATGCCTGGCTTTAAACATGGATGGATGTGATGGATTTTGTGGAAATCAGGGTCATCAGTGCATCCTAGTGAGGTTGATGATTGATATGCTGGACGAGATGGGCTGTGGCCTGTTCCAGCAAGGCTGTTCTTATTTTCTTACGAAATGCAATATGCCTCTTTCTATCAGCTGCTGGGGAACATGGGAGGGAGGGAGTATGGATGAGCTCATCATGTTCTGCTGGATAGCTTCCCACTGGCAGCTGCTTGGCCATTGTGTGAACCAAATGTGGGATGAGAACAGGCCTTTAGACTTACCCAACATTTCCTCCTTTCTTTATGGAGCCTGTGTTTGGGGAGCAGGGAAGCATAGTTCTGACGTTGTTTCCTCTCCATCTGGTCATTCGCGAACATCTGGAGCATTCTTACTGAAAGGATTTGCTTAAATATGAACCTGTGAGTCTTCCTCTGCACTGGAAAAGGGAATCACAGTGCGGGAGAGCTGGGTTGAACATTTTCTTTCATTCATTGCATACAAGATGTGCACAGAGAACTATTTATCCAAACACTGTTGGTACACACATCTAGGTCCAAAAATGATAAAGGAATGGATAGGTAAAGTAAGCTAGCAAGTGGATATTTTTAACTGAGCACATTTCTCCACAAAATTAATAAGAATGTATTTCTCTACTTAATCATAAATAACAAGGACAAAGGCAGAAACACCACTACCACTACCACTACCACTACCACTACCACTACCACTACCACCACCACCACCACCACCACTACCACTACAACTACCAACAACAACAACAACAACAACAACAACAACAACAACAACAACAACAACAGACCTAACATCATCAGAGCTACAAAAATGACAACATTGGGAAGAGCATACACACTGAGCCAATATTTAACAGACATTTAGGTTTTAGGTTAAAACTTGTATATGTTATATGATACCAGTCAATACTCATACTTTTGAATGACCATGTTTGGTATTTTTGAATAATAATGTTTGCTGTCAACTCAATTCAGAGTTATAGCAACCCTTCCCAGAGTTGTGGGTGAAGAATATACAGAAGAGCTTTCTTACTCCCTTCTTCTGGAGGTGTCCTAAGACAGAGCAGCTTTCTCGTGGTGACATGAAGTGGGTCTTATCCCAAAAGGCATGGTGGAGAATTGAACTCCTAAACTCTAACTCTCAGCTAGATAACTGAACCACTGAGTAATCCACCCAGCTACATAGTCAGTACCAACAGAGCAAAGTTCAAGACAAGCCCAAGGAATCCACACATTCACTTAAGCTGTTTAGCTTGTCTTTCCAAAGGCAAAACGTGCTATTTTAGCATCCCTCAATGATGCTTTATTGAACAGCCTTAATAGCAGCTACTGAACTGTAGATATCACTCCCTTGGCAATTTCTCTTGAAGAGTTCCTCTGCCCGTGGGGCTTTCCATCAGAATACACAATAAACTCCTCTGAGCTGATGCAGAAGTCAGCAGGCACTTTGCAAGTCTGAAAATGAAAATACTTTCTTCCTTACCAAAAAAAAAAAAAAAAAAAAAAAGGGGGAGGAGAAAGAAAATTGAATAACTAATGCAGCATGGCATTAAACATCATGAAGTCGTTCAACATAATCTTCTTGGCTTCTTATGAGATCCTGAGACGTTTAACCTAATGCTGAGATGAGACGCATGTATGGTAAATGTGGTTATTTTAAGATTATTTGCATTGATTTTTTTAAAAAAATCATACTCATACTGATAGGCTGGTATAGCTGCCTCTGGGGGGCTAAATGGGACATCTATGTTCAGGAGCACTCTACCTCACAGAGGGCGAAGTTTGCTTTTAAGATGTGTGTGTGTGTGTGTGTGTGTGTGTGTGTGTGTGTGTGTGTGTGTGTGTGTGTGTGTGTGTGTGTGTGTGTGTGTGTGTGTGTGTGAACCCAGTTGACTCCCAGAATCCAACAGTCAGCTTGGCCACCGGTTGATCAGCGGCCTAGCAAGGTTTTGGGGTGCCTGGGGACAAAGTTGTTTTTCTGCCCCTCCAGCCCTCCCCAACCCCATTGCATCCACCCAGCAAGGGGTGGCAATCCTGCGGGCATGGGGTAGGTGTGGGGCATGCGGGTAGGCGGGTGTGCCCCCAGATTTCTGCACCCAGGGCAGATGTACACTTCTCTCCCCCAATACACCCCAGCAGTTGGTAAGCTATGTTGTAGTTAACAGAGAGGTGCACTGGTCTCTGAGCTAAAATGTGGATACAGATCACATTAGGAATGCTGACGAGGTCTCGCAGGAACCACTCGTGAGAGCAATTAGCCTCTCTGGACACACCTAGATCCCTGGTGCTCCACCTAGCAGCCCTGTGGTTAAAATGGAAAGGGAAATTTCCTGGATGAGGAATAAGGGAATCGAAAGGAATACACAGGATCAGGGGGGGAAATCTTGAGCTGGTGCCCAAAAAGGAACAGCTGGACACCTTGACTCCCCTATGAAGTCCAGCAGTTTTTTTGTTGTTGTTGTTCTTCCATTTCAGTTTTCCCATTCTGGTTTCTAGCTCTAGTCTACAACCAATCCAGCCCTATGGGCCTCAATAGGTTCAGGCCAGTGGGGCAGGCAGTAACCCAACAGGTGAAGAGCAGGTTAAAATATCCTACTTTAGAATGCATGCCTCTCTCTGTTTCTGCGTGTGTCTGTGTCTCTTGTATTAGAAGTCTATATACACAGTGTAGCAGTAGATATGCATTTTATGTAGATATATGCACATGTAAAAAGATTGCTCTCACTGGAAAAACTAATATTTAGGTCAGCTGAATCAGAAACATTGACTTGAGCAGCGCTGCAATTTTCCCTGTCACTTGCAACTGACACTTGTAATGAAAACAATTGATTCCAAATCTCCTGCTTGAAAGAGTTTGGTTTCTCGATATCATATTAGTTCTTCGTTGGCCATTGAATACGGAGATGAGCACTGCCCCTAGAGTCGGACACGGCCAGCATGCATGTGCGGGGGGGGGGGACCTTTACCTTTACCTTTTTTGCCTTACACCCCCTATATTTATTTATTTATTTATTTATTTATATCCTGCTGGATTTTCCCAAAAGAAACTCAAGGCGGTTAACAGATATAACAATTCCATAATACAGATCACAAAAAATTAATAATCAGTTCCATAGATAGACATAAGCAAACCAAACAATGACCCCAAATTAATAAATAAAAGCTAACAAACAATCAAAATAATAGTACTACTAATAATACTAATGTAAGATGGCGGACATAATACAAATCACTGCTCAAGAATAAATCAACCCCCGTGGTCACTGAATGCAGCTGTAAAGAGCCATGTTTTTACTAGCTCCTTGAGTGCTGGCAGGGAATAAATCAACCCCTGTGGTCACTGAATGCAGCTGTAAAGAGCCATATTACTATTACGGAAGACGGTTCCACAAAGTGGGACCAGCCACTGAAAAGGCACAGTTCCTGGTGGTCGTTTTGTGCGCCTCCCGAGGAGTGGCAATCCGAAGGGCATAGGACTGGGATGTTCTAGTGCGTCGGGCTGATGTTGATCTTTGGATGATACAATCCACCAGATATTCTGGTCCCAAGCCATATACAGAGGCACAGATTACAAAACTTCAGTATAGTCATCCCCCGCCATTTCACGGTTCAGGTCCCGCGGTCCCGCTACATCGCGGGATCGCAGTACCTGCACCGTGGGGGGCATCTGATCGCTCCATGCACCCGCCCCACACCTCCAAGAAGCCTGGGGGTGGGGCGGCGGGGGGGGTGATAGTGTCACTCTCTGTCGCCCCCTGGGCGCTGCCGCATGGGGAGGGCTGCAGGGAGGGCTGGCGTCCCTCTCCTCGCTCCCCGGGCACCTCCGGAGGGCCTCAGAGCCGCGTGGAAGGCCTGTGGGGATGGACGGCATCCCCTCCGCAGCCCCCCTCCGCAGCCCCCCTCCAAGGCTTTTGGGAAAGGTGCGCGATCGCCCCACCTGCCCCCAGGCCCCCCCACCCACTTCTGCATATCACAGATTTTCATGGATCGCGGGTGGGGTGGGTCCCTAACCCCCGCAATCGGCGGGGTGTGTGTGTTACTGTATCAGGTGTATAATTAAATTGCAAGTGATGCTTTTTTGTCTTTCCGGAGAAGGTAAAAGAGTGCATGATCTCAGACTCCAGAAGTCCACCTCTAAATGCAGGACATCTAAGAGTATTTAATAGGGAACAGCAGGCAGATTCCTTTACAAGATCAGTGCCTCCATGCAGCTCAATGATTCTGTAATTCCAACGCCTGAAACTTTATTTAAAGTACCAGATAAGTCTAACTAAAGCAGGAAGCTCTTTGACTTGAATAGCGGGAAAAGAAACCTTAACAGTATTCTTCCTCCATTGATAAGATCCTCAAATCCTTTGCAGTTGAAAAATTACAGGGGATTTAAAAAGGCCTCATGCCCTGGGTTAGAAAGCGACATATTGAACCAGTCCCAGCAAGGAGCTCTCTCTTGCACAGGCCTTGAACCACTGTGGCTTCAAGCATTTTTTTAAATCCTCAGAAAACCCCAAACGATGACAGATGCTCTAAGAGGGAAGCAAGGAAGGTCACCTCCTTCTCCTCTGGTTCTTTTCCCCATTCTTATTCACTTAGATCAGTGGTTCCTAACCTTCCTAATGCTGTAGTCCTTTAATACAGTTCCTCCTGTAGTGGTGACCCCCCCTTGCCCTGCTTGAAAGAGTCCACAAGCCCCCTTTGGCAGGCCACTGCCCCAGGTGCCATAGAGAACTTCCCTCTACAGGCACCCTCAGCCAATCGTAGCCTCCGGTGGCACTGACTGACATCGCCTCCAACCTAACAAGTTGTAACTCACGATTTTTCCCTGTTCCTCCCCCCCCTCCTCCAGACCCAAGGTGTTTGTGCCTTTTTCTTCACTGGCTCTTGGCGACCCCTGTGAAATGGTCATTCGACCCCCAAAGGGGTCCCAACCCCCAGGTTGGGAACCACTGACTTAGATTACGCTGCCCCTTTCCTAGCCAGCAAGTAAAGCAAGTCAAACAACCTCAAGAAGATCTTTCTTGGGACATTTGGATGATCAGCAGAACTGACCAAACTCAGGGTCCTTTGCCAGGGTGGATGCTGGCACCCTCTCCCCTTTTATTTTTAATACAACCAGGGCCAGCGCTTCCATTAAGGTGAACTAGGCAGTTGCCTAGGGCACCAAAATGGAGAGAGGGTGCTGGACAGCCTGCCACCCCCACGACCCCCGCCGCTGGCCACCACCGTCCATCCCCCCACCGCCTGCCAGCCACCCGTCACCGTCCGCCAATCGCTGCCCACTGCCGCCGGCCGCCGCCCCCACCACCCCCCATGCCCATCGCCGCCCACCCCCTGCACCCATCACCATCCCCACCATCCGTCACCCCCGCCGCCCCCTGCCCCCCACCCCCTGCCCATCCGCCCTGCCCCCCACCCCTCACCTGGGGAGCAAAAAAACATAGCACGGCCCTGAATACAACAGCCCTTTATTTGAAGCGTGCCAGGGGTCCAGCCCTGATTTTTTAGATGTCCTCCTTTTGAATTGCTATCTGGTCCAAGATAGATTTTAAAGGCAAGAACTAAAAAGGGGGCCGATTGGAAATCTGATGCGGCCATCTATAGCCAGCATCTGGATAGCTAACACTACAGGGACAGAGGTCAACCTGCCAAAGTCTTCTCCATCAAATGAAGCAAAACCATTGGTGTTGAGGAGCCATGTAGCCATCACAAAAACCAAATACAAAAGTGGAACAGGTGATACCTTTAGGCTACTAAAAAAAAATTAACAAAAGCGTTGCTAATATTTCGAGGGTAAAACCCTCTTCTTCAGAGTAATACCAATAGGTTATAACATGGCAAAAGATGGATTTGCCAGGAGTTATTTCTTAGATGTAAGGTCCTTGGCAAGATGAGGGGGGAGCCAGGCAGTTCCTTAGTTGTGGCTCGGAGCTCGGATGTTCTTAGGCTGCATCTGAATTGAAAGGAGGGAGGTGTTTTGATTGGCCCAGTCCTTCCAAAGACATGTCACGGCTGCTCACATACACACATACACACCTCTCCTCAATGTGGCTCATCGAGGCCAATGGCCCCTGCCTTGCCAGCGAAGGCAGAGGGGGGTTGGCACAGAAGGCCCATGCATTTCATTTGAGGATGAAATGCATCAAATGAGATACACTTTAATTCTGCTGAAATTAGGGTGCAGAGAGATGATGTCTGGTTGCCATGCAATCTCTCTCTCACTCTCTTTCATCCTCCTCTTTTCTTTTTCAGCCTTCCCTTTCCTTTTTGCAATAGCTAACATTGTTGTTGTCGCTATCTGTGCTGTTATTGTTATTGCTGGAGAAGGCATCTGCTGGGGAACCTGCCCTCGCCTTGCTCTACTGGTGAAAAAAATAATATAAAAGGAAAAGGAAACAATTGCACTAAAATCCCTAATCATGTTGCTCATCGTGCTACCAGGTCCTATGAATAACATGCTGGTTTTTACTCCTATGACAACTTTGCTGCGTAGCCCTAGAATTGCACTTCTCTAGCATTGCCCCCCCCCCCCAATGAAAATAAATACATGACTACATGCAGGGTTGAAGGCACAACACTGTAACCTTCAGGCAGCACTGAGCCTCACCTCCAAACTCTGCAAGCAATAAGATGCAAAGCTCATCTCACGGAGGGGGAAAAGGTTATTATGAAATGTTTCCAATATATTTAATGTAAGACTGGATTGAAAGTATTAATCAAAGCTATATATTCTGCGAGGCTCCTTGCTCCGTTAGCTGCTGCAATTTTATCCTCCACTCGCGCGCCAGGAGAACACAAAAAGGTCTTGACATTTCGGAGTAGGATCAAGTTTAATTTGTCTGTTTGTCTGATAAACAACTTGGAGGCATCCAATATGTAAGGAGATATTAAATCCCAGAGAACATGGCTTGGACAGTGGCAGTGTACAGAGTTGCAGAGGGAAGCAACTGGCATGTACAGTTTAGCAGATAGAGTAAAAGCAGCAGCCTTCTCACACCTTAAAAACCGAGGGTTACTTCACATCCATTCTCATCCCGGGAGGAAGTTTGTTGCGTATTGATGTCAGTTGTGGTCACGTGGTCTTCTTCCGGTTCTGTCCCTGTTCCCGTGTACGGATGGGTGTGATTGATGATACTGGCATGACTTAACGCATGTCATCATTTCATGATGAGATGTGAAATTCCATGCCTTTGTTCTTTTTTTTTTTTTTGGCCCAACCTTCTGTTTTTCAATGTTTTGTTTCTCTGAAGCCTTGCCTTCAATGCGTTACGGAGCTAAGTTTGAGGCATTTGTCTTTTAATCTCTCTGCACTGCGTTGCTGACTCCGTAGGGAATGTACTGGTGAATGGCACTTTGCACTCCTAACACTAAATGGAGAATGGCATGTTGCGTGATGAGCCTTACCTCACAGGCACTCATCTCGGAATGAGAAGCGTGACGAGCAGATTTCCGAGGCCAGGGAGGGGAATCTCTCATCCCGCTTAAATCACAGTTTAGGGGCATGGTCAGGACGAACTCCCATCATCCTGCAATGGACGTGCAGTTAGATTACTTTGTACCGGTCCCAAGTGGGACCGTGAACAGCAATGAGATGGACATGAAGTATCAGCTATGCTATTTTGCAATATTTTTTTGGGTGGACTGCAGCCTGTCTTGCCAGAAGCAAGGGAAACACTCTCATCTCCACTGTGCCACAGGACCATCTCATGTGTAGGCTGCAACAATTGGACACAACTACTCTCCCCAGTTCTAATAGTAGAAAAGTAACTTTTCTAAGATGGGAGACCAAATATTTCTCAGGGGAGGTAAAATCTCTGCTTGCTACCATGCTGGTTCTCTCAACTGAGAGGCTCAACTTTTCAAACAGCTGGAGAGTAAAAAGACAGTATAGTATTAATGACAGTCTAATTACTCCAGCTAATGAGGAAGTGTAGATTGTAGTTATTTCAGAAACGTCAGCAAATGCGGCATTATTAACAGCGTGCTATTGACAAACAGCTGTCGGTTTGATGCAAAACAGGAGATGGAAAAACGCAAGCCATCATCGAAACATGACAGGAAGACAGCCACATCTTTGGGGTTATTTGAGAGAGAATGGAATCTATTCAGCTTTCCGAGAACTTTATTCAGAAGGAGCTCCCGAAATATGGCTCCATTAAAGTCAGCATTTTAAAAGCCTAGCATTTTAAACAAGCCATTGCGAGACACAAATTTCTCTTTAGTTGCCGGGAGCTGCATCACAGTTGTGTTCTTCTGGATAAGGAAGTGATTATCAGAGGCATAGCCAGGATTTGGAGTACCTGGTGACAAAGTTCATTTTTGCGCCCTTCCTGCCACCCCCACACTGCACCCCCAGCAACAGGGGGACCCTACACCTCTCCCACCAAGGCGAGGAAGAGGAGGAGGGTGCCGCAGTGACCCCAGTCCTGTGGGTTTCTAGAGCAACACTATTCAGTATGCACCTAAACAACAATGGTCATGTTGCCCATAGACTAGGGTGGGAGTCAACATCACCAAAGCTTGTGCATTCTCCATTTTTCTGTTTAGAGCTTGCATGAACATGATGGGTATCAAACCTCTTAAAGACACTGAGATGAAGAAGCTTAAATCGTAAGCCTGGGTTTCACAGGCCTTCAGCACTTATCCTGGCTGAGTTGCCATGTTTAAACATAAGTATCGACCCCATCTTTGTATAAACGTCATGCTAAAATATTCCCTTCACACTCTTCAGCACACATTTCACAAACTCTGACAATCTCTGCCATTTGCTCTCCAAGATCCTTCCAAAAGAGCAATCCGATTCGTAGATTTGCAGATTTGACTGATGGGGCTGGAGGCGGGGGGTCGTCTGAAGAAATGGGATTATATTCTTGCTTTTTCTTTAATCTTCCTTGCAAACGAAAAGCATACCCATTATGGAACAAGGTCTGAGGGGAAAGGCTGCAGAAATTGAAGGCAAAAACAGGGATTTAGGGTGTCACATGAGGTCACCCAGTCTTCACAATGTTCTTCAGAAGAGCTCAAGGAGGTTAAAGGGGTCGGGGATGTGTTGTGGGTACATAAATGGGTCTGAAA
Source organism: Phrynocephalus forsythii (assembly GCA_029282475.1). Lineage (NCBI taxonomy): Eukaryota > Metazoa > Chordata > Lepidosauria > Squamata > Agamidae > Phrynocephalus > Phrynocephalus forsythii. Next base: position 7,172,820 of record JAPFRF010000013.1, read on the forward strand.
GGCTCCTCAATTTTTTAGACTCCTTATGCATTTGAGAACTGACATGTTTTTTCACTGACTTTTTCAATTCGGACTTATGGACAGATAAGACATGCATCTAAATGCTCTTTTTAGCTGTTTAAGGCTGCTGCAATCCTATATTTACTTATAAGCCACAATGAAACCAGTTTGACGTACTTCTGAGCAGGCAGGCAGGCAAGACTGCAAGTGAATGATATGATTGTAGATGCTGTGATTGAACTGTGTTAACTACAGTTTCAAATAATTACATTATTCTATTGGTATTTTGCTTTGTCTTTCTTCGTAAGAAAGTGTCCTAAACAGCTACAAAGACAGCTTTTAAAAAAGGTTTTTTTTTTGGGGGAATCTATGTAAGTGTTCTCCATGTGAGATGGGATGTGCACAGGTTTAAACACATATATGTAATTACCCGTCATGGATCAGCATCATGGTGTACTGTCGAGTAAATTTTGCAAGACGTTAACATGGTTTTCTAGGTACCCAGCACTCAGTGGTGGTTAACCATTCCCTTCTGTCATGTATTGATTGTAAAAGGGTAAATTTCTCACTCAGGTCGACCTCATTACATTCAGCCTCAATCCACCTCCTGGTTGGTTGTTTTTACTTCATCTACATTAACTCTGGATCCACCTCCTGATTGGTTGGTTGGTTGTGTTTCATCTGGAGCCACCTCCTGATTGTTTGTTTGTACTCCATCTACAATCACTCTGGATCTACCTCCGGATTGGTTGTCACCTGTAGGGCTGGCTACATCCTTCACTACATCAATGCAACACCTTCTCTTGGAGGTGCCATGAGACTATGCAGCTATACACAGCAGAATTCCCAAGCTCTGGTTCCACAGCTTGAGGATTAAACCACTAAATTATCCAGCCAGTCACGGATACAATTGCCCTTTTCCTGAACTGGTCTTCCGGTCTGAATTTGACTAGTGATTCTTCTGCCTATGAGAACAGACGTGTCCTTTATTCAGACACTAAGAAAAAAAGTGTCCCTTATGACCAACCTGTGACAATTATCACATGCAACAAATGAATTAAAAACTAAAACTGACTTTATTATAACATGCCGTATTTTATCCCGATACCTTCTACATATGTACCATGCAACCCCGTAGGCATATTTCGCAAAAGAAACTAACTCCCAATGACAGAAAAGTGTATTTGAAGAAAAACGAGCCTATTGAAAAAGCATTAAACACTGTAAAGGTGAAAAAAAAGTAATTGTTTTTTAAAACCTAACGTTTTTGAAAGATAAATTCCACATTGGACAGGCTCTTTAAAAATCAATTTGCACTTGCTTCCGCCTGTAAAGATTTATTCCAAGGGAAAAAAAGCCATTAGTATTAAAGTGCTTAAAAAGTTGGCAGACTATCTCCAAAGGCATCAATTTCTAGTGCTAATTACAACTAATTATTCACTCAGCGGTTGTGAGTCGCATTTGGTCCCTGCGGGTGAAAGAGAAATTTGTCTCTCTCCAGTGTGGCATTCTTGGTGTGTTTGTTTTAAGAGATTTAAAAAAAAAAATTCCTTGTCAGGGCAAACATCAAAACAGGAAGAGAAAGCCCTGTTATCAAGTCCCCAGGTTCCTGTGATCACCCCCAAGAAAAAAAATTGAGGTCTCCACGTCTGCCATCAATCACAATGAATGACATTCCTTGAAACCTCTTTTTTTACCTTTGGGAATTTAATTTATTTTTCTTATGGAACAGCTGTGACTGGGATTTAGAGAGGGAGGAAAGGAGGGAGAGGGCTCCTTTCCCCTTATCAGCCAGCTTACAGGCACATTTGAAATTCCTGCAAATTGAGCATTTTTTTAAAAAAATGAAATTAATTTTAAAAAGGTTGAGGATATGGCTCAAAGATCAAAGCACATGTACCACATATCAGATACAGTGCCTGGCGTCTCTGGTCAAAGCGTTCACCAGTTCTAATGAAAAGCCTAGGGGAAAAATATTTCCAGATGGCTACAGTTCCCAGAATCCTCCAGCCAGCATGGACCGTGTGGGAGATTCTAAGAATTGTCGTTCCAACAGGAACTTGCCCAAGGTTTGTGCCAGGAAGCCTAGGGCAGTGTTGGCAAACCTATGGCATGGGTGCCAAAGGTGGCCCTCGGAGCCCTTTCTGTGGGCACCTGACATCGCCCCTTCACAGCCACCTGTACTCAGGTTAAATTTGTTGGGGATCTTTGTTGGATCAGTTGTTGCAGATGATTTTTAGTTGCTCTAATGAGAGAGACACCTCTTGTGTTACTAAATGAAAGAACTATTTATTTAACTAGAAGAGAAGAGTGCACGGGAGTTTTCTAACTATAACTATTCTAACAGCCATCTTGCTAGGCTACGGAACATGCTTCTCTTCTCTAAGAATACAAGGCGTACACACTAACCAGACTTCTACCAGAACATTCCAAGTGGTGTGATCTCAACAACCAATCGGCTTCACTCTTCACATTAAATCCAGCCCATAATACTCTACATTCACATTAACCCTGTAATGGCTGAAATGTAAATCTTGCCAAATATTCCAACAAAATTGCTGTGCTGGCACTTTGCAAAAAAATAGTGGGTTTTGAATCGCAGTTTGGGCACTCGGTCTCTCAAAGGTTCACCATCACTGGCCTAGGGTGTAGCTGCCAGCTGATACAAATAATGCTGCTTTTGAGGGATAACTTTATTCAGTGTCCCAGACATGGAAAAAAATAAAATAAACTTATTGCATTAAGAAGATGTCAAAATAAAGAAGAGATGGATCTTTGTGGCATCCGAAGAGGAGTTGCCATAATGAAGAAAAGCCCAGTGTTTGGCAGATGGAGACTATTGGGGATAAATTAGGACAACTGGAACCAGTCAGAGTCCTGCAACAACTTACTGTTGCATTTGACATCAAGAGCCTTTGATGCCCCCCTTTGGTTGATTTGAAGTATCAAGTACTCTGAAGTGAAATCAACAGACATACGCAGCCTGGCATGACTATCAAGTATCAGCTCAATCTAATTCCAGGTTGGCGGTCTTTTCCTGAATGGCACGATGCTATCAAGATATAGTCCTGTCCATTCTGTATAGGTTAAAGGCCATGGTGCAGGTGAATAAAACAATGCTATATAAGCCTGTTCTCTCTCCCTTCTATAATAAAATCAAGTGTGTGTCCATGTCAAAGAGAGGGAGGGAGGCGATAAAGGGTCAGTAATGAAAGAAATATATCATTTGTCCAACCGGCTGGGCTTGATTGGAGATTTATAATCCATTTCGAGTAAAGAGTAATGTGAGAGACTTTGGTATATATTGGCTCAGATATGATTTTTGTAGGGCACCACCCACGAATAAGGTGTGAGGAACTGCATATAAAACTAAAATTTGCCATTTCTCACCTCCTTATGTTACTTATCATCCTTTTTCTCCAACTTAACATGACAGCAGCTTTCCAAAATGCTCCAGAAATGCCTTTTACTAAATCAATTTTCAAGTCAACATGAGAAATACTCCCATTTCTCTCAAAAACCCATGAAGACCAATGTAGTGTGTGATTTGTACCTGTGTCTTTAAAAGTTACACAAATATCTTTGGGCAGATAAGACTTTTCCTATCACTGTGCCATTGTATTAGGGCAAGTGACAGACTCGTATTCAAGATATGTGTGGCACATAAGAAATTCCTTCTTCCAATCGTGGGCTACCTGGAACGTATAATTTGGCTCCCAGAGGTTAGACCTGTTGCCTATGTAATGATGGCCCTGGATGTCAGCACGTTTTGTTTACCAGGCATGTCCAAACTTCAGCCCTCCAGATGTTTTAGACCACAACTCCCACAGCCCTTTGCCATTGGAAATACAGGCTTGAATTCTGGGAGTTGTGATCCAAAACATCAGGAGGGCCGAAGTTTGGTCATGCCTGGTTTAAACAATTGGGACCCATATCCTACAGCAGGCCTGCCCAACAGGTAGCCCGTGAAGGGTTCAAAAGTAGCCCACCAGCCATCAATAAAAAAGGTGAGGGGATAAGTTCTCCCCCCTTCCCTCCCCCATCCCAAGGACCACCACTGCCCCAGCAAAGTACTGGGTCTGCCAGCCCACTGTCTCAGCTGAGCAGGGCAGTTCAAGGGCCATGGCGCATTGAAATCTGTTCCCTCCAGAACGGATTAATTGGTTTTCAATGCATTCCTGTGAGAAACTGCTGCTGTACTTACAAAAGTTTTTAGTTATGAGCATGTGCTCAGAACAGATAAAATTCGGAAGTAGAGGTCTTAGTGTAGTAGCCCTCAGGCACTTTGGGCTGGAAAAAGTAGACCTTGGTCTGTTCAAAATTGAACAGCCCTGGTTTAAACAATTGGGACCCATATCCTATAGAGAATGCCCTGTTGGCTACTGTGGCAATAGCACCTTACATCACAAAGGTCCTGCAGTCACTGGGACAGGTCTGCAAGTGAGGTCACCTGGATGAAGAAGCTGTTTTCCACATTATTATTTTTACTTCGCTGCAATGCAAAATGAGTGGCCTCCTTTGGTTGAGGGCACTGCCCAGGCTTTGCTTTCCTCTTCTCATTATTTTACAATAAATATTACTTTCACAATAAGGCCTGAGGGTGCATAGACCTATGCAAACGGATGCTTGTGGTTAGATTAGAACTTCATTTAAGGCATGACGGTCTGCATTTCTTCCTGACCTCCTCTGATTTCTTGTTTCTTGCTGATGCAATGGGACCAGCACCCAAGTTTACAACAGCTGTATCTTCTCTCTCTCTCTCTCTCTCTCTCTCTCTCTCTCTCTCTCTCTCTCTCTCTCTCTCTCTCTCTCTCTCTCTCTCTCTCTCTCTCTCTCTGTGTGTGTGTGTGTGTGTGTGTGTGTGTGTGTGTGTGTGTCACAGTGGCTAAACTGCCATCTTGCAGCTGAAACTGTGCTCCTGACCTGGGGTTCAGTCCCAGGTAGCCAGCTCAAGGTTCACTCATGGCGCTTTTACACGACCTCTAAAATCCACTGACAACTTAAATTTGGACCAGAGATTGTGGGGTTTGTTCCTCTTCCTGTGTTCCCACTCTTCTGCACTTCATTGCTCCTCTCTGTGGTGAGGGGAGGGAGAAAAAAAGGGAGAAAAGAATGCAGGCTCACCTCCGCTCGCCTCCGTCTGCCGTCCAGAGCAGCCCCGTATGGATTCCTGACTCTTAAAGGGGCGGCGGGGACAAAAAAACAAACAGAAGGCCAGGAGAGCCGGCATCCACAGCTTTGCAATCCGCATCGGAAATTTTTTTACCTCCAGAGACCAAGTACTTCTAAGGTGTGCTGGGGTGTGCTTAGGTGGGCGTGGTCATACTTTATTTTGTTTAAAGTCCGCAGCTGGTGGGAAAACAATTTTAAGCTCTGCATCTGGGAGCCCTTTTCCTTGGATTTTAGGGGTCGTGTAAAAACAGCCTCAGACTTCCATCCTTCCAAGGTCAGGAGGAAGGGGGCAATGTGTACTCTGCATAATTGAATTATAAACCATCCAGAGAGTGCTTTAAGTGCTGTGGGGTGGTATATATAACCCCACATGCTTTCTCATCACACGCGTATTCCATTTTAGAAAAGTGTTTTTATGAGCCAGTTGTAATGAGTTGTCTATTTTCAGTAGTTTAGGGATTGTAGCAGGGCAACCTTGCTTTCACAAGACTGCTCAATGTTTTAGGAAGACTTTTCTACACTTCAGAAGAGTATGGAAAATAGGGGAGTATCTCCTTTCCCTCCAGCCAGGAATGGAGGAGAGAGACACAGGCCAGTCGCAAAGGTCACGGCAGAAGTGCAAAAGTTGAGATGCATGCATTTGAGTCCACTTACAAGTACTTCTTCCTCCTACCATCTGGCTTTTCAGATTGACATTTTTTTTTAAAAACTGACGAAATCAAGCATGACTTGGCATTGGCGCTAATGCAGTTTTAGCTACTCAGCTTACCAAGCGCTCATCCATATTAATACCGTGTTGCCGCACTGTGCTGGTACCGGGACCTTTCTCGACTATGCCCTTGATGTCTTCACCTCCAAAAGCCCTCCCAGGTAGTTCATTCTAAACACATTACTTTTCCACGGGAAAGGCTGCTCCCTGGTGCCTTTATTTAATCTGAATTCCATTTTTGCTCTTTTGTCAATTTCCCCCATGCTGCATCAAGTTATGAATAATGCTGACATGAGCTCTACCATTATAGAGTTTGTGAGCTTTTTAATTAGAGTTACCTATTCCTCCTCCCCAGGCCCCGTCCCCACCTTTTTTGCCAAGGTTATGTGTTTTTCCTAATCCCCCCCCCACTTTCCTACTTGTCCTCTCATAATGCATTTTTGCAAAAGCTGGTGGAAACTTGTTGCCGCTTTTCTGCATTGTTGGTTCAGCAGTTGTCGCAACAGGGTGACTTTGTACTCTGAGAATTTCAAGAACTCCATGCAACGAAGGGGGGGGAGCTCTTCAGGCAATTTTTCTTGTATGTGAGCAAATTGGGAGCAGCTCCCTACAGCATTTAATTTAATTTCAAAGAAGTCAGTTAATTTACAGGGTGTTCCTGAAAGAGAAATAAGAATACTGTTGCATCACACAGAGCAAGACCCTTGATATGTCTAGCCCAGTGTTGTCACCACTGGCTCCCAATGGCTGTCCAAGATTTGAAGCAGGGTTCATCCGTACCAAGGTTGGGGATCAAACCCTGGACCTTCTATATATAAAGCATGAGCTTTGCAATGAATCTCGTCAAAACTGCCACAGAGTCTGGCAGGGTAGACTGGCAACCAACTCTATTTCAGGTCCCGAAGGAAAACATAACAGTTCAAGAGTGGGGAGGGCAGCTGAAATCCTGTTTCTTAGTACAGTAGGACCCCAGCATCCACTGAGAATTGGTTCTAGGCCTTCCCATGAATACCGAAAACCATAGATAAGAGAGAATGCCAATCCCCACCCCCCCCAAAAAACCTGCTATTTTGCAAAAGTAGCTTGCTTTGCGGCTGCTGAATTATTTATTTAATTTTTTCCTCTGCCAACCATGGATAACTGAATCAGTGTTTAATGAATCAGTGGGTATGAGGGCCCTACTGTACAGTAAGTCACACTAGAGTAAGCCCCTTAACTGGTGATTTAGAGATTCAAGTGGCGATTGGTGTTGATCTATTTGAATCAATGGCAATTATGGAGGACTTGACTTACAGACCCCTTGCCAATTCAACAGGTCCATTGTAGTGCAACCTACAATTAGAAACAGGATTTCAGCTTATACGTACACAGCCGCTTTAGGTATCAGAAGTTACACTACGGAATCTTCCTTGGAGTTTTGCCCTGCCATGAAGAGTCACTTTCCCTCACCAGGTGGTTTGTCAAGGGAATTTTCCAACATGAGCTAGAAGCACATCCATATCAGTTGACTGAGGAAAATTCCTTCAGACAAGTAATAGGATAAGAGAGCAGGAAAGATTGCAGCTTTGTCCCAAGCCACAAAAACGAAAAAGGAGGATGAAAGGATGAATGTGTTTTCTAGGCATGCAGGACAAATGATTCCCCCACCCCCACCCCCAATGCTATTAACCCCCTAGTGGTTTATAGCTGTTTAAGTGATTCGAAGACAGAATAATGTCCATTATTTCACACACTCGGCAAAAGATGCCATCGTAATAGACCCCTTAATGGTGGGTCAGGAAAACCAAGTCCCCAAAGCTGTTTCTGACGGTCAGCAGACTTGAAAGTAAAGGGTAAAGAGGGGACTCATCCTGATCAATTTTCTCATATATTTTCTGTTATTTAGCAAACTCTGCTACTTAGGAACACAAGATACCAAATCCCTTTTTTTAATCAAGAGAATTGCCCTTCAGAAAATGGAACAATTCCACACATGCATTTTCTCCAGGTACTTAAAAGAAACAAAACTGCCACTTTACTTTTCATGATTCCATTACTAAATTTCTTATACTAGTGCCTGGAAATTCAGTAATAAAAATTAATTCTTATACAAGTGCCTGGAATTTCAGTATTAAAAATAACACCATTATAATACCAACCACCTCCAAGTAAGTAATTACTGTTATCAGTGTTTTAAAAGCAGTTCTTTACTTTTGGGCTTCTTAATTATAATTGAACAATTTGGGGTTTTTTTCCCTTGTGTTTTAAATGAGATCTTCTGTCTTCTATCTTCCCATCTACTTCATTGTTGCATCAATGTCCAGTAGTATATGAACCAATGCCCAGTAGTATGAGCACTTGAACTTGATACTGCTTCTCCACTGTTTTGTGAGGCTATAGTTCCATAATTATATCCACAACTAAAAATAATAATTTTTGACATTCCCTTGAAAAAATAATGACCTTGCTCCTTCTTAAGTGACCTTCACAATGCAACTTAATTCCAACTTAGTTCTGGGAGGGGAATCAATTAGTTGTAAGCAACTACGTATTTGTAACTAGCTACGTCAAAGCTTTGATTTCTCTTTAATCAGATCACTGCTCTATCCAAGATCACTTTAAGATTCTCAGAACAGCTTCCATGTTCCCAAACAGCATCTTTTCCTGTCCAACAGTTTTTTCAAGTAGGACTGCTGAGCACATGAATTCCAGACCTCCAGCCTCTGATACATGCCCTTTCCCCCCTCATCTAACACCTCTTTGGTCCTTGCGAAGGAACAAATCATGTATAAAGTGCAAAAAAAGGTTGCCCAAAAGTGAACTCTCCACTACCAGCCCCTCTACCTCCCTTCACGTTGGGGATTCCATCCACAAAGTGAGTGGAATTGAACTTGCGTGGCTCTGTGCACCAATGCCATTGTAGTCAGAGACCATGGGTCACATATCTCTGAAGATACAGTAGGACCCCAGTATCCACTGGGGATTGGTTCCAAGCCTTCCCATGGATAATGAAAACCGTGGATAAGCGAGAACGCCAACATGTCCCCAAAACTGCTGTTTTGTGATAGTAAGTTGCTTTATAGGTGCTGTTTTGCAACAGTAGCTTGCTTTACAGCTGCTATTTGTAATGATAGCTTGGTTTATGGTTGCTGTTTTATGACAGTAGCTTGCTTTACAGCTGCTCTTTGTGACAGTAGCTTGCTTTGTGGCTGCTGAATTATTTATTTATTTTTTTCCTCTGCCAACTGTGGATAACTTAAAAGCAGCAGTCTTCATGCTAGGAGAAGTTGGAAGATGCAGGAAAGGAGGAAAGCCTAATGCAAGATGGATGGATTCCGTAGAGGAAACCACAGGCTTGAGTTTAGAAGTGCTGGGACATGCTGTTAATGACAGGATATTTGGGAGATTGCTCATCCATAGGGTCACCATAAGTTGGAGGTGACTCTGATGGAATGGAACAACAGCAAAAAAATAAACATAAAAATGGAAAGAGTATCAGTGAAGGAAGAATCAAATTGCATTTTCCTGCCTCAAATAAAAATGTGTTATACATTTCTTGACTTCCAACAGAGCTCCGAAGATGCCTGTAAAGTTTTGCCCTTGATTTCACCTATTGATTAACTGTGGGAAGATGCTGACTAACAGTGTGAAGGCAGCCTTGTTACCATACATCACGTGGAATCAATGGGTTTACAGATGGTAACATAAAAGCCAGCATGAGAAAAGAAGAGCTAATGTTTGCTAATGAAAATAGAAGTCCCCCTCAAATTAACAGTACTGACATGGGGAGGGTTATTGAAGAAATCAGTCTTGAGATGGCTTCTGACTTTATAGCATATCAATTATCTACAAATAGGGGTTGTGGTTTTTGCATTTATACTGGGGTTCCTGCAATGCCCATTCGTGTCATTGATCAGAAAAGGGTTAGATAAAAATGCTAATCTTTGCTTATCATTCTTTACAGTGCTGGACAGCTTGAAGTCATGTCACCAGGGTTGTTTCAAAGGAATCCTTTTACAAAATTTCACATGCCTATGTCGGGAAGGCAAATTGCCTAGATGCCCTAAACACATCCAATCTCACCTGATCTTGGAAGCTAAGCAGGGTCGGCCCTGGCTAGTCCTTGGATGGGAGACCACCAGGGAATACCAGGTGCTGTAGGTGCCTGGAGTAGGAACTGGCAAGCCACTCCAGTATTCCTGCCAAGAAAACTCCATGGACATGGAGTCATGAAGAGTTGGTCATGAGTGTAACGACACAACACACATGTGAGGAAGGCAGTGAAAAGCTTGCCCTGTGCTGCTGTTTTGCTCCTGGTACAGACAGGTGTGTAAAAGAGCTAATTTGCCCCTTGTTACTTAAGAAGCCAGGTCATCCCTCAGGCTTCTATGTATCTTTTCTCCTAATGGACCAGTGGCAATACAGTCAGGTATGTTTTTAGCATCAGAAATTAAAATTAGACCAAACTCACCAGCCCTACAGAGCCAAAGAACACTATTAGCCACTTAAGGAGGTGGTTTTTTAAAAAGCTTCCTTCATCCCCAGAGATGAGAGACTCTCAGGTCGTTGGACTTCACCAATCAACATGTAAATGGAACCCTATTGTTTATCTTACCACCAAACAAAAGCAAATCTTCGCAGCTCCTTAAACTGTGAAAGAATGTTGAAAGATAACCCAAGCATTTTTCACTGCAAACATTCACTTCACCTTCGAATCCAAAAGTTGTCCACCTTGTGTGTGTTTGGCCTTATTGCTCAGTCCTGAAAGAGCTGTTGAGTACAGTGGACCCCTGCCCTTTCGCGGTTCATACACTGCGGTCCTGCTATATCGCGGGACTGCAGTACAGTTTTTCGCCCCCACCCCAGCGCCAATGAGCTGGAACCCTGGGCTTGCCTCCATGGAGGCATTGCGCGCCGCTCCCCAGCACCCAGGGGAGGTCGGGAGAAGCGGTGTGTGATGCTTAAAATGTCTTTAAACATCGCACACACACCCCGGCCTGACCCGACCTGCATCCGCATATTGCGGATTTTCAATGCTTGTGGTTGGGTCAGGTCCCTAACCCCCGCAATAAATGGGGGGGGGGGGCGACTGTATCTCCAACTAGCCATTAATGTTTTATTTGCTGCATGTCACCCATACTATTAAACTCACCTCCCTCCCTTGGCATTCCCAAGTCTCCTTGTAGGACTCTGGAACTATCGCTGGAGACTGATTTCATTTGGAGTGGAGCTCCTGACGGTGACGGCAGGGTGGGTTCGTCTCAGGTAGGCTTGTTTTTGGTTTTATTTTTAGCAATAAACATCCCAATCAAACAACCTGTTCAAACAAACGAAGCTGGCAATTAGAAAGCAAAAGAACAGGAAAGACGCCACATTCAGTTCACAGTGTGAAGCCCTGATTAAAATACAGTACAATTACACGTGGCATCTTACATAACAGATGAGGAAGAAATATTTCCGCAGCCACAACAACATTCACCCCTGGGTTCCTGGGAACTGTTTGCTTATCGTTTTGCTAGGAAGAGGCAGCTTCCTGATCTCTGAGGCATAACCATCCACTGCAGCAAATTATTCAGCCTGGTTATTCTTTTATGGAGGTGTAGATTCTCTCAGTCCCTTTTTCTTTAACTCACTCAGCCATATGGCCACTCTGTGTTCATAGAATCATAGTGTTCATAGAATCATAGAATCATAGAGTTGGAAGAGACCTCAAGGGCCATCTAGTCCAACCCCCTGCCATGCAGGAACCCCATCAAAATATTTCCGACATATGGCCATCCAGCCTCTGCTTAAAAACCTCCAAGGAAGGAGACTCCTCCACCCTTTGTGGCAGCATATTCCATTGCCGAACAGCTCTAACTGTCATGAAGTTCTTCCTAATGTTCAAATGAAATCTCTTTTCCTGTACTTTGAAACCATTGCTGCGAGTCCTAGTCTCTGAGGCGCACCGAACTGGACACAGTACTCCAGGTGGGGTCTGACCAGAGCAGCACCTTGGATAGCTCATATAAAGTTCAACACAAAATTTGGAGCAGAGAGACTTCCTGCTGACATGGTCCCATTAGGCTTCTTCCCTTTTTGTTAATCTTGGACTGGCATTTATGTCCCTGAGAAAGGACCAGAAACAGACCCTGCATATCATATGAGAGACTCTTTCGTGTCTCCGGAATTTTTTATGTTGTACAGATTTTATGTTACACAAACCGTTTTGTTATACGAGTGTCCACTGTACTTACAAATATTTTCACACAGTCAGTTCAGACTGCCTCAAGTTAGATCACTGTAGGATGATCCCTATTTGTGCCTCAAATTTTCACATGTCCTGAGGGGTCATCCAGACCTTCTTATGACACAAGTATTGGTGCCTGGGGTGAGGAATAGAGGGAGAACAGAAAACAACATGGATGCATCTTTGCAGAGACTTGCTGCCAAAGGAGAGCTCTGCAAAGTTTGAGAACAGATGCACACAAAATATGTATTTATTTATTTATTAGATATTTTTATACTGCCCATCTAGCCTGAGGTAGCCCAAACGCAAAAGCTCTTCAGGAAAGGAGCATTTAAAGTGTTCTGCTTATATATACCATTGCAAGTAGTCTCTGGGCGGTTTACAGTTTAATTACAGTATGCAGGCCACATTGCCCCCCCCCAGCAAGCTGGTTACTCATTTTACCAACCTCAGAAGGATGGAAGGCTGAGTGAACCTTGAGCCTGCTATCTGGGATTGAACCCCAGGTCGTGAGCACAGTTTTACCTGCAGTACAGGCATTTAACCACTGTGCCATGGGGCTCCTGCCATGTGATTATAAACCCTACTCAGGATTTGTCCTTTGCAAGAGGTGGTGAGAATGTGTGCATGTGTGTAAACTGTTATACACCTGGATTCCCAGTCATGGGATACGGGGAGACCAATTCAGCCAAAGTAGTTACAATGCATAAAAGATGGTGGTGCTTCCAGGTGCACGGGGGCAATTACATACGATGCCCTGGTCTCTCCCCACCTTTTGGGCCCTACATGTGAGTAGCCATCACTTGGACAAAGGCTACAAAATTCTATGATGGTAAAAGTCATAGGTGTAGTATATGGACTACCAGGGTCTCTTTCCCCAGCAACCTCCAGCTTCTCAGGATGGATGGATGGATGGATGGATGGATGGATGGATGGATGGATGGATGGATGGATGGATGGGATGGATGGATGGATGGATCCAGCCAGCCAGCCAGCCAGCCATCCTTCCATCCATCCATCCATCCATCCATCCATCCATCCAGCCAGCCAGCCATCCAGCCAGCCAGCCAGCCAACTGTGCCCATCTGACCAGTATAAGGTGCATGTATGCTCAGGTTTTTGGTTTTTTGGTTTTTTGTCTTTTCAAAGGAAAGATTATTGCAGGGTGGGCATCTTAAGCATACCCAGGGACCTCTTTCTCCAAGCTCCTCTGAAGGCCACATGGATGAGCAAATATATATAAATATAAAATGAAAACAAAAACAGAAAATCAAATGGATTAATTAATCTTACAGCTGCAAAGCTGGAGGGGACTCCATGGATCATCCTGTCCATCCCCGGTCACTTAAACAGCTGAGTTATCCAGCAGGTAATCTGCTAGTCCATTGTTGGTTTTGAGTTCTTGTGACATGTGTCTAGGAAGGCTTGCAGTCCATTTAAAAGGTGAATGTACCTGTTTTGAGAGTTCCTCCTCCAGAGAAGACCATTTTTGGGAACTTAGGCGTAGGGACATCTGGCTGGACATGGGCTTCAAAAACATCTTTGAAGGCTGTATTTAGCCCCAGGGCCATACTTGGTACACCCTGGATTCAATGCATCCTTTAAGCCTCCTGGCACACTCGTCAAACAGGTGTACTGCAGCTCACTGGAAGGGGGGCAATGTGTAGCTGGCATAAATAAATGGGAAATCCCCCCTCCCCGAGAGTGCTTTAAGTACTATGGGGCAGTATATAAGCAGAACAGCTTTTTTGCTTTAAAGGTCAAGATAGCCTTAAACACACACACATTGGGTGGTGGGTGGGTGCATCTTCTCATATTGCCACTTTCCTCAAGATCATAAATTCTCCTTAACAAGCTGAAATGTCTTTATTGGGAAACGCAACCTTTTCTGCCTCGTTATGCACCCAGTCCTATTTCAGACACAGCAGCAACATATTCATATGTTAATATCCGCTCACAATGTCATACTGCGTGAAACCTGACACCTATTCAAATACTAATAAAAAAAGGAGATTTCTGAGTACTGATAAGGACAGATGAAATAATGACCTGAAATTCTTGTGTGTCCAACAAAAGTCTCTCCAGAACGAGGAGAAATCATCTAAAAGCAGCTTGCTTTGTTTCTCATATGTCAGACAATATGCTGCTAGGTGCTATACGTTAGGCAGTTCAGGATGCACAAAGAGCTCTGGTATTCACCCAGCATAAAACTTTGTTATCTGAGGTTCAGAAAAAAAATCAGGTTGTGATAGCTCACGGTGCAGGCAAAGATTTTACAACAACCCAGACTACATACATAGGATAACGATCATATTTTATTGGCTGGAATCCTGTAGTAAAAGTCACAACGAGAGTAGGCTGATTGAATCAGTGGGGATTTCTTGAGTCAAAATGAATGTTAGTTGCTGTGATGCCGCCTACCTCCCCCAGTTGCAACTTATTACAGTACCCCCCGTTATCCACTGATTCAGTTACCCACGGTTGGCAGAGGAAAAATAAATAAATAATTCAGCTACCACAAAGCAAGCTACTGTGGGTAGCAAGATACTGGGGTCCTAGTGTACTTGACTTCAGCCTATTTAATATATTATCTTATCTTTGAGCTGAAGGGTGTCTGGTAGACCATCCTTTCCAACTTCTTATATGCTGCAGGAATCCCAGGCCCAAAAACATCTCCAAATGATGGAGATGATTTGAAAATTTCCAGCATGGAAGGGCTATTTTGGCCTCGTTTTTCAGTTGCTATTCCTATCCAGACACCTCTTTTAACATGCCATCACAATCAGTTCATCTCTGACAAACCAGGTGGGGCACGGACCTCAACAGTGTGTGCTTCATGAACGTTTCCTGCTCCTGTATGCATATACAGTGTGTGTGCATGGATACGTACTCAAACCCTGATGTGTTCTTTCTCCAGTCCAGAGCTGAACGTCCAAAGACCGTGTAAAGCAGGCATGTCCAAACTTCGGCCCTCCTGATGTTTTGGACCACAACTCCCAGAATTCCAAGCCTGTATTTCCAATGGCAAAGGACTGTGGGAGTTGTGTTCCAAAACATCTGGAGGGCTGAAGTTTGGACATGCCTGGTGTAAAGGCTGAACTTTGAACAGGGACAACAGATGCAACATTAGCAATTCTTTCCAACAACATGTGATGGCCGCATTCTCCCAAAGCAGAAATAATGAGACATAGAATGAAAAAGTGAAGAAGTTTAATACATGCACCAGAACCCATGTGGTGAATGAAGAAGAATGCTCACCACTGGACATCATGTTGGTCACATTTATTCAACTGTAGCTACTGCCTGCCTCTTTCCCATGCCCCTTACTTTGCAGTCCATAAAACAGGAGTATCACATTCACAAAAATTCTTGTCTGATTTCCCTTCCCAGTCATAATAATGTGAAACCGCACTTCATGATATGTGTTTCTCTCTTTTTGTTGATTAATTTATGACAAAACAGCTCATATCAAAACTTGATAAATGTAAGCATCACCCTCACTCCTTTGATCTATCATTTCTGAATTTCCTCCAGACATGGTGCGAGATAAAAACAGTGGGAGTTGGGGGGAGGGGAAGAGATAGAAACCTAATGGATTTAGAATGAGAGGAATTGTGTGTCGGATAATACACTGATGCTACATTAAAACGCCTAACAGTTGAAAAGTGCAATCCCAGAATGAGTACATGCTTCGGAAAAACCCAACCAAGTTACTGAATGGATTTTAGGTGTCTTAAATGGGAAAATAAGCTTCTTTTTGGGTCAGCCACTCAGGCCACCCCAGCTTATGGTGTTAGCTATGTCACACTTCCAAAGATGAAGAAAAAGATAGCTTCAGTTTTTTAATATTCTGCTTGGGATAATCTCAATCGGGGACTGACTCTCGATGTGCTTAATGGCTCTGGCGAAGAAAGCTCCAGTACAACAAAAGAGTAGAACTGGGAAGCCGACCTGGGTGGGGGAAAAACAGGATCTCTCTCTCTCTCGTTCCCTCCCTCCTTCCCTTTGAAGGGAAAATCTGTGCATACTGCATGAGTCTATAGTTACAGTCCCAGAACCCACTGCAATCAACGGTGCATTAAGCAAGGAGAAAACATGATATTTATGTATGTAAACTATTTGACTCCACCATTCTCTTTAAAAAGGATCCAAGGCAGCATGCTCTATTAAAAGGCAATATTTAAAATCTAAAAGCAGTACCTATGGAACTATTTTAAAAGCCTCAAACGCCACACAAAAATGGTAAATAAAATCAACACTGAAAACAGGTTCAAAGCCACAAGGTATTGCAATGCCACATTTAAAAAAAAATTTTTTCTCTGACATCCACTTCCAATGGTAGGAAGTGAATCATACCATTGGTTTAGCCAGCCCAGACACTCTCTGCATTTCAGAATTTTCCCCATGCCATAACAACAACAAAAGCAAAATGTTTTGCTTATATACTGCCCCTAGTGCTTAAAGCACTCTCTGGATGGTTTACAATTTATTTATGCAGGTTACAATTTGTGCCCTCCCCAACAGCCCACCAGTGTGCTAGATACTCATTTAAGTGACCTTGGAAGGATGGAAGGCTGAGTGAACCTTTTGCCTGCTACCTGGGACTGAATCCCAGGTCATGAGCACAGTTAAAGCTGCAGTATAGCGGGTTAACTACTGCGCCACGAGGCTAACAAGATAGACTAGGGATGAAACATGAGACCTTCTGCATCCAAAACATGTACTCTGAGCTACAGCCTTTCCATGCTTTTCAACCGTATTGGTGAAGTCGCATGATATGAATTTTGGACCAGTCTTCTTATTAACCCCACACATATCATGGCAGTTAGAGGGGAATCAAACTGCGGGGGAGGTATATGCTTGTTTAAAATACCATGTTGCCGTACGTTGAGGGGGACTGAGCAGAAATTAGACCAGGACTCCGAAAGCCACAAAAACAATTGTCATGACCAAGTTTTCAGGGTCCAGTTAGAAACAGCCACATGAATTCTCTCCTGTGATTCAGCTGTTGCAGTGGTGATTTAATTGGGTTGATTTTCTAATTAAGAAACTACTTAAAGACCTGTCAGCAGCAGTCAGCTCAGATTTTTCTTGGTTTTAAGCTGTGAGGTTTGCAATCTCTAGACTCCGGAGCAGAATCCATTAATATAATTGCACACACTTGGGTCTGATTCTGCACCTCCCCCTTTTTTCCCTTAAGCCAAAACAAAAGTGTATCAGAAGCCATTTTATTAGACTATAAATTAGCACAGCACAGCTTTAAATAAAGAGATATTATTTGGTGGAGAGGAAGAGAGAGAGAGAGAGAGAGAGAAAGGAGACTAAGGAAAACGGAGAAACTGTTTGTAAAACATACCTCGGGTGCCCAAAGGGACTTATCATTTTCATATTTTAAATCTAAATGCATTTTAGTTATTTTGTGGTTTTGTAGCAATCAGTTCACATTATGAGAATAGGGTAGCATAATTATGGAAATTAAGTACAGATTTCATTTGAATGAACTCATCAGATAGAATTACAGCTTTTCTAGATTGGTCGTCTGGCTTTATGTCAGATGATTTGCATAAAACATTTAGCTTAATGAGAAGTAAACAACAAGACTGTGGAATGTATTAACCCAAGGGGGGCAGGGTTGACATATAAGACATATTAGTATTGTAGATCTTTCCTCCTTCTTTTCGTGTGGTGTTGGGGGCGGGGGTGGGTGGGTCACAGCCAATCCTCAGAGCAGATTAGAAACTGAAAAGCAAGGTTGATCAGGTTCATAATTCTTCATGAACTGCATTCTCCCCTCACTGTCTAAAGCCAAAGACCAAGCTATTTTTCAGGGTTATTCACCTATGGTTGCCTAGAAACAGAATGTATCATAACCTTGTTCAGAAACTAAGAAGAGTTCAAGCACAGCACATGGTTTTTTGAGGCTTGGATATTCGGTGGATTCGTTTTCCAAAACCTGATTCATTTAAAGCACACTGTGAAACCCTGTCAAAAATATTCCCTAGAGGGTCTGCCTAATTTTCTAATGTCTTCAATCACCACATTTCAAGATCACGTTTGAAAAACCTGTTGTTCCAGAAGTTCATGGATCATTTGTACAGTACGAACAATCACTATAAAGAGCTTAATGTGAGTCAGTACATCCACTGTACCTATGTATGTATGTATGTATGTATGTATGTATGTATGTATGTATGTATGTATGTATGTATGTATGTATGTATGTATGACCCCCATATCCACTGATTCATTAGCCATTGATTCAGTTAGACATGGTCGGCAGGGGAAAAAATTAAATAAGTAATTCAGCAGCCACAAAGCAAGCTACTGTTGCAAAACAGCAGCCGTAAAGCAAGCTACTGTCACTAGAGATGAGCACAAATTGAAAAAATGGTGTTTCGGTTTTTCATTTTTGTTGAGGGGTCCATTTTGGTTCATTTTTGTTTTTCACGAATTTTTGAAAAAAAAGTTTTCATTTATTGGTTTTTGGTTTTTTGTTTTTACCCGATTTTTGCGCAATTTTTAAAGCATTTCCATGTGTGGGCGTCCCCCAACACCCCAGAGCAGAGGGAAAACACTAAAAAAAATGGATGTCGGCAGAGACACTGTATAGACTAGGTATGCAGGGTGCAAGGCAGCCGCAGAGTGACTGCACTGTGGGGCAGGGGAGGGTATTCACTGAGATGTATGCACGCATACACACAGGGAGGCTGCAGGACTGAAGCTAGAAAGAAATCTCTTCTTTCTCTCCCCTAAGAGGCAGGGTTTTTTTTTTTTTTTTTTTTTTTTTTTTTTTTTTTTTTTTTGTTTTTTTTTTTTTTGCTATCCACTGCAAAGCTCCCCTCCATCGCCTCACTTCAAACAAATCAATTACACAACTCTACCGGCACACTATATATTCATGTTTGAAAATGCCTTGCTGAACAATTTCTTCCGAAACAGATCCGTCTCTCTTATAACTGGGCCAGTTTGTGCACCCCTCATCTAGCAGAAGAATTGGGTAGAGGTAGCAGGTTTAAAAGCAGCCACCTTGTGATGCAAATGTGATGGCCTCTTTAATTCTCCAGGGGAAAATCTTGGCATCGGATTGACAGATAACAAATAAAGTCCTCAAGCTCCCTTTTCATATCTGAAGAGAGGTTTATTACTACTGCCTGGCCTGGCATGGGGAAGAGTAACTTTCTGTCTGACAGTCTCATGATTGCTGATGAAACGAGAGAGAGAGAGAGAGAAAAGAGAGAGAGGTGCTGCCAATTCGGTGAGTTACAAAAGCACAGCAAAGTTAGGGTGGAAACAGGAAACCGTGCGGAAGCACAAAAACAGGCAGCGTGCTGAGGCTGATGATGACAGCTGGGTTGCGTTTTGGACTAGCATTCCTTGCAGCATGCAGGGAGAATGGCTCAAGCAAAATCACATGCACCAAGATATAAAGCACAGGCAGAATTGTGATGAGCAGCGTGGGAAATCATTGGCCTTTAAAGCTTGCTGAACTCACACGCAGGTCAAGACTGAACTGCACGTTGAGCAGTGCAAAAATGCCGTGTTTTATCAGAAGCAGAACGGTGTGTGGCTGGTATTGTAAATGGTCATATGCTTAAGTTTGGTAACTCAATTATATTCGAAGGCGGCTAGCGAACAAATACATGATGCAGGATCAAGACCTAGTAGGAAGTAATGTGAGGGTGGACAGTGTGATGAGAGAGAGATCCTCAGGTGGAACCAGTTGTTCCTCTGTGCATGCCTCATGAGGTGTGATGAGGGAAAGAGCCTCAAATTAATTGTGCAATATGAGACTCTCTGAGCTATCCCTTGGCCTTCTACTCCTTTGAGTCACATTCCTCCACACATCTACCTCCTGAGTTGGGGAAGTGACTTCATCCTCAGAAGTGTGCCCTGTCTCTTCTTTGACCTGGATAATCTGTTCCGCTCTGTCCAAGAACAGCTCAAGCTCCATTGTGCGAGATAAGGTAAGATTCTTCCAAGGGAAGATGACTGCGAAACATGGATCTCCTACTAGCATCTAATCTGCCAGCACCATTTGTCTGAGGAAGATATTATCAGCCATTCTAATCTCTCTCTCAGAGATCACATATAAGTATATGGAGTAGAAGGAGAGGACATGATTTCCTACTAAATGGAGATGTTAAGCTGCCATCCAGTCTTCCTGGAACAGTATGTCACCCACAAACAATTCTGGATTGCAATGGGTTGACATCTGCAGGCTTTTAAAGACAGACAGACAGACAGACAGACAGACAGACAGACAGACAGACATTGGAGCTTCAGGTTCTGAAAAAGTTGTTGTTGCTGCTGTTTAAACATGTGTGTGTGTGTGTGTGTGTGTGTGTGTGTGTGTGTGTGTGTGTGTGTGTGTGTCTGTGTCTGTGTCTGTGTGTGTGTGTGTGTGTGTGTGTGTGTGTGTTTAAATTGGAGCTGGAGTCACTGTGCTCTGAAACACTGCAGTCCCAAGGAGGTGTCTGAGGTGTTTATTCTGAGTACATATAGAGGCTTTTGGTGGCTTAGTGCTCCTTTCACTGTGTTTTTTTTTACCCACTTGAACATTTCTGAAGCCCTGAATGGATTCTCGATTTGTTTGTAGGGGGGACAGGAAGGGGAGGGAAACCCTTCCTTTTATGTTTTGAAGGGTGTCCCACCACTGATGTATGAAATCCCAACACAGTTATCTTTGGGATAGGTTTTAGGGTCTCCATTTTATATTAGCCACAAGGGTAAGCATGATGACATGGAGGCATGTAGCCAGCCTAGATTTGGCCATGTCAAGATAACGTGACCAGTGGCCAACAAACAGAAATATTTGAGAAGGAAAGAGGCCCTCAGATTTGCCTGGCTCAGAGTCTGAGTTCTTCAAAACTCAGTGGCCACTGATTTAGAGTTTCTGATTCTCATATTTTGATCAGTTAGTTTTCAGAGGCATATAAATTAAGCCATCTTATTTTATTTTTTAGGGGCTGTTATGTCTAGCTCTTTTTCAGTCACTTTGTTTGCTGGGAAAATAATAGAGAGGACTTCTTAACATCTTTCCTTGAGTGTGTAAATGCAGTGTGCCCTACATTCCTCTAATTATTCCTGTGGCCACCTCGAGACCTTTTCCATTTCGGCTCGTTCAAAAAAAAAAAAAGCCAGTAATAATAAAGGAACTTAATCCAAGAATGTGTGGGCGTACCAGTGAATTAGTTTGCAACTAAAGCCCTTTTGCTGTTTATTGAGACATTGAAAGGGACCTGTTGATTGCTTCTCTTAGTAATTACCACTTATGGAACTGGCAGATGGAACTGGCATTTATTGAATTATAGAAACAGTGAATTATAGAAATATAAAAGTGCATTGCCTGTGGGAAACATGGTCTGAGAGATTAAAGGAAGGTTGCCCCGAGCAGCAAAATGTATCACTTATTAAAAAGTCTACTGACTTCTGGTTGTTCATTCTACACAACTCCCTTCCTTTTGGGTGGGTGGGTGGGAATCGTGTTGATCCAGAAACTTCTGGTGGTAATAGGAAGCTGATAATACAAATCTACATCCTAACTGCATGGTTATATGCCCATCTACTCTAAGTCCTAATGACTAGAATCCTGTTTGTGCAACTCATACCTCATAAGGCTGAAGATACCCTCAACAGAGGCGTGGGGCTCTTTGGCACATGCACACAACCCCCCCCTCTCATGGATTCCTTCATGACCATTAAAAAAAACAGTCATGTTGGGTGCACTGGAGTAGGAAAGCACCACATGGAGAGAGGTTGAGAAGCGTGAACCTTAGAGGAAAGGTTGCTTAGAAGCACTGGGCAGAAGTTAGGAATGTTAAATTCACAAAAGTTGTCCCTGTGCCAATGCCACTGGCCTTAAAGCTGCTACCGCACTTCCTTGAGCAGCCGCCAGATAGTCACGCTGATGAAAATGCATCCAATGTTTCATGCAAATATGTACATGTTTGAAGTTACAATACAGTAGGGCCCCTGTATCCACTGATTCATTATCCACTGAGTCAGTTATCCACGGTCGGCAGAGTTGTGTAGAATGAACAATCAGAAGTCAGTAGACTTTTCGCAAGCACTGAATATAAGCCATCATCGCATACATTGGCCAAACAGCGGTTTCCCCCTCTGCGCCTTGAGCATCCTCAAAAACATTGGAGAAAAACTTGTTTTCAAAGCCATCGGAAAAACGAATGTTCCCTAAGAGGATCGAGGAGGCCTCAGAGAGCCGTCTGTTTTGGCGGCTTTGTCGACATCAGAGGCCACCTGTTTGCTCAAAGATAATGTGAGGCGCTGGCAAGTCTAAGGCAGGTGCTGGGGGCACCTCTCGAGTCAGGCTTCAAAACCAGGCGTCCCTGCCAAGCTGGCTCGTGATCCTCCCAACCACAACGTGATTGTTCTGAGCTCCTGTCAACGATAATTGCCCAGACACGTCTTTTTTCACATTGATGATTAGCTTAGCTTTGTGATTGCTTGGAGCGTGTCTGAATATTTCAGGAGGGGGATTTCGCCTTTGGACTGGTGTGTTAGCTTTCTCCCACTCTTCTCTAGCCCTTAAAATTTGCTGTCGGCTTCCACAATCCTCTTAAGGCGGCCTGCCCAAACTAGATTTCAAAACAACCACCAACAACAATATAAAAGCCAAGGCACTTTCCTCCTCAGCTCCCAACCGCTTTTTGCCTTTAAAACCTGATGTTTAAAATATACTACAGAACAAGCATGGCACCTCACATGGAAACAGATACAGGCAAAAACAGGAGGGCTTACACAAAGGGAGGGTGGCTGGGAGAAAGACCGAGAAGCAGATGGCAGCTCTTTCACCAGTTGAGGAAAGTGAACAGAACATGAAGATACTGTGAGTGCCATCGATCGGCTGGCTATAAGTGGAATATATGGACGTTAGAAATGCCCAAAGCAACATTCGGGTTGGACAATTCACCCTGGCCGAAGACCACGATTGAGCTGAGTCAAGAGTTCTCAATGCGGCTTTTACACCGCACTTTAGATTTGTAACGTCTTTTCCTTAAAGACAAATCGCCTTAAAAATCACTGTCCGCTTTTCAAATCGCTGTTTCTGAAGAGCTCCCTTGGCCACGCCAATTTTTGAACACTGTGTGAGTTTTTCTTGTGACGACCACTGGGGGTGGTGTTTTTTTAAAATCGGTTCCTGCACTACCTTTTAAAGCAATTTGGTTGTATCTGCGGACATACTACGTGCCGCCTTTAGGTTTAAAGCGGTTTGCTTTTTTTTTTTTTTATACAAAACTCCAGTGTTTATCTTGTTATATCTAAATTAACAACACTTCCCGCTAGCAGGTGCTACATATGGAAAGCAACACGCCGCAAGCAATTAGAGAATTGTATGTAAATATATAATTTGTCTGACGAAAGAAGCTCCTCAATGTGATTAACTCTCATTTAAAACTTCACTGTCAAATGTAAACAATCTACCAAGACTACTGAGGCAAACTCAGAAATCTATTTCCAAGAAAGGGGAAGAAACACATTGGTAGAAAGAAGCAAAGCTTTTGCACCTGTAGTTGAAGGTTCAAGACAACAAGTGTGTTTTACCAGAGATTAGAGTAGTGCCCACTAAGGACGTACACTAACCCCCCTCCCTGACCCAGTCTGTGCCCAAATAGAATTGAGGCCTAAATCATCCTGTGCCCTTTGCGAGACACACTGGTCCATCCATGTCTGTTTTGATGTTGACTTTCCAGCATTTCCAGATCTCCATGAAAAACCTCATCTTTGTGAATGGGGAAATGCAAACAGAACTGGGTTGGGTTGGGAAGGTTATTTTGGAGGGGGAGATGTTTGACAGATGACCATGCTTTGCCTTGGCCCTACAAAAAGAAGTAAAAAAGGAAGCTGGGGGGACAGCTATTGAGTAGTGATGCAACCATATCAACACCAAACAAAACACCTGCACACTCCATCCTTGCAGCTGTAACCGTGTGTTTGGGATCCAAAAGGGAAAAACGCTACATTGATGGAAATCTCTCACTACCAACGGCAGGTAAATTAAACTAAAATATGCAGAGAGTGGTTGCTTCAGCCAGGTGACCTCCCTTAGAAATGATCTCCAGAGCTTCAGTGACCACAGTCTCCTCTATCTACCTATCTCTCTGTCTTCTCTCTCTCTCTCTCTCTCTCTCTCTCTCTCTCTCTCTCTCTCTCTCTCTCTCTCTCTCTCTCTCTCTCTCTCTCTCTCTCTTATCAACACCACAAAGGCTAGATTGAATGCAAGGGGTGTGTGTCTGTGTGTCTGTGTGTGTGTCTGTGTGTGTGTCTGTGTGTGTGTCTGTGTGTGTGTCTGTGTGTAGAAAGGTGCCGTCTCCTGCAAGTGCTCATCACAGGGATGTTCAAATATCCCTGTAGTGGTTAATGATTTGCGTATTTGCCTGAATCCAGTGCATGTTTCTAGTATCGGCTCCTTGAAAAGGCAAATGCTACTTACCAGAGATGGGCACGAAACAATTTTTTTTCATTTTGTTATTCATTATTTGTTATTCATTTTGTTATGTAATGAAAGGAATAATGAACCTAGGGGCAAATTTAACACGAAACGAACTGACCCGAGAAAAATTGGTTCGGTTCGGTTTGTTTTGTTAATGGGGGTGGAGATGTCTCCTACCTGGTGCTGGTCTGAGGTCCTTTCATGCCGAGCTGCACAGAGGGAGCATGCACCTCGTCGGTGCCATCGAGGGACGCGGCGGGCTCGAGCCTCAGCCCAGCCCCAGGAGGAGAGGTAAGAAGCAGGGCACGCTTAGGCAGCCAGAGCAGCGCGGCTTCAAAGCCGCCCCCCTTGTGCCTCCCTCCTGAGGCTCATTATCGCGGGGCCGATCGGGAGGGGAGATAAGGAGGCCGCGCAGTGGGCACTGGGGAAAAAGTGGGTAAAAACAAATAACAAAATAACAAAATTATTTTTTCTGCAAAAATTCAAGAAAAATGAAATGAAACGAACCAAACTCCTTAACGAAATAAAACTAAATGAAACACCATTTTTTTATTCGTGCCCATCTCTACTATTTACAAATGCAGCCAGTGCCTTTTCCTCCATTGTTACAGCCAATAATTATGCTGAATTTCAGTGGAGAAGCAATGCTGAGACAGTTTCAGGTGCCTTCTCCAGAGATGAAAAAACACCAACACACCAAAACCCAATCACGAGCAACATTTTGCCCTGTTAAGCAACAGAGGCTATATATGAAGTCGATGGTATTTATTCAGTTGTATCAAATCCAATTTGGGAAGTGCTCTTCATGAGAAAACTTGAGAGAGGCTTGACAAATCGTCGGCAGCGTGAGCTATCTGGGAGCCCTTCGCATCATATCAGCCCATAATATTGAATTAAAGTGCTTGCGAAAACCTCCCCTCCACCTGCAGTTACCGGAGTCATTCTGAATCTGATGGCAGGGAAAGACTTTGCCATTTTGATATAAACCAGTCGAATAATTACATATGTAGGTACTGGAAACAGCTTGGTGCTGCTCTTTATCACAATCGTTTCAGAACATGTATGGTAGTATAAAGTTGCCTAGATGCCCTAAGTACATCCAATCTCGCCTGATTTCGGAAGCTAAGCAGGGTCGGCCCTGGTTAGTACTTGGATGGGAGACCACCAGGGAATACCAGGTACTGTAAGCGCCTGGAGTAGGAACTGGCAAAGCACTCCAGTATTCCTGCCAAGAAAACTCCATGGGAGTCACAAAGAGTCAGTCATGACTGTAATGACACAACACAAACACATGAGAGGATAAAAAGCAAACATAAAAATTGCTTTTACTCGTGAATAAACTTCTGGGTTGCTCAGTGGTTTAGATCTCTGGCCACAGGGCTAGAGGTTGGGAGTTCAGTTCCCCATTGCGCCTCCTTTATAGGGGCTGGACTAGATGATCGGTAGGGTCCCTTCTGGAGTTCTAAGATTATTATTAGATGGTGGGACATAACCTGATGGACTCATTCATACCTTTGGCACCAGCCAGCAACTCTTTCTCTTCAAATAGGCTTTCCCTTAGTGATTGGCTGTCTGAGAGGAGGGTTGAGCCCTTGTTGCTTAGAATATGTTTCTGGTGTTGATTTTCTCTACCATTTCTCGTGTGGTATTGGTTTGATTCTTTTTTAAATGTTTTCATCCTCTCCCATCCCTCAATTTGAGTGGATCCAGCATGGCTCTTCTTATGTTTTTATTTTCTTATGTTCACAGGTTCTTGAAGGAAGGACAAAGCAAAGACATCTGTAATTATAATAATAAAGTCGAGCTCGTCAGCAAGTTTGTCTTCAATGCAATGGACCCGCTGGCTTTCTAAGGTTTCGTGTTGGCTGCAAACACCACAACAAACAGTCTGTCAATGTCAGGAAACAGTCTGTTAATTTTATTTCAGGTCATCCCCTCCCTTACATGGAGAAATACCAGTCCCCATACCAGCGAACACCCCTGTTGTAAATGATCACTTCGTAATGATATATTACTGTTGCAGTGGCTGTGGATGTGAGCAGAAGCTCCACCTAGCGTTGGCAATTCAGCCCCAAATAAAACAAGAGAGGTATGTACAGTATGTGTAAAATCCTTTGCCAAGGAGAGACAGCAGTGGCACGTTGGAGAAAGGATATACCATCAGATAACACATCTGTGTGTCTAACAGAGACATCTGCTGGTCAGGCCCCCAAAAGGCTCTACCATTCTCTAACATAGCTTCCCAGATAAAACAGAAGCCATGGACTTTAACAAGAAGAAGAAGAAGAAGAAGAAGAAGAAGAAGAAGAAGAAGAAGAAGAAGAAGAAGAAGAAGAAGAAGAAGAAGAAGAAGAAGAAGAAGAAGAAGAAGAAGAAGAAGAATTTATTGTCATTGTGTGTATATATACACAGTATACACATAGGATGAAATTCAGACATCCAGAGACCAGATTCAACACACACACACACACACACACACATGCATGCATAAAAACACACACAACACTCACACACACACACAAAACATCCACACACACACACATGCATCAAAAAATACAACACACACACACACATTTAAAAACAAACACACACACACACACACACACACACACACACACACACACACACACACACAAATCCCCGAACACTCCCCCACCCACCAACACTCCCCCCCCAAAAAAAACCACACAAGCATCTACACAACAGGCTGGGTAATACTGTCCAAGTGCTCACTGCTGGTGATGCAATTGCCTTTAAAACAATTGGGAAACATATGGAGAGCTCGGTCCCACTATTTAAAAAAAAAACCACTAACTAAGCATGTTTTACATTGATTTTAATTTGGGAGTTTACACAAGTGCATGCATAGAGTAATGTGACAAAAGAGTGTGTTGTTGTTTTTTATTCCTCTGCCAGAGGTGCATTTATTTTAAGACAGCTAAGGAATCGGTTCATGGTCATCGATTCCACATAGGTGGAACCCCTCTCAGCCCACGTCTTCATATTTTTTTTTTATTCCTGCTGTCTGGCACAGTGCCGTATCAGACAGCAGTAAATTAAAACACAATGTGGTCTGTGTTTCAAAGGCCTGATCAGCTGTCTGACCTTGTTCGGATGCTGGGAAGAAGTTGACAGAGGTGGTTACTTCATGTCCTTCCTCGAGCCGAGGTGAACTTGCCTCCGTGTTGAAATCGGTTTTCAACACGGATCGAGAAGCGGATTGAAAAGATTCCCGAGCTCCAGGATGGGAATCTGTCACCCCGCTGGGAGCGCAGTTCAGGGGGCGTGGTCGGGGTGAACTCGGATTGAGCCCACAAGGACGTGAGGTTCCGCTCCTTTGAACTCAGATTGACCCCACAAGGACGTGAGGTTCCGCTCCTTTGAACTCGGATTGACCCCACAAGGATGTGAGGTTCCGCTCCTTTGAATTCAGATTGAGCCCACAAGGAACTGTGAGGTTACGGACCTATCAGCCAGAGGCACCGGTGAGCCGAAAGTCACATGAGGAACGTGTGGTTTCATGGTGAATTCAAACACAATAATCCTTCTCCCAATTTATTTCATCAGTGGGGACCGAGCCCTAAATCACAGGCCGCCTTTTGTCTACAAGTGATGGAGAAAGACCATAAAACCAGTTTCCACTAAAATGAAACCCTCATTCTATGAGGATGCAGCCTCAATACTGGAATTCCCCATTTAAATTACCCCTCTCTGGAATTAAGACACGTTCAGTATGATTCAGAAACTTTCTCCTTACCCTCCCCAATCCCGCTTCTTCAATGCCCAGTCGGACAAATCATCTGCAGCGGCTTTGAGAGGGACGTTGTTTTCTGAGATCTGAGGCACAAAATGAGCTCATCCGTCACATTTGAGAATGCTTTGATGTGGTTCACGTTCAATAAGTGAATTCAAACACAATAATAATATCTCCCAATTTATTTCTTTAGTGGGGCAGGCAGATCAACCAATCTGTCTATTTCCAGCTCCTTTATTTCTACAAGTGATGGAGAAAGACCATAAAACCATTTTCCACTAAAATGAAACCCTTTAGTACATTGGTTCCACAGAGGATGCAGCATGTTTCTCAATACTGGAATTCCCCATTTAAATTATCTTCCTCTTTCTTGGAATTACATTGTAATAAATGTTTCAGGAAAATAAATATTAAATTACAATTTGGGAGGGTGTTAAATGATGGTTGGATTATGGTAGATGAAAGATGGGGAAGCATGAGAATTTGCAGTTGCTAAGGAAAGGGGGCGATATTAACAACAGCAACAGCAACAGCAGCACTGGCCATTTATGGTGTTTTCCTGCACAGACTGTTTTTATCTGGAGAAGTAAAACTCTCCCTTGTTTTCCATCTGTAGAACCTGCAGAAAGCTGGACCGAGGTGCAAGCTGGGTGTTGGCGGTCAGGGATTTAGATTCCAATCTCAAGACCATGGAAAGAGGTTTGGACAATGATAATAAAAACAGAATGCTTTGATGTCGTCCTTATCCACTCAAATTGAGGAATGGGTGTGAGAACAAACAAGAAAATATCAATTTGAATAATATCACACATCAGTTTTTCTGGCCTGAATGCTTTTGGACAGGCCCTGGAGGAAAAGACCATCAAGGTTACAAACCAATCTGTCTAATTCCAGGCTTAAAACCTGGGTATTTCAAGGGGCAGATGCATGGGGAGTATATAAAAGACAATCAATTGCTTCCCAGATTTTGGTAGAACCATTTTACAGTTGGACAGATGGGCTTTTGGCCTGATCTACATTGGCTCTTCTTATGTTCTTATATAAGAGTCAACACCTCTTTTATATGCCATCCTCGTGCCATGCCGGAACCAGAAGTTGTTTTGTTTTTATTGTGTTGGTTTTTCTTTATTGGTTTTCTATTTTGTCTCATATTTATTTGCTGTCCACTGCCCAGAGTTCCCTTTGGAAAAAAGTCAGCAGAGTCAATAAGTGCAAGAATAAATAAAATAAATATAAATATCACACACACACACACACACACACACACACACACACACACACACACACACACACACACACAAGCAATAAATGCAACACATTTGTTCCTTACAGAATGCATACAAAATACTGAGACCGCCCTGGTTGTACTCAATCAGAGGTTGTACTCAATCAAAGGTTGTACTCAATCAAAGGTTGTACTCAATCAAACCCAAATTGAACAGTAAATGGTAAATTAGCATCCCAATTACAGCAGCACATGAATCATAAAAATATCAAGAAATTTTCAGCTTTGTATTCAGCTAGTGACGTTTATAGCTGCAGCGTCTCTCATAAACCTGTAGGAACAAAGAATCCAAGATGTTCATAAGAACCACCAAGCCAGTAATGTGAACATTTGCTAAACTGCCAAAATAAGGCATTAATTTCTACAGAGAAAAGAAATTTTCTTGTAAAGATGTTTGCAGTACATTAGAAATGTCTATAACAGTTTGCTTTGCTTTAATAAAGTTTCTGCTTCCCTTTGTTTTAGGGTTGTGATCTTGCAATGCATTATAAAGACCTATGGGCACAGATAATTATAATCATTCCCTGCAGTCAACTGAAGGCAAGTTAACTCAAGGGAGATGCTCTCCTCCATGTCTTTCCCTGCCGTTAACATATCTCAGTAATTAGAATTGACAGTCAGATGTTAGATTAACAGAGCAATGATCAGCCACTCTTTTAAAGAGATGCAGCAAGATCTCTTATTTGCATGTGTCTCCTTAATAAAGTGTTTGCTAAGTGGAGACGACACTCCTGAAATGAAGCTGTTTTGCGTTTCATGTACAGCGGAAATCAGCTGGATAGGCAGCAAATGAGCAAACTCTTTTCTGAGCCGCGTTAATGCTATCAAGAATTTAATTTCTGAGCCTATCTTTGCCTCACCTGCTTGTCTCAGTCATTTGGCATTTTACAGAAGAGAGGGGAGCATTTGGGTGTGACATGGGATCACGGGAAAATCATTTATTTAATTAATTTAATTTTTTACCCCATCCATTTAGTGGCCAGGTGGCTTACAAGGAGAGTATCAACAACATAAGCTAAAATTCAGTAATAATGACAAATAACACATGGGGTGGGGAAGGGGGCAGAAACCAACTTGGATGTGTAATAAAATCTATAGTAAGATCCAAGATGGCAGCAAATCCGCAATCAGCCTATAAAATCATGAGTCATCAAAAATTAGAGCAGGAAAGCAAACATTAAACAGGAGCAACAGTTAGAAAAGCTCAAGCAAAGAGACGGGAGTTTACTTCTTTCACTAAAGCCACGGATGGATGGGGCCGGATGTGCTACCACAGAAAGAGAGCTCCATAACATAGCAGCCATTACTGAGAAGGCCTGGTTCCTAACAGTGGGTTTTCAGGCTTCCTTGGAGTGCAGAAATACATCCCATGTGGCTCAGAGGAGGACGACGACAACGACCCTGTACTTATCTATTAGAGATGGGCACGAAATGAACAATTTTCCGTTTCCGTTTCCGTTTTTTCGTTTCGTTATGCAACTGAAACGACAAACAAATTTTGCCTCCAAAATGAAACGAAATGAACAGAAACACCAGAAATTTTGTCATGTGTTTTGTTTTCGTTACTGCAATACAGTGAACTGCTTTAAATGCTAAAAAATATCACAAAAATTGAAATAAATGGTAACAAAATGGTAACAAAACAAAAGAAAAACTAAAACAATTTTTTTGCAAAATGTCATGAAAAACGGAAACGAAACGGACCCTCCAAATGACAAACAACAAACGAAATGTCATTTTTTTATTCGTGCCCATCTCTATTATCTATCATTGCTACAGTTCCTGCATGACTACATTACGTATACAGTGGACCCTCGTATAACAAATGGTTTGTATAACATAACATCTGTACAACATAAAAATCTGGAGATAGGGGGAATTTTCTTAACAGAATCGTCTATGGGGTGAATCCGTACAACATAAAAATGGTCACGATGAGGGATTACTCTGTTTCCAATGCATTCCTATGGGAAATTTGTATCAAGGAAAATTTGCTTAACATAATTTCATTTGGAATGAATTAATTCCTTTATACAAGGTACCACTGTACACTATTTCACTTAGCTTGCAAGTAATTAGGACAATATTACAATTTGCTGGTGAGCAACTGTCCAGGGTTGTAGGACACTTTACTCACCCAGTTTGTTGCCTCCCTAGATGTGCACAATCTGATTAAAAGGCTCAACTGAGAAAAAGTATGGGTGAACGTGAAGACAATGAGTGGGGTTGGATGCTAAGGTCTTTAGAGTGGCCTTTCTCTCCGTTCCACTACCAGGAGCGGACATTTTCTGTTGCTGCTCCCAGACTCTGGAACTCCCTTCTACAGAAAGCCCGGCTTGCCCCATCTTTTGTCGTCCTTCTGCAACTAGGTGAAGACTTTTTCTCTTTGGGTAAGCTTTCCTTGACTGACTGACTACTTATTATGTGATTTTTTAAATGGATTGTTATGCAATATGCATTACTCCTTGAACTGAATTTGTCGCACTGCTTGTGCTGTTCCATTTTAAGTTTTCTTTTTATTTGTGGCATTTTTTCTTTATATTTGTTTGCTTACTGTCCTTAGCTTTAATATTACCTTTTTAATGATGCAAGGTGCCTCTTCACACTCATCTTTGAATATTGTCTGTAATGCTCCTGGGCAACTGTTGCATACTCATTGTCTCCAACTTTGTATATTGTTCTTCAAAGTTGTCAGCTGCTGCTGCATTAGCATCCTGAGACTTTGTCTCTTTTGACTCATTGGCTGCATTTCATTGACAAGTTTTGGTTGTGTAGAACACTTATAGTCAAATAAGGCCTTTTAAAGGCTTGTTCTCTACAAAACGACCAAGCTATTTAGGTTAAAACTGAGCAAGTACCTAATGAGCCATTGAAATCTGTAACAATATGAGGTCTGCAGGTTGCAGTCCCTGGACTCCAGCACGTGTTGCGGCAACATGAGGAAAGATGAAGACATCAGATTGTTATTATAGGAAATATAAAAGGTTGCAGGTGCCTCTAATAAGTCATGTCTGGGCGTGCTAAAATCGGTTGAAGTGCTAGAATAAGCTCACAGTGCTTTCCTAGAAACAGCTTTATTCATCCGGAAAATTTACCCTAAGAGTCATCCTTGTTTCAGATAGGAATCCTCCTGCATTAACTCACGTATCTGAATGTTCCTCTTATGCTGAGAATGAGATCTAATTTATGTCTCAGTTTTTTGGTGCTTTTACACACTAGGAGGGGTGATAAAATATTAACGAGAGTGATTCTTTACATCTGCATCAGAGAGAAAAATAAGGGGGTCAAAAATAATAATAAAAGAATAGCATCACAAAGTGAAAAAATCTAGGCAGTGCAGAAGCCATGGGAAGAAATTCATAACTATGACATCTACATTTTTTCTGCTTTGGAGAAACATAGTTTTATTTTTTCAGGGATGCAGGGGGGGGACAGAATTCTTTAGCATGATGATTTCATACAATGTGAAGCTTCCTCTAAGTCAAGTGTATTGACAAATATAATAAGCCTAAAATAATAACACACACACACAAAATCCTGATCGTTCATGTCTTTATTGAACACCCTCATTCGACATTCAAAATGCTAGTGGGAAATCCCAAATCTACTGATTTCAGATGAACTCATTCAGGAAGCCACAAAAGAGTCCAAAACTGAAAGAAAGAACTAGTTTAATGGGGTTTGGCATTCAGGTTAACCTGAAAGTCCTGAAGTACCCCTACTGTTGAGCTGCCTAGATGCCCTAAGCATATCTGACCTCACCTGATTTTGGAAGCTAAGCAGGGTCACCCTGGTTAATACTTGGATGGGCGACCACCAGGGAATGCCAGATGCTATAGGCGCCTGGAGTAGGAACTGGCAAACCACCCCAGTATTCCTGCCAAGAAAACTCCATGGACATGGGGTCACGAAGAGTCAGTCACAACTGTAACAACGCACGCACACAGCCCTTCTGTTGAGCCATGGTAATCATCCCTTGGATACGGAGGGCCCTGTGGTGCTACATAGAACTTGCATAAATTATAATTGTGTGCCTTCAAGTCAATTTTATTTTATGGCAACCCTTTCCATGGTCTTCTAGGTAAGGAACTGTGCCCACAACCACACAGGCACAGTAGGGAATTGAACTCTCAATTCTAGCTCAGTAGCCAGATGCCAAAACCCAGACACAGATGTTGACTTTTCCCCCAAGAACTACAGGAGTAGAGAGACAGCTGTGTGTGTGTGTGGGGGGGGGGTCAATAACTATGAAGATGCATTTAAGCCAGAGAAGGAGTATGGAGAATCACCAGGATCATACATAATATATGATAAAAATGTATCTGCTTTGCTCCATACAGCAGTGTGGATAATCCAATAAGGCAATGCACCAAACTACAGGAGATTTTTTTTAACAAAATCCATTTAAAGGAGGTTATTGTATAAAGCCAAGGAACTTTAAAAACATGCATTTTTGCAGTTTCTTAACACAATTCCCATAGCAAACAAATCCGTAGGGAATGCCATCTGAACAACCTTGTCATTTTTATTTTTATGTGTACAAAAGAAGTACTAGCTGAAATCTGACTGGCCTTGGCATGAAGGGAAGTTATGTCTGAGGATGTTTCTTTAGGCTAAGAGGAGAAGTAGGTTTAGTGCCACTCAGTAGTTTAGGACAGGTATGCAGGAGGAGATCTGCTTAGATCTCAACTGGGACACAGTGAGAAAACCTTGAACAATTGAACCTTGACCCTTGAAATGCTTGAACAAAATTCATGAAACCAAAGTCTTCCTTGGATCCAATGGCTTTCATGGGACGGACCAATGTCCTCTTTAGATCTGACAGCTGTTCTGGAACCTAGATAAATCGGTGACTTGCTGCTCAGAAGGCAGATTATTTAAAAAAAAACACACATTGACTTAAATCATGATTTAAAATCAAAATGTAAATAAAAACAGATTTTCTTTGATTTACAGTATTTTTCCATGTATAAGACTATATTTTTGTCCCAAATTGTTAGACTAAAAATTGAAGGTCGTCTTATACATGGAAGTAAGCTGAGGAGAGAATGGAGCAGTCGAGAAAATGTAATTTTGGGTCAGAAAAGTGCGGGTCGGGCGTTTTGTAGGCCAAAAATACATTAAATTAAGATTTAAATAAATTGGATTTAAAGGAAGTATCTACCCTAACGAGAATCTCCCTCACCAGCACCAAATCATTGACATCCCCTAAGATTTTCAATAGGAGACAATGCCAGTGTGTTCAAAGCACTGCCCTTCAGTCTATCAATGAGACCCACTGTTTCTGTTTCGGAGTGGGGCCAGCATTGTAAAAACACGGGTGGGTGTGAGAGCATTCCATCTTTCCTATCCAACTGTCATTGGCTCTGAAGCTTAGGCTTAAAACGGGGATGTTCCATATGTAAAGCACAGGCTCAGCCACTGAATTATGACCCCATCCTTTTATTGCAAAAGTTATTTTTAATAATTGCAATTCCCAGAAATGTTCAGCTATCTTCACTGCTAGGTTTTGAGAGTGTCCTAGTCCAGAAACACAGCATTTCCAGGTTCCAATTTCAACACAGGTTGAAGCTTTTGAACGTTAAAGGAAGTCAAAACAGATACAGAAAGTTACTTGTATGACTCTAAGTTCCCCCCAAAAAACCCACTGACCATTCTGTTTTAAGATATTTTTGTAACTCTCCCTACACCTGAAAGTCACTTTAGTCATATAGATCAGGCATGTCCAAACTTCAGCCCTCCTGATATTTTGGACCACAACTCCCAGAATTCCAAGCCTATATTTTCAATGGAAAAGGACTGTGGGAGTTGTGTCCAAAACATCTGTAGGTCCAAAGTTCGGACCTGCCTGGGTTATTATTTAACCCAGGCATGTCCAGATGTGTTGGACCACAACTCCCACAGGCCTTTGCCATTGGAAATACAGGCTTGGAATTCTGGGAGTTGTGGTCCAACACATCAGGAGGACCGAAGTTTGGAGATGCCTGATATAGATGCTCTTGGTATTAATTCTCATGCTAAAGACATGGGACAAGAAAGAGTCCATCAGATATTCTGCTTCAACCATTGAGTCCTTCCTATTTTCTAACTTTCTCATTAGCAAATTTATTCAACTTTTATTAGCGGAGGTGCAAAAAGCAATCGTTCATCTGCATGCCATTCCAGATATAAAAGCGGGCTGTCAAATCGTCGCAAGAAAAGGTCCACAAATTATAATGCTGTATAATCAAGAAACCCCACCTGTCTCAGAATTCATTACCCCTGTCACACAGGCCGCTGAATATTCTCAACCACCCAGCAGAGAGGCCATAGAAATTCCAAAAGTTGACAGGTGACGGTCCCTGCTTAAATCTAAAGGGACACCAACACAATTATTTCAAGCAAATGTTTTTAATGCCCACTTGTTATTTACTCTCCAGGGCTTCCGCAACAGAGTCTGAAGAATGCCAAGCGGCTTTTATCTCCCTGCCAATTGTTTTCTTTTCACTTGAAAAATTAAATAAGTACCCCTCCTCTATCGGGGCAAACTCCAGACTCCTCAAGAGGTCTAAATTCTTCATGGCTGGCGCATTTCTATATCCAGAGTGCATTTTTTGCGTGATCACATCTAAAGACAAATGGATGAGCATACATCACGCACCGTATAGAAAATTTCTAGAAAGTGGTACAGAACAAATGCGTGGCTACCTGTCAGTACTCACTGAAAACAAGTTCACCAGCCATTAATGGACCACACATTTCCATCTTGTTATAGACTCACCTTTTCTCCAACCATGACCCTTCACGATCACTATGCTGGACTGAAGCTGGGGAAATCCACACTATACAATATCTTCTTTTAGCCATAAGACTCACCAGATGCTCCTGCTTGGAGCCTCCTCCAGAGAAAGATGTCCAAGCCATTCTCCAAGCCTGGGAATGGTGAAAATGTTGGATGGAGCTTGGACTCAGAATACTCAGGGGTTCAGCAGGCTGCACTCTTAACAGGGAGGGTCAGCCCCAGAATCATATGAGAAAGTAGGACACCCACCACAGTCCACAGGAGTAATACTGAGCCAAGGCAAAGGCTTGGCTTGAGACTACAGCTTCAAGAAAGATCTACTTTGGAGTCATTAATTCCTTAAGAGAAAGGTCTTGGGTCTCTAGATAACAGGAGATCTAAAGCCAAGTAGCCTACATGTCTAAAGCCAAGTAGCACAGTGAGTGGTGGAGGCTTCTGGGATTTGCAGTCCAGGAACGTCTGGGGACCCACAGGTTGAGAGCCACTGCCCTAAGCCATCCCTAATTATAAAAGCCTTCATCTGGATAACCAATCAGCAAAGAAAGCAAATTTGCAAAACCAGTGAGAAAATCTCTCCTGTTAAGCCAATCAGACTTTTTGGCAATAAATTCCTTGATGCATTATATATAATTTGTTCTTGGGCTCTTCTGTGAGATCATCAATACTGTTGCCATTGAGGAGCCAAGGATCCTTTGAAAGAAAAAGGTTGGGAGACCAAGAGTTCCTGTTTCGACTTTCCCTCCCCTCTTGAAAAATGAGTGTGCTTGTGCTTATACACCCATCCCTATATCCCTCACTCTGAAGACATGACAGAAAGACTCAAAAGAACTGCTAAATAGAAAGATCAACAGCTAAGCCAGGAAGACAAATTAGCATCCTTAAAATCCGTTAAATATGGCAACAAATAAGAGAACACCCGGAGGCATTTTGCAGCCTTCCACAGGGCTTCACAAGATGTGCTGCCCGTTACTCCTTATTACCACCCTGAGAAAGAAATGTGTGCTGAAGTCGGGAAATGAAGTTAGCAATGATTTTTCAGTCATGAACCTTTCTCGGGGGGGATGAGTTATAAAAGGAAGAAATGTAACCTGTGACAGGGAGCCAGAAAGCCAGAACTGTCTAATTTTATCTTTTGAGAGAAAACACGGACATGCTTCCTCCAGGCAGGAGAACTCGAGGGCATTTAGGAGACAGTTAAAGCAAGCAACAGATCCTGACTGGCTTGTGATCCCTGTGGACTATGCCCCCCCCCCAAAAAAGGACAAGGCGTCTTAAACATGCAGTAAAACATGCAGTATAAAGTATAATTTTCAAAAATACTCTGGGGAGGAATAAGCAGAATTGTTGTTGTTCAGTCGTTCAGTCATGTCCGACTCTTTGTGGCCCCAAGGACCAGAGCTTGCCAGGCCTTCCTATCTTCTACTGCCTCCCGGAGTTTGGTCAAATCCATACTGGTTGCATCCATGACACCGTCCAACCATCTCATTCTCTGCCATCCTCTTTTCCTTTTGCCTTCAATCTTCCCCAACATCAGGGACTTTTGCAAGGACTCCTCTCTCCTCATGAGGTGGTCAAAGGACTGGAGCCTCAGCTTCAAAATCTGTCCTTTCAGTGAACATTCAGGGTTGATTTCTTTCAGGATGGATAGGTTTGATGTCCTTGCAGTCCAGAGGACTCTCAAGACTCTCCTCCAGCACCACAGCTCAAAAGCATCGATTCTGTGGTGATCAGCCTTCTTTATAGTCTAGCTCTCAGAATTAGATTCAGTCTTTTCCGAAGCCATGTTCCTGTTGAAAGCTTTCATCCTATCCTGTAGGCTTTTTTGGGGAAAGAAGGTTGGTTGATACACCCCTTTCTTGAGAAACCAGCTCTGGCCATGGTGACACATGCCCTACTGACATCCCGGATAGACTACTGTAATGCGCTCTATGTGGGGCTACCGATGAAAAGCCTCAGAAAACTTCAACGGGTCCAAAATGCAGCAGTCAGACTGCTGACTGGGGCGGGGTACAGAGATCAAATTACACCTCTATTAAAACATCTCCACTGGCTGCCAATCAGCAATCGGGCACAATTTAAGGTGCTGACCTTGACCTACAAAGCACTGTATGGCCTGGGTTCTAGCTACCTCAAAGATTCAATCTCACAGTATGAACTGACTCAGGTGTAAAGGTTATCAGGAGAGGCCCTTCTCTCCATCCTGCCACCCTCACAGATACGTCTCGTGTGAACCC
The DNA here is from genome assembly GCA_029282475.1 of Phrynocephalus forsythii. Classification (NCBI taxonomy): domain Eukaryota; kingdom Metazoa; phylum Chordata; class Lepidosauria; order Squamata; family Agamidae; genus Phrynocephalus; species Phrynocephalus forsythii. Next base: position 7,211,414 of record JAPFRF010000013.1, read on the forward strand.
ATGAAAGAGCATTCTTGGCTGCTGTGCCCAGACTCTGGAACTCCCTCCCACTAGAGGCCAGGACTGCCTCATCTCTGTTGTCTTTCCAGAAACAGGCAAAGACCTTTCTCTTCAGGCAAGCTTTCCCTGAATGATGGACTACCATTATGTGTCTTTTAAATGAATCTATAGGTTCACATAGACTTTGTGTTTATAACTACTTATAACCTTGTGGCTTTAATCTAATGTTGTCTGTTAATGCTGTAAGACGTCCCTCAATTCCTTGTTCTCAAATACTTGAACATGTCTTAATTGTACTGGACTGTATATGATCCCTCATTACTGTAAGCCGCCTTGGGTCCTTTTCCAAGGAGAAAGGTGGGGTAGAAATACTCAAAAATAAATAAGTAATAAATAAATAAGGCTGACACAGCTGGGATATAGTATGTTTCTAATGATGACATTGGCTGCAGTCCCGTTGCATAGGTCGGGATCAGACAAGACTCCTGTGAATCAGTGGGGGGTTGGTGAGTGGATTCCTTTGCAACTTCTATGGAATCAAATGGGTCTCTGATGTCTGTGATTTACTACGCCAAAGTAAAGCCTCCAGCTTGAGTAGAGCTACTTAACGTAAGAGAACATTCAAAGAGTTGGCTATGTAAACCGTGGCTGTTTAACCTTCGATCTCTTTGTGCTATCATTGAACAGTAGTGTACAACTCTAAGATCAGCAGCATGGTCCAATGGAAAGCACTCAATAATTACGTTCTATGTCAAACAGGTTTCCTGGGCGATAGGTCTCTGGACCACAACAGATCCACAAGCTGCAGCGGAAGCCAGAGAGACAGCTATCATTTACCAGTATCTTCTTCTCAGTCCTCCAAAACTAGGGGGAGACTAATCCCCTATAATCCAATTAAAAGGGATCAGCAAAATACTCTGAGTGTGGCTGTCGGAAACAACGAGACTGCACTCATATTTTAAGACCGACATTAATTCACAAGGAATCCTTTAAACAAGGTGGTACTTCTGCATTTGGTTCAGACTGAAATCTTTAGGAGTTCCTTTGGAGGAGGAAATGCAAAATTAATTGAGTTCGACCCTGACTTCCATTCTCTGCTTGCAGGTGTTAACCCCTACCTTAACATGAGCAGAAGTCCGGTCAAACTGAAGAGTTAAACGGGCTTTCTGGAATTAAATTCACACTGAACTCTTATCTGCAACTGTGCTTGTTGGCGAAGGCAAGAAGAGACAGATAACTTCCCGACAAAATAATTGCGGCTGAGTCTTCCAACTCCCTGACCCATGAGATTCATTCTAACATTTTTATTGTATAATTGCACCATAATGGCAATATCCTTCATAACACAAGGCAAAATGGAGGAATGATGGTGCTCATCAGAGGGTATGTGTTCCACTTGTTTGAGTTTGGACTTCAAAATGAGGCTCATATTTAGACATGTTTGTTCTTTTATTTTGATTTGACGCATTTGGAAAATTTCACCAATTGCCTGTATGCATATGCTTGTCTGGACAAAACTGGGCAGTTTATCTAAGCTTAGAGCAATCATATAAACTTATATACCTGAACATAAGATGTGTTGGATCCATCTGAATTCTTACCGGTCCACAGTTCCGGTCAACCAGTGGCCAACAACTGCTAATGGAAGGCCCACCAACAGGACATGATGGTAACAACCTCCTCCCATTCATCATCCTTAGCAGCTCATATACAGAAGCACAAAGCCTGATAATGGAAGAAACTCATGTCATTCCTGAATAGCGAGAAAGGCATATTTACTATCCACTAAGTCCTGGGGTCAATTCCTGGTTCTTCAGGTTATAAATACATCTTACCTGCTACAGATCAGTGCAAATAATAACGAACTAGACAGGCAAATGATCTGACTTGACTTAAAGCCGTTTCCTTACACCTCTCAAGAGCAGATGAAAACTGAACATGGGGGAAAGAGAACATGACAGGCCAACTAAAGGCTTCAACAGCATCACCCTCTGTTCCCTTTTCAAGTTTGGGGCTTGCTGGTTCCAAGAATGCCAAATAACAGCCCCCTTAATAGCCCGAGCCGCTCCACATCTACTGATTAGGAAATTGTACTGAGTTCCACGAGATCTCCTCTCCTAGAAAAGTGTATAAGATTACAGCTCAAGTCACCTTATATTTTAAGCATTCAAGAGCTGTGTAGCATCCTGAGCCGTGAAGGGATAAAGATAATATGCCATTTAAATCCTTTAAGTAGATTAGAAAGAATTATGTCCCCCTACTGAGAAAACAAAACCGGAACAGGTGGTACAGAATTTTTTTTCTATGTACAGGTACAAATCAAAACAGTTAAAAAAAAAAATTAAAAAAAACCTGGGAAGGGTGAGAGAAACAAACCCCAAACATATGCTGATCGACATGAAAGCGTAGAAAACAAAATCAGCAATAAGAGGGAAATAAGGAGTCAGTAAATTCCCCTGCTGAATTTATGTTTCTCATCTGCTCTTCTGCCATCTTGAGTACTTTTCAGCTGTTCTTTCTGTTAATTTTATGAACAGAAAAGAGCACCGCAGCAACTTTCAAGATTCCTCATTTACTCAGAAGTGGTTTCGGAATGAAGCGGAGGCTGTGCGTGTTTCATGGCAATTTTTGATGTGTTTTATTTTTCTGTAACCCTCATCCAGCAACCCAGTTTAGCCGAGTCTAGTAGTGGAGCCAATGCACAACAGGAGTGCAAATGTGACCAAAATGTTTCGTAGTGTCGTTGCTCCCCATTGGCTGTTTTGTATTTTTGGAATAACCTTGAGACCTTTCCCTGCATCCTAAGACTGTGTTCGTCTCCATCTAGGAGATAGATGGAAGTCCCTTCCCATCCAGGGAGACTTCCCAGTTTGAAATTCATGGATGTTATCAATCCCTTTCGAATCACAGTTCGGAGAGGCCCATTCATCAACCTAACTGTTACACCCATTTGATGGCTTGAATATGTCTTAATTATACTGGATTGTATATTGTCATTCATTACTGTAAGCCACGTTGGGTCCTTTTCCAAGGGGTAAAAAATATGCAGAATAAAAAAATACTTGACAATTTGGGTGTGATAAAACTGGGCAATTTTCTGGGGTCATTAGAAATTATCAACAAGTATTGCCAGAATTCTCTGTACAATCTTGTTTGCATCAAGGAAACATGCTGAAGTCTTGATGGCAAATTGCAATTCATTGATAAGGTGCCTGTTACATTGCTGGGTACAAGACAGCAGTATCTGTGGGGGAATCAGTTTCAAGCCCCGGTTCCCCACCGCACCCTGTCAATGTCAAAAAGCAGAGGTGTTTCTGACAAAATGTCCATTTCCACTGGTTCCAAATATCTGTCCAAAAGCTCCTGTTGTTCCAGTAATTTCTACTCAAAGACCACTTCCGCACTTCCGCGAGCAGCGGAAGTTGAGGGGTGTAGCACATGGTTAGCCTGCCAATAATAATGCATTGTTTTATGGCATTTTAATATTATTTTTATTTTTATTGTGTTATTATTTTATGGTTTTATTGTATGAATTGTTTGAATTTGTTAATTGTTGTAAACCTCCCAGAGTGACCTCGTTGCCAGATGGGCAGTATAAAAATCCAATAAATAATAATAAAATAATTATAATGGTGGAATGTCAGCGTGGGATGGAGAGGAAAACAAACTGGGCTTACTCAGTCAAGGGTAGAAAAAAGTAAACCAGGACATCCTGCAGCATGCCAGGAGATTTCCATCCAGAGGTTAACTGTTTTCCCCATTCCCTGAAGTTTCGGGGTCAATGTCTAAGAACTGGGGAAAGAATTCTGAAACGGATGTCTCCAGGGCTGAAACTGTAGAGAGGCCAAAGACCCAACAACTACTGAATAAAACCCCCACCAAGTATGTACTCAGGCCCAGCAATATCTGGAAGGGTACACCCTCCCTACTCCCTACTACAGATAAAACTGAAGACTGTGCTGAACATCATTACATGTTGGAAGAGGGAGTGTTCGCAAATTCCATATTTTTTTTGAGAAAAATCCCCAAATGAGCACCTGTTTTCGCCAATTTCCTGGGCAGGTATTAGTCAGAACGCTGCACTGAAAGAATTTAATATTCAAAGTGCTGTATAAAATAATTATCCAAAGTGAGGCAGATTCAGGGGCAATTTAGTACTTTAGTGTACTCAGCAGAAAATTGCCAGTATTATAAAAGACTAAATAGCTGCCATAAGGGCTCTTCAAGAGTCGATCATGTGGTTAATACCTGCTGAAGTCTAGCACGAGTGTGCCGCTCAAGCACCGCAACATGTCTAGGACAAAAAGCTACGCATCTTCCATTGCATCCAAATATGGATGCTATTCATATTTCCATAGCATCCAAATATGGATTCTATTCATATTTCCATAGCATCCAAATATGGATACTATTCATATTATTAATGTTAACAAAAAGTTGCATCTCAACTGCTCTATGAACGATTTGTCTGTCTGTTAGCGAGGTGGGGGTTGAAATACAGAAACGGCAGAAAGCGCAAAAAAGATCTAATAACACCATTGATCAAGGAACCCCTTGGCTTGGCAGCTGCCATGCCTCTCCTAACGTAGGCCTGGTGACCCTTTTCCATAAATATACATCTTTTGCTGCTATCTCTTAATTTAAACACAGGGATCATCTAAAGAAAAAGAAAAAAGAAAGAAAAAGTGCAACATCAAAGTATATATGTATTCAAGTTGTAATGGACATTTAAACCTCTTGCACACCGACAGGGTATTTTAATAACCCCAGGAGCAAGTTCTGGCGCAGCAGTTGTAAAGAACAATTGTCCAAACAGGGTCTTTGTAGCTGATCCAAAAGGCTGGATTGTATGGATGAAGGCATGGAGCCAATTATAGGCAAAACATATCCTTTGCTACAACAGCTATTTTTGAGCACAATTCAGAGCCCTGGTTATGACCTATTAAGGCTCGATGTGCGTGTCTCCGGGCTACTGGAAGGGACTGCAGGTCTTTCTATGGACCTGCCCAGCCCTAAAGTCTTTAGAAAAGGACTTTCTTTCTGTCCCACCAGTGTCACAGGTACATGGGATGAGGCCAAGAAATCTGGCCTGTTCTCAAGATTATGGAAGGCTATTCTGAGGGACGATCCCTTTCCTCTGTCCTGCAGCTAGCCAGCAAATGGACTTCTATTTAGATAGTCCTTTGGCCATGGGTTGGCTGGTGAGAAATGGATGTTTACTGATGCATATGGTCCTCCTTTCTTTCCAGTGTATTTGTGTGTTATCATAGGCTGATACTTCACGTCCATCTCATCGCTGTTTGTGGTCCCACTGGGACTGGTACGAAGTAATTTAACTGCATGCTCATTATGGGACGAGGGGAGTTCATCCTGACCACGCCCCCTGAACTGTGATTTAAGCAGGATGAGAGATTCCCCTCCCTGGCCTCGGGAATCTGCTCATCACGCTTCTCGTTCCGAGACGAGTGCCCGTGAGGTAAGGCTCGTCACACAACGTGCCATTCTCCATCTAGTGGCAGGAGTGCGAAGTGCCATTCACCAGTACATTCCCTATGGAGTCAGCAATGCAGTGCAGAGAGATTAAAAGACAAATGCATTAAACTTAGCTCCGTAACGCATTGAAGGCAAGGCTTCGGAGAATCGAAACATCGAAAAAACGGAAGGTCAGGCTGAAAAAAAATGGAGAACAAAGGATGGAATTTCACATCTCATCACTGAATGAGGATGTGCAGTAACAGTCATGCCGGTATCATCCCTCACACCTGTGCGTACACGGGAACAGGGACAGAACCGGAAGACCTCGTGACTGCAACTGACATCAAAACGCAATGAACTTCCTCCGGGGACGAGAATGGACGTGAAGTAACCATCATACTCTTCCACTGTTACAGCATTGTTCTCTAAGACTGAAACTTCAAAACTCTGCAACAACAAAAAACATGTTAATTTCATTTCATGGTTGCATGGTCCTATAAGCGCGGCTTTCGGAAAGGTTACTCACAACTATAACAGCATACCATCCTGAAAACACAGATTTCATCTCCTTTCAGAGGTTCAGCAGCACCGAGTCAGTCTTGACCATCCATAGATATCAAGGTTTGGCTAGGAAAGCATTAAGCCATGTCAGTACTGAGCTAAACGGATCAAGGGCACTTTTCTGTGTTTCAAAATCAGCTAAAATACCTTACAATAAACAGAAATCTGGCATGAAGGCCAAAAAAATGCAGAAAATGCAGTTCACCTGGATATGGCAAGGCTATGATGATATGATAAAAAAGTATTTATATGTCTGATGGAACAAACATCTCCAGTGCTTTATTACTTTCTCTTCCTCACCTATAGTATTTTCTAGCTGTGATTTTACAATCATAATCTTCGGTTTGCTTCCACAGAGATAAATGTTCAAACCCAACAAGTTCCTGATATTCACTTAGGGTACAGAGAAAATGCCTCTAAAGGAGTTGGAAACAGCTGCTAGGTTTTTTAACAGGCAAATATCTGGACATCTGCAATCATCCAGCAGAAACTTAACATGAAGGGCACTTATTCCTTGGATGAAACGGGAGTACAAATGTCAACCATGGAGAGGGTTGTGTTAGCATTTGGAGAGGTGTGGAGCATTCTGTCCCAAGGAAGCTGGCAGAAGTGTTGGCATTAAACCAAGTTGAGCTCATATGAATCCATCAGACCATCTCGAAGACCAAATATGAACTAGATTGACTCCTAAAGCCATGGGCTTCAATTTGCAAGAGCTGAGAAGGACTGTTGATGACAGGGCATTTCGGAGACGGCTCATTCAGAGGATTACCATAAGTTGGAGGTGACTTGATGACACATAACTGGACCAGAGTCAAAAATGCCTTGGTCCTCTCCACCCCTTGAAGCATGACAATGTCGCATATCTATGACTCCATGGCAAAGATTCTTCCATGGCTTAACACTTAAAGGAATGCATTTGTTGTTGTGAGTTGCCATGTCCATTGTTCTGCAATAATAAAGTTAATGTATTGATTTTTTCAACACTTAGACCACTATGGGGGGGTTGGTGGCTCAGTGGACTAAGGCTTCCAAAAATTGTTGGCTGCAAAGTCAGCACCTTGGCAGTTCGAGTCCCGGGTGCAATGCAGCGGAGTGAGCTCCCGCTGATAACCCCGGCTCCTGCCAACCCAGCAGTTTGAAAGCATGTAAAAGCAAGTAGATAAATAGGTACCACCATAAAAGCGGGAGGGTAAAACAGTGTTTCCTTGCAGCCATGCCGGCCGCATGGCCATGGACTTGCACAACACTGGAATAACTATCCTCCACTTCCTCTTAACCCAACAGCTATTAGTGTTGAAGTTTAATGGCTTTCTTAATGAAAAGATTTAATGTACTAAGTAGAAGTGGCTCGCATCACATGGCTTGAAGAAAAAGCAGGAATCGGCCTCTAGCAAAATAAATGGAAATCAAATTTGCTGAACTCAAATTAGTTTTCAAGAGAGAGAAAAAAATGAGGACAACAATGCACAGTTGTATTTATATGAATCAATATTACTATTATTTAGAATTTCTACATGTTGTTGTTCAGTCATTCAGTCGTGTCCGACTCTTCATGACCCCATGGACCAGAGCACACCAGGCCTTCCTGTCTTCCACTGCCTCCCGGAGTTTGATCAAATCCATATTGGTTGCATCGATGACACCGTCCAACCATCTCATTCTCTGTCATCCTCTTTTCCTTTTGCCTCCAATCTTTCCCAACATCAGGGACTTTTCCAAGGAGTCCTCTCTCCTCATGAGGTGGCCAAAGTACTGGAGCCTCAGTTCCAAAATCTGTCCTTCCAGTGAACATTCGGGGTTGATTTCTTTCAGGATGGACAGTTTTGATCTCCTTGCAGTCCAGGGGACTCTCAAGACTCTCCTCCGGCACCACAGCTCAAAAGCGCCAATTCTGCGGCGATCAGCTTTCTTTATAGTCCAGCTCTCACTTCCATACATCACTACTGGAAAAACCATAGCTTTGACTATCCGGACCCTTGTCTACACCTCTTGGTGCTGGACATATGTTCACAAAGAGAACATATTGCTGCACATTTTATCAGAAATAAGGCCCTTAGTGTTAAATTACATTTTCTTCCAGTTCTCATTTATAGCCTCCAACTAACGTCCCAGATTGGGAGCTTAGTCCCTTCATGTCCTATTCCGTTCCTGAGCGCCTCCCCAGAAGGCCACGAGCTCATACCCCGTGCTGTCATTGCTTTGATGGTTTCTGAGATTTTGCATTAGTTTTCCAATCCTGTTCTTAAGGTGTATCTCTGCAGCCGACACTCAGACAAGAGGTCTGTGGCTTTAGGCAAAGTATAAATCTGATACTCTGCAATTTTGACACGACTAAGCACTTTTGCTTCAGCAGGCTATGCCCTTAACAGGATCAGTTCTTCACTACTTAGATCAAGAAGCGCAAGAACTACGTTTGGGTTTTTTGGAACAATGAGATATTATCATCACTGGCAACTATGTACATAAAGGGCCTGAAAGGTTTGAAGTGTAACTCAGCCCAGTCATGCTACAGAGAGACCACCCTGATTTAAAGAATGCATGTGGGTTGGAACTCCTGGGTGTCAAGCCAAGGACCAGGAACTCACATGCTCCCTGGGGAAAGGAGGCAGCCAAGCCCACCCAGAACGTGTGTAGCTGATGAGTTTGCATGGTCTGCTGGCAGTGCTGAATCAGGCCAACTGCACAGTTGTCCCAGAGCACCCCCAGGAGGAAGGTCTGACGAAACACTTCTGAGTTCTCTGTATCTTGAAGATCATGGGGGCGGGGGCACCATAAGCTCCTTTGGTTCTTACTGTAGATAGGGGGAAGTATCTGGGTCAATTGAAATTCAAGGTTTTTTGTAGGATCAGAAGATATTCAGAAAAAACATAACAGCTGTGTTGGATCAGATGAAAGGCCTGCCTTGGCCAGAATTCTGAGCAAGAGGCTTAGAGGAAGCTCACAAGTATGGATTTCAGTCTAGCACCATCCTTATATTCACTTAAAGGGACTGCCTGAAAATCCATCTGCAGTGCTTATTCAAGTGAATTCTCCCCAACCTCCAGGTGATTATGGAGGTTTTTTCTCCTTAGCGCTGGGACAAATTGCTGTTATCAGCTATTAAGCATATGAAATTGCACCAATGCTACTGTCTATTTGGGGGACAAACACATCACTCTCTGCAATCCTAAATACGTTGGAAATAATGTACTGCCAACCTAGGAACATCTAAGCTGGTCTCATTTGCAAAGCTAAGCAGGTTTAGGGCTGGCCAATACAGGAATGGGAGACATAAGAAACAAGCGGAAGGGATAGGAAAGACTCCATTAAATCTTATAAAGCCCTTGTAAATCAGATGTTTGTAAAGATTCTCAGTCATCCAGGTGAGGTTATCCAGAAGTTGAATCATGGCAACTGGAATTGTAAGGTCAAAACCTTATTCAAGTGAATTCTCCCTGGGTCTCCAACCTTCCTAGGATTGAAGATGGTAGCTTGGATGAGTAGCAAAATGTTTTGACCCAACAAGAAAAGAAGTCCCTTTGCCATGCAAATCAGATATTATATATTACAAAGTTATTTTGGGGCTGACAAGGATCTAATGATATTCTCATTGTACAATAAACTTCAAAAAGCTGCTTTTAATTGTTTTCAGGGGTAGCTGAGAGAATCCTTGGGGATATATTTTGAGAGATTCACATACACACACACACACACACACACACACACACACACACACACAGAGAGAGAGAGAGAGAGAGAGAGAGAGAGAGAGAGAGAGATTTTGACAATTTTGTAACTTTTTGGACAGTTGTATTTTCCAACCCAACAAATAATGGGGATGAGCAACATATTACTTTTACACACACTTGTAATATCAACATGTTGATTCTTTGTGACCCTAGTCTGCGATTATATCCACACCTACCTGGATAAAAGCTCCACCAAAGTAAAGGGGTGACTTTTTAATAAAAATGCACCAAGGGCCATTGATCTCTACGAAAGCAGTGAGCCGTTTTGCCACAAGAGGTTAGACAAAATGTTATTTCCCCCTTGTGTTTTAAACACATTAGTTTACTGTATCATGTCAATTTAAAGCATATTTTACCTACTGAAGACGGAAGCTAATGAGGTTTTCTATTCTCGATAATTTCCACCACATTTCCTTTTTCAGTAATTAGGTGAAGCACCAAGAGATGGGTCATTTTAATTCTTTCTCCACAAGCAAGCTATTGTTATGGTTCATTTAGCATTTCCAGACTAATCCTTTGTAATCAGGAGAATACATCTTAGCCATATTAAACAAGACTGAGGTGGATATTTTAGCAGTAAATTTATTCTGCATAAAATTCCTCAAATGCTTTCAGTGACTTTAATATTCTTTTCCAGATATTTAAATTCAAAATGGCAAGTACTGTAATTATGACAAACTTTTTTTAAAAAGTAATTCCCCACCCTTGCCTGCTACCACTTTTAAGCATGTAGTAATTTCTAGTTTGTCTCAAACTACTACTTTGTAGTACAGTATGTCTATGAAGATTCTCGGTCATCCAGGTGAGTTTCTCTGGAAGTTGAGTCAAGGCCACTGGACTTCTATAATTGGAAGAAGAGCCCCACCCCACCCAACTGTGTAGAGTAGGAACAATAACAGGAGAAATATTCAGGCTCCCAATACTGAAAAGTTGGAAGAAACAAATGTAAAGGGTTAGACTGGTTTCCACCATGGTGCCCTTCCACTACAAATGGCATGTTTCTGGCATTGTTTAATGACCTTTATATTGTATTTATTTATTTATTTATTTATTTAAAGGCTTATATCCCGCCCATCTTCCCTGGCGGGAACTCTGGGCAGCTAACAATGTTAAAAACACAAAAATAAGTAAAAGAACCTCAGAGCGAGAAGCAACGGAGGGCAAGATGGCGGCAATAGATAGGGACAACGGGGGAAAAGAAAAAAAAGAAAAAAGGAAAAGAAAAAAAATCTAACTGATAAGGTCACCATAGGCCTTCAACATATTCATTTGCAGCAGTTGGTTTTGTTGTTGTTGTTGTTGTTGTTGTTGTTGTTTCCCAAATCACAGTGAATTCATCTGAGTTCCAGTCTTTAAAGCATATGTCTGTGAAGATTCTCAGTCATCCAGGTGAGTTTACCTGGAAGTTGAGTCATGGCTACTGGACTTCTTTTTTGAGAGACAGAAACATTTCACTGCTCATCCAAACAGCTTCATCAGTCAGTAGCCATGACTCAACTTCCAGTCTTTAAAGAAAGGCAGAATTTAAAATAAACAAATAAGTACTATTAAGCATCAGGATAGATGGGGCACGCAAAGTGGTCTACACTACAAGATATTGTTATCTTGAACAGCCAAGCAAAATCCCCCCCCCTTTGCTGTGTTTTGGGAAAATATTTAAATAAACTGAATGATAACTTGTTTTCACATCAGTGTTGCTTAAATTGGTCTGGACAATTGGGACCATAAGCCTAGTTAAAAATAAAAGGTTTGTGTGGTATCAGAAATAGACCTGATGCTAATTATAGGCGAAACAAGCATGCTATTCATTCTTCCCTAGCTGAGGTAAACCTCACTTCTATGCCCATTCTGGGTAACATGTGATAAAATACTTGCCTTGCAAAATGCTTTTCAGTTGCCTTTTCACAGAAAGTTCACCCTTTCACACTCTCCAGCTTGCTAGAAGCATGGGAATGAATCGCTGATCAGCTATACCAGCTGTACTCAAGGAAAGGGGGAGGGGGGAGTAGCTACTGTATTCAAAGAGAGATGAGAAGTGTTTGCCTCCCCCCAAATCAGAACAGTTTGAAAACTGGTTAAGATTTTCTCCACCAAGAACTAAAGGTTTGTTCAAGACCAGTTGCATAAGTACATAGTGTTATCCTTCACCTTGAAAGCTAAGTGTGTGTTATCTTGAATGGGAAGGGTGTGGGGTGGGCACACGCACGCATACAGAGAGAGAGGTACTCATTTGTAAACATATGCTGTGGGCCCTACAGTTGGATGTCATTTCACTCCTGGATGACCAAGTAACCACCATTTAGGGACACCCGTCTAAAAGCATGATTTCGACAGCAGCCGCTACAAGGTCAACCTGTAAATGTTAACCTCCACATCTGGCCTTGAGATGCAAATAGCCCAACATAAGGAATCGCAGCCGTCATGCCAATAACCACTCAAGGCCGATACTGCCACTGTGGGAGGCAGTGATTAAAGCCATTAATTACAAGGTCTGCAAGGCACTCACTTCCACAAGCCAGTTCTCAACAGGTGCAAACTGGCTTCTTATCTGTGAGATATGAATTTCAGTTGGTGTCGATCCAAGGCAGGACACAATATTTTCTCTCCTTTTCCTATTCGTTTCCCCCTCCGAAAGTACCCCATTTGTTGCATTTGGTCTAATCAGCAAAGAAGGGGCAAAAGTCCATCACAGGTTACAAAGTCCATCACAGGTTACAAAGCATGATGGAGAGGTGTAATCTCTAGGCTTAAAAAACAGGGTACTTCAGGGGCCAGGTGCAGGGGAGTGATATCAGGAGACTGAGATCTAGTCTCGTGTGCTCCCGGACGCATCTGGTGGAGCCACTGTGAGATACAGGAAGCTGAACTAGAGGGGCCTTTGGCCTGATCCAGCATGGCTCTTCTTATGTTATGTTAATAGTTCCCCCCCCCCAGCGGCTCTCCTTCTGACGCATGTGCTGCTCCATCCAGCCTGCCTGCAGAGGGATCCAGTCCCGTTCAATTTAAAAAAAAAAAAAGAGGTGCTGGCCCCATGCCAGCACCTCCCAAAAATGAACCCGAACTGCAGGGGTTTTCTGGAGCTGCCCATCTCTAGTGGTCCGCCATCCAAAACCACAGGAAAAAACATAGAACCTGTTTATATCTGATGTATTCTATTTTGTTGAAAAAATATGTATTGCTTTTGTTAACCAAGGGTGAGCCCATGTAGTAGATAACCATGGATTTTCTGGTTCAAGAATCTCTAAATAAATAAATCCAATACTAACCAGGGTCAACCCTGCTTAGCTTCCAAAATCAGGCGAGATCAGATGTACTTAGGGCACTGCAATGGGTTAGAATGAACACCTTGCTAGTGTTCTGATTAATCCTCACCCACCACTAGTCAAAGGACCTCAAATTTTCTCTTCCTGTGCCCATAACTTGCAGTAAGTGGGCAGGCAATTATCTCAGTAATTCAAAACATACTTTGCATATAGAAAGCTCCTGGGCCAGCAAATTTGTCTGCTCCTTTGTTAAAGCACTTTGGTCATTGCTGCTCCTGCTATTTGTCTGTGTATCACAAAGAGAATCTTTGACAATGTCACACCTCAGAAATGCCATAAATATACTCAAAAGGAAGAGGTGGGGAAGACCTTTGCTCTAGAATTTTGAGCGCTGTTGGCAAACTCACCAGTGGTCTGATGCAACAGTAAATTACTTCATACATAGCTTAATCCTGACAGGCAGATGCAGATGTATAAATGCTTTAAAGTACACATATACTCAGCAGTTAATCTGATACGGGACTTGATTCATTTTCAGTGTCCAGGAAATATAAGAAGCAACTGTAAGAATGCCAGATATATGACAGCGTAGTTTAATGGAGCACTGGTTTATAGAATAATGTTAAGAACACAAAATGGTTAAAGCTAAGGTTTCAGTTCAAGTCAGTTCTTGGATATGAGATTCACTCAGCCAAATTATTACAGCCTTTATTTGCAATTCTTTCCAGAAGGGTAAGTATTTAGGTTAAGGGTGAGTATTTCAGCTCTTAATATATAGAGACAAGTTCCGAAGGGACTTTTAAAACTTGCCCAAATATAAATTTCTGGTTATTTTTTAAAGAAACATCTTTTTGCAGGCTACGTTTTGCAAAATATCAGAAAATGGCGAGAACTCACCAGTATGCTTTGCACCAGAGAATCGCCAATCTGTCTCAGAACCAAGATTTACAAGACAACTGTCCGCCTGATTGCAGTGTATGGCACAGAGTGGTAGGTAGCAACAATGGACATAGAGAGACACCTCCATGCCATCCTGAAGATGTTGGTCAGTCAGTGTGAGGGTTCGTCTTCAATATACCGGGGTTCTGAGGCAAAAGGAATATTGTCTAGTCTTTCAGTAACGTTTTCTAATAAAACATTATTATCAACATCAAACTCTTGCATTGGTGGGTCTACATACTTGAAAGGTTCGTTATGTTCAACAACAACATCAGACATAAATGGATTGCCAACAGGGCTCAAACTTGGGGGTTTGGGTTCTTCATCGTGCCCCAATTTCACTGAGGAGAACCTCGACCTAGGCACCCTCTCTCAAATTCCCCTCCTCGCGCGTGTCTCCTTTCCTCCAGCTGACACCTGTCACTCCCACGTCTGTATTACTGCTCCCCTCTTCTTCTACCCAGAAAACTTCCTTCTCTATTTCTACCGCCTGCTCCTGTTTTCCTTCATTTTCTGCACTGCTCTCCATTCTTTTGTCTTCAGAGTTTTCCTGTTGAACTTCCCTCTCTCTGCATACAGACAGCACACTCTCTGCTTTCTGTCCCTTCTGTTCTTCTTCCTCACAGTCAGACAAAGTGGGATTTCAGGATCCAAAAAGAAGACACTGCACCTGCAGGAAAATGCTAGGAAGACGATCAGCGGATGGATAAACTGCGTTTTAAGACCAAGGTTCACTTGTGACCTTCTCTTACAAATTTAAAAGGCCATACTTAACATAGAAAGTGTTGGCAGAACAGTTTTCTCCTTCCAGACCTGCAGAAGGGAAGTAAGATGTATCACAAAAACACTCATTCATTCTATTCATTCTGTCAATGATGACAACCATTAGCCAGGTCGGCAAAAGAGAGCAATTTACATTTTACAACCTGCTCAAGGAATTTAATTCAGCACACTGTGAAGGCCTGTTTAATAGGGCCCAAAGGGAGTAGGCTGATTTGGTCAAGTGACCACTCCACAACTGTCAAGTGCAATGAAAAAGTGCCTTCAGTAATCGAGGGAAAGAAGAAATCGAGATCAAAAGGCTCAGCAGAGTCGCTTCGCGTTAATGATACTTACTGCTATTATTTTCAAGGCCAGTTTATTTTAACCAAAACATGCAATAGGCTTTTAAGGGTACAAACAACTATTTATTCTCACTCATGCTCATGGGCCTGCCACGGTCCATATAGAGGGCTTATTTTATTTTATTCTTTTATTGGGTTTCTGGAATTCTTTCGTTGTGATACATAGGGACCACATGGTTCTTTCGAAGATTCCAAAAGGCACCTGTGCTGGGATTTACACCAGTTTACTAACAAATAAACTGTTCTCCAGTGTTTTGGAGTGGAATGGATTAAAATATGTCTGAACAATTCAACCTCACCCTAGAAACATAAACATTCTAACTTCTTCATGTTAATTCTTTATCAGTAAACGCACTTACATTACAAAGCTCCCGCAAAGAAAAAAGCAGAACATTTCTGGCAAACAGCCTAGATTGTATTCTATTGTACGGAGTTTGCAGTTCAGAACTGGCTTTTTTAAAAAATAATTAAAATAATCTTTAAACATTCTTTGAAAATATTAACTGAAAACATTTTTAAATGCTTTTAACCAGATCTTAAACAGTGGTTCTAATTTATGTTTTAAAATTGCATTGAGAGTCCTGGTGGGTGTAAAAGCAATGATTAAGTATTTTAAATAAATCATTAAATACCATCAACTTTTGATGGGGATATGCAAGCAGATCAAAACACAAAACATGACCTACAAAGAAAACTGCTTGCCTTTAATAGTGTTGTCAGTCAAGGACATCTGAAGCCTGAATATTATGGGGACCAAGGAGTCACAGGATGAGATAAACCAATCAGCTTAGACTAAATTTCAGAAGTCAGTTGAACCAAACCACCTCCACCTACCTTTCCATTTCAATGCAATTACATGCATATATACATATATATATATATAGCAGTGTAATCCAAAATATAAGTTTAGAATCTATCCTTACCTCTTCTCATACTACATACTAATAAACTTGCTAAATTTTTGTGTACATACAGCTAACATATTATCTGGTAAATTTCTGAATTCAGCACAACCCAAAATTTCATAAAAATAAAAATAATGTGCATGTATACTGCAAAGGTGACAGTCTTGACCACTGTGTACTAATGTACATTGACTATTTAATTAATCTAGTTCCATAATGCTTGTATAATCAGCGTTTTGAACTCATTATCTGTCTCAATAATGCCATTGTCTTTTGAAAGTTCATTACACGTTTCAGTGAAGCATCTATCTTATTGTTCCTCCTTACATTTGAACCCTACTCTCAAAACCATGCACACTGTACACTTAAACCTGTATCCTAAATAGAACCCAAGGTGTTTATGGAAGCGGGTTGCAAAGCTCAGAATGAAATGAGTTTGTCGGTCTTAAAGATACCATCATACTTTCGATCTTCATTGCTTATTTTTCCAATGTCATAAAACCTACCCACTGGTCTCATGGATAAAGGAGATCAATGTAATCAGAATCTGCTGGAAACACAAGATTTACAGATGCAACTGCACCACACACACACACGACAGAAGGGCTGTTTAAATAGAAAACTTTTTTTAATATATTGCATTTCAATTTTGTTGTAGGTTTGAATTAAACTTCAAGTTTAGGAATATCACCCTGTATGTTTAAAACACAGCGGTAAACATCATAACGCCCCTTGCAACCATTTCTTTTCTCTTCGGTTTTTAAACTGTTGGTTTCATTTACGAAACCACAAACCAAAGCTGTTGTAAAGGTGCACGCACATCATTCCCCACATATGCTGCCTGAAAAGCACTTAAAACGAGAAACGCAAGCCATGGTGGTGCTATGTTCCATCAATGAAAAATAATAGTACAGGGATGACTTTCGTCGGGTGCTGCCCGACGAAAGAATTCAGCACGGAACGGTGGGGAAAGGAGATGTAAAACAAACATGTTATTGGTGAAATGCTGGGGCTGCTGCTTTGTTTGTGCATCTGGACAGAAAGTCCTTCCGCGCTTGTACCTTTTATCTAGGAACTCTGGTATTGATCTACCTCTCCCTTTAATGTGTCAGAGCATTCAGGTGTTCAACAGCTCTTTTGAAGAGGTGGATTAAACAAGGCTATTGATTTGGTGAGCATGGCGAGCGACAACCCAGTTCACAGAAGTCATCACGAACTCACCACTTCACTAAGGCGCATTTACCCAGACTTTTCTGTTTGCTGGGAAAAGTACCCGCAGCAAATCATGCACTCTCCTTCCATCCACGTCCATCACAGCAACAGGAAGAGCCTGACCAGTGGGTTTTGACAGATACAGCCTTTCTTTCTTTCCAGTGTATTTGTGTTTCTGATGAGATTTGGACAGTGTGCCAATTTCATCTCTTTCAGCATAAGCATCCAGAACGTTCCAGTTAGTTGAAAACAGTTTTTTTTCCTCTTCTCTTCAAAGCTGCTTTTGTTTTATTTAGAGTTTGCTGTTCTGCTGAAACTGGGAGACCAAGGAATGAATCTGTTCCGAGGCTTTGATCTGCTTCGTTCCAAGGTAGACGGTACTGTTGTTAATAGCGTCCTCCAAAAAGTAGCGGTAGTTAACCATCATGCCACAGGAGGCAGTGATGCCACGGGGGCTCGTGTCCCCCATCCAGTTCAGACGCCACAGGGTTGCACCGTTCTGAAGGTGGAAGTTTGCAACGGGGTTCAGGGCGTAGCCCCGATGCTTCTCGCCATACAAATACCAGGCGCACAGCCTCATAAGCGGTTGCTGCAACACCCGAAGCAATCTCTCCGACCTCGCCCACTCGTTGTTCGTTAAGAGGCGCTTTAGAGTTTCGATCGTGGGGTCTCCTATGATCTCAGAGATTTCTTGATATTCGAGATCCGTGAAGAGATGGCTTTTTCCTGTTTCTTTCGATTGGGAGGAAAGCAGTCCAGTGAGCCATTTGGTGAAACCCGGAATGGGAGACAGGGTAGAGAAGACTTTTATTTGAGGAAATTCCATCTGCATTTTTCCCCAAAAAAGAAAATACAAGAAAAAGAAAAGGGCTGAAGTATTTCGTTATCGATTCAGCTAGATACAAACTTTAATCACACACACAAAAATAATCATTTCCCTCCTCCCCTAAGCACCAGAAATGAATCAGAACACATTTTCAAAGAGGTTTTTGAGAAAAGACTATAGTCCTTCGTGAGGAGGGTGGCATTTAAATTGAGAACATGCTTTTATGGGTTTTATATCCCTTCCTTATTTCAAAATATATTTGAAAGACATGCCTGCCCAAGTAGGAACACACTCAGGCTTAGAATCCCTCGTTTCTCATTTCTGTCTAATGAAATGAATATACTCTGCCCAACATCTCAAGATCCGGAGGCTGAGGTAGTAAATTAAATTCCCAGCAGGATAGTTTCCATACTGCAATGCCATGATCAGCCATTCTCTCACAGATAATAGATGGAATTTGGGATATCAAATTGCTGTTACACCTTCAGAACACTGAGGTAAGTGATCTAAGTTTGTTCAGTGGAGAAAAAAAATACGCTTCCTCCTGGCGTACCATTTACCCACTCCGTCCTGGTTGCATCCAGACAGAAAGTGGTTTCAGTCTCTAAATGAGTATCAGATGCACCAATATGTGGTGGAATCTTAAGAAAACCGAGGTCCCACTAAGACTTTGTAAAAAATTAAAAATCAGTATTGCTCAGCGAGGCATTCAAGTCACAAGCAGTCTCTATAGCTCTATGGCAGTGGTTCTCAACCTGTGGGCCCCCAGATGTTCCTGGACTGCCATTTCCAGAAGCCTCCACCACTCGTTGTGCTGGAAGGGGTTTCTGGGAGCTGCAGTCCAAGAACATCTGGGGACCCACAGGCTGAGAACCACTGCTCTATGGTAATGAAATAAGAAGCTGAACAATATGACTACATTCTCTGCAAACACCCTTTCCCTGGATACCACATTTGTTTTGACAGCACAGTCTATATGTTTTCAAGAGAAAATACTGTGCTTTGAGCAAAAGCATTTCTTGCTTCCAGACAGGACTTAGCAATATCACGGTAAGACCAAGCTTCTTATATACCAAGCCATCAAAACTTTAAAGCCACAGCGGAGGTGGGAAGGACCTAAGTATTTTCTTTGTCTACAGCTCAAATCATGTTCAACTGTTCTTTGGAACAGACTATCTGACAACCTGATTTGAGGCCAACCCAGAGGCAAAATTAAGGGGACTAGGTTTTATATTCTCTCTGTCTTTCAAAGCACTGAGTTATCTGATAAACTGCATCAAATGAAAGAAAACAGCACGAAATGGATCTACCAAAAGGTGCCTAGCAAACTCCTCTCTGACTCAAGAGAACACAGATAAAGGGGCATTAAAAATAAAAAGAATGGTAAGCTTCCCTTCAGTTCAAAGGAGAGATCATCTACTTTGCCTCTCCACTAAATTTCAGACAACACCCCAACCATTCCCAACAAAATGTTCTTCTATTTAGTCTGCACACCAAATGTTCCATTTTGTTGTGGCTTCCTTCCACACTTGGCTGTCCGTCATAGAAACGGCTCAGGTCTTAAGAGTGTTTAAGTTTCTAAAACTAAGAAGGAAACTTGACATAATTTATTAAGGCAAAGTCTATGGGGGCAGAGAGACGAGGTGGGAAGAAGAGAATAAAAAAAGGCAGCCATGTGCTTCTTTTTTATTTTAAGGGATGACAAGACAAATTGGCAAAATGACCCAGTTTTTGTAGTATCTCCTATCTGATGAATGGCTGAGTTTAGAAGCTTATCTTATGTGGCCAGTTCTTGAAGAAAATAATAAATAGATGCAGTAAAGCATAGCCATTTATGCTGCTGCTAAATTGATGTGCTACTTTCCAGGGCTTGCTGGTAGAGATCTGTTAATGTTTATTTCCTTGTCAGAAACTCACACACCATTAAGAAACAGATGCTCGTTTTATTTTGTTGCCGCTTCTGCAGAAGGTTGCAGATTCATTTCTATTATCAGTGACTCAACGCAAAAACGGTGGTGCACTATATTACCCAAGTGAACTAAGGTGGGTGTGAGCAATGCCCCTATTTTTCACTCGCAGAAACAATGCTTGTATTGGGAAGTTATCCTGATGGATTAAGACCGTAATCACTAACAGCTTTGCTAGAAAAGAAAACCCAGCTCCTATCCTGCACGTTACGAGGATTAGTATGTACTATCTTAGGGCAGTTAAAGACTAAAATTTATTGTGGCATATGCTTTCGTAAGATAAAGCGCTCTTTGTTAGATGCACGGCAAAGTTTTTAGCTCATTTCTGGTGATGCCTGGGAAAGTGGAATCAAGATTTAAGGCCTGCTGTCACACAAATATATATCTGCAAAAGAAATGGCATGCTCCCAACGTGGGCATTGTGACTGAACAGCATGACTTGTAGATAGGTGATGCTTAGCAAATACCTTCATGAAGAGTGACAGCCAAGATGCAGTTCCAGAGGTTACAAAAGCATTTACATAGAAATACCACAGCGGGCTATGAGAAGGCTAGATCAGAAGAGTTGTACTGAACGGATGCTGAGATTTTAAATACTGAAGTGCCTTCGGTAACCCAGCTAATTCTGCAGACCAAAAATGATACCAGTTGTGGCTAAAGTCGAAAGAGGCAAACAAGCAACCAAAAAAGCTCCAGAAGAATGATTCAAAATGTCACACTCATCATGCTTCTATTTATTCATTTAAAAATACTTGTAGCCCCATTTTCTCCTTAAGGAGGACACAAGGTGGCTTACACTGGTAATTAAAAAAAACCACGTTGAAAGCAGTAAGACACAACTATCCATATAAAAATCACACTCAGGCAGGCAGACACTGATGGGAAACCTATAGTGAAGCAGTCTACATTAATGAGTTAACTGCCTGTCTTATGCCCACTGCTCTTTCTTACAAATGAAGTAATTTTCAGTCTGAAGTCACTTCATGAGTCCTAGCTGAAACTAAGCTGAATTTGCAATAGACCACACTACCAACGTACAGCAACCTGCTTATTTTAGTACAATTCTAACAGCATTTGTGACTTAATAGTGATGCCGTTCACACATATCTTCCTTTGAGCTAACCCCAAACCAGTTAATGAAATTCATACAAAGTTCAGGGGCTCAAATGGTTAAACATGCATCCCTGTGTTCCAAAAGCATAAGTCACGTCTCCTTACATTCTGATAGGTCTGTGATGGCAATAATTTAACATGTTCTCTTTCTTAGGAAATTAAAAGTTACAGAGGCTTGAAATTAAGTGATTTGGAATTAATCAAACAGATGAGAAAAAACAAAGCAAATAATGATATATCTCATTTTTTCCTACACTGTTAATTCCCCAAAGTATATTTGAGATCCAGCCATGAGAAATGTATTACAACACATTAATATCTATGAGAATGAACCATAGCAAATGGAGCAGTACCAAGTGATTTAGAATGGCATTTAAATGAGCAGGCTGCACTTTTAATATGAAAACATTCTAACCGTCTGCTTTAGAATAAAGTTAAGTCATTGCTTGGTCAGGAAAGATTATTGTGGCTTGGACCTGTGCTGAAAATAATACCCACAGACCCACTTAATCTAGATCAGGCGTTACCCAGACCCGGTGCTACTAAGAAGGGTCTATTCCACGCAATAATATGAATAACAGACATCTCAGCAGCTACTTCTATCAGCTAGGGCCCCCCTGCACTGCTGAGAACTGTGCTCTCTGGTCACTCCCCCTCCCGAAATAACTATTTTTCTTATAAATCCATAAGCAGCCCATCATAAGTAAAGGGTAAAATAACTGAAGAACCTTGCTATGGTACTGATTTCAGCTGTTAAAAGCAAGAGGATGTAAACACCTAAAAAGTAAGCACTGAAGTTTATGGACAAACGTGAGCAACAGTGGTTTTTAAAAACCAATTTAACTACAGCAAAGAGGACTAAATTAAACCCTACAGTTCTGAGCTCTACCAGACTGGCCTATGTCTTAGTCAGGTGTTGAGGATTTGGATTCTCAAGCCGGAACACACGTGTTTGCCCTCAGAGCTAGATTTGACAACAAAGGACAGAATGGACTTGTTCAAATGGTCCTAGACTAAATTGTTAGCTTATCACATAATTGAGAAATACTTCTTTCTGAGTCCCTGAAGCCCTGCTGCCACTTGCGTAGGAAATTCTGAATTAGATAGATTGATAGCCTGACTATGTACAGAGCGATTTCTGGTGTGCTGCATTCAAGCCCCTAGGATTCTGTGACAAGAGCATGAAAAGAAACAGCCAAATTAAATCCTAGTGCAATATTCAGACTGTGGGTGTTGGCATATACCTGCAGCTCCTTAACAACTCGCTTGATGAGGTGGGTCCCAAGCTCTACTCCTTGCAGCCCTTGCTGAGTCAAGCTGATGGAATAGAAAATTGCTGTGGTGATTTTGTTCATCTCCTCCGCTTCTTGAAAGGGAATGTCTTTCACAATGGCCTAGAAAAGGATTAATATGATTATCAGCAACTTCATTCCCCACAAACAACCAAGTCCAGCATGGGACAAAATCAGGTGAACTGAATAACATTCTTAATTTGGGAGGGGTTTTGACTTATTGTCTAGTGAACAGAATTCAAAACCTATTTGTACTGTATATGGTTGTCAAAATATATGCAGTATTTCAAATATACAGCCCTAACGATGCTACTAAAGATTTAACCCAGGGGAAAGAGAAATTGCAATTCTGTAGTTACGCGTTAGTGATACACTTTGCCCTCATGTCACAAGGCTTTAAAAATGCTAGCACAAAAGAGATGGCAGATCTTCCTCAGTAGCTAGTAGAGATGGGCAGGAATCAAAAAAATGGCATTTTGTTTGTCGTTTGTAGAGTCTGTTTCGGTTCGTTTCCGTTTTCCGCAAATTTTTGCAAAAAATTCATTTTCGTTTTCATTCGTTTCATTACCATTTATTTCATTTTTGTGATTTTTTTAGGATCTTAAGCAATTCACTCATATTGCAGTAACGAAAACTAAACGCACGACAAAATTTCCGGTGTTTCTGTTCGTTTCGTTTCATTTTAGAGACAAAATTCGTTTGTCGGTTCGTTACATAACGAAACGAAAAAACGAAAACAGAAATGAAAAATTGTTCGTTTCGTGCCCATCTGTAGTAGCTAGGGAGTATACTCAAATAAGTTAGCAAGCTATGACCTATAAATAACAATTTTCTCTTGATAACCAGCATCAAAACCGAACGAACCTTATCAGTTTGTGCACTTTATAAATGACCATGTATGTGTGCATGGAGGTAAACAAATATTTTGCAGCAAATAATTTTAGTGAAATCCTTTTAATTTTTGCATGTAAGAAATAAGTTGAAAGCGAACGCAAATGAAAAATGCCTGTGTATCAATATTTCCTGGAATTTGCTTTGGAATGTGCCAGAACAGGTTCAAGCTGGAGATATAAATAACTTGCAACATTAAGTCAAGGAATAGACTTCAGCTCTTCAGCTCTAAGTATGAAGTATATACAGTACCTGGATGCTGCTGGATATCTCATCTGTAAGTGCAACATGCAAAACTATCAATGGCTCTCCAGGTATTGCACAGTGAGCGAAGTAATAGCATCTTCTGTAAGAGCCAACTCGCCGCTTCATATCCAACCAGTTCCTAACCGGGTGTACAGCTTCGCTGCTAAGAAGATATAATGACTGCATTTTAATACAAATGGCAGACATGTATAAAAAGTCAAGCAAACTAAGGTTTTCTCCTTATAAATGCCAATATCAAAGCAACAGCATAACACTACATCAGCACATGGACATTTTTAAAAAAAAGGAAGCCACCAAACTGCCTGAACTAAATAAAAGGCACACCAATACTCTCCAGCAAATCTTGGGACTTACTCACTGATCTTCTGCAATATCTCACAAGGTGACTGCCACGTAACTCGTTCCAAGTTCAGGAATCCTGTGGAAAACCATTCTGAGAGCATGTTCTTTAGTACTCCATTCATTTCCTGGAAACAGAAGCAGATGCATTTCAATAATTTACTGGCAGAAGCAGCATAAGTGTATACTTTTATGGACGATAAAGAGGATTGATCGTTTATACCACTGATCTGACTGGATGACCCAAAGTAAATTCTCATGATTTTACCCAGAGACGTAAAGTTTCCAGAAATTGCATTTTTCCCACCAATTTTTCCATTTTTAAAAAAGCACCCCCCATGGCTTCAAAATTTCTGGAAGTAGGATGAGGTTCCAATGTCACTGGGCCAATCATGGAGGAAGGAACCCCGCCAGCTCTTCCCCACCTCCCACTTGGCGGGGGGGGGAGAGATGCTAAGTACCCTATTCAGCTGGTGAGTGTCGGCTGTGCCGGGAGACAGGGCAGGGCAGCCTGGGCTCCTTCCACAATTGGCACAGCAGTGATGACAGGGCCTCACACTATGGAGAGTCCAAGAAGTGACTGGTTGGGTCCATTGTGGTGGTGGTGAGGTGCCTGGCCGCTGCAGCACCTGCAGTGCCCACCTCTAATCTTCAGCAACAGCTCTTCGAAACCATTTTTTAAAAAAGGTGAAAAGGGAGGCAAGGAACATGATTTAATCTGTTCTCTTGTCAGGTCCTATGCATCTGCTTTCCTACATGAGCCATTCCAGGCATAACATACTCTGCTGTGAAGCTCAATCTAAATGCAAGCAGAGCCAAGAATAACACAGCTCCTATTATCAGGCATCTATAGAATGAGTATGGGGACAACCAGTAGAGACACTGCTGCCATTGTGGCCCTGTTCACACAGATGAAATGCATCATATGAGATGTCTTCCTAAATTGCACAAAAAGTGAATGAAATTAAAAGTTCAAAACCCCTACCAAGCGGCAGCTTATAGAAGGCACTGAACAAAACAGCACAGTGACAGGTGCCACAAGTTACCACGCCTTTAAAGTCAGCTAGAGAACCACTGATCTACTGGGACATCAGCTGTTAAAGGTTTAGCAACCACGTACTAGAACCTTTTGAGAAGATCCGTAGAACAGTCCTCTCCTGCCTATCTCGGTACCTGAATTTGCTGCTCTTTATGACTGAACTCTGACTGACCTTGGAAGCATTTTCTACTGCAGCCAATTAATGATCTTCTGAATAATCTCCCAGGTTATTCCATTGTATATTATACTGTATACCTCAACCTGCTATTAAATGTCTGAGGAAGTGGATGTGTCCAAGAAAGCTTACATTAAATTATAATAGTTGGTCTTTTAAGGTGCCACATGTTTTAGTCTTTTGTTTTGTTTCTTTGAGTTTTGCCTGGAATTCTTGCACAGACTAACACGGCTACCTCTTTCAATACTTCTCTAATACATTGCTGTATGTAGTATGCATATTAAAATAAGCTCAGTGAGATGAAGATGGAGTTACAATCATAAGAGTAAATGCAAAATACTGGAGCTACCAATGACCTCAGCCCAGCTGTAAATACCGGGGAGCGAAAAGTCCTCCTCTTACCATTTCACAGTTACTGTTTCCTTCATTCCATCATATAAACTG
This sequence comes from Phrynocephalus forsythii, assembly GCA_029282475.1. NCBI lineage: Eukaryota > Metazoa > Chordata > Lepidosauria > Squamata > Agamidae > Phrynocephalus > Phrynocephalus forsythii. Next base: position 7,236,977 of record JAPFRF010000013.1, read on the forward strand.
AGTGCTTCATATTCTCTGAAACCATATAAAAGTGGCTGAACTTAATGTTCGTAAATTGATTAAGGTGAACAAAAATAGAGAAGGAGTAATGTTTATAACTAACTGGACCTTGACAATAATCCTCTGAAATAAATATAACAAGGTTTTAGTTATATAAAGTGACAATTGAACCGGCAGGCTTTCAGTGGTGCATTTTCATGAACTGTGATCTCAGAACAATTTAACAAAGCACAATGTTCTTCTGGGAATAAAAACTAAAGCACTTAAAAGGTAAATCAGTGAGAATTCTCTTGGCTAACATAATTACATGCAAAAACCAACAACCAACATTTCATCTTTTAGTACTCTATGTTACTAGATTACTATATTGGATCCATTCTATAATAATACACCCAGCATCTTAATCAGATTAGGTTTTTCTCTAGCAAACTAAATAATAATAATAATAATAATAATAATAATAATAATAATAATAATAATAATAATAATAATAATAATAATAATAATAATAATAATAATAATAATAATAATAATACCTCAGACCAACCCTTCAAAAAGAGCTTATATACTATCTCTAAGGTTCATACCACAGCGGGCTTTTTAAAAAGAAAATCAAAGTTTAATTTACCAAGTTATTTCACATTGAGAAAAAAAAAAAACTATGACTTGGTAGAAAGACAGAATCTTCCCTATCCTTCCCTAGCAGTTGCTGGGTTCTATTCTTCCCATAATATCTGTACTCCAAATTTCCAAATACATTCCAGATTTCATACTTGGAACTCATGCCACGGAAAGAGCAGATGTCATTTTGTGGGGAGAAATAAATACAAATAGTGTACTTCTATTATAGATAGATATGAACACCAACAGCAGTGTGCAGTGCTCAGCTGGCCTCTCTAACAGTTTTCCGAGGACGGCTGGAGTGCACCAATGCCCCAAACTGTCATTGCTCCTACTTATATTACTCATGGATACCATCACACAAGACCTGCAGCAGAACAAACTCTGGACGACGCTCTATGCCAATGATCTCATGTTTGCTACTGCCACTAGAAATTAACAGCAGTGGAAAGTTCAGACATGGAATGACCGCCTCACCCGCTTTGGGCTGTGCCTAGACGTCAAGAAAACTGAGTACCTAGAGAATGTTTCCACCCATGGAATGTGCCAAATAATTGGTCAAAACTTAAAGAAAGTGGGTATCTTCTGGTATCTTGGCTCCCATGATTTGAGCAAGGGTGAATGAGACCTGGTTGCATTGGTGAAAACTCACCAGTGTGCTTTGCGCTGACCCATCTCAAATATACAAGCCAACCGTCCGTGCTGTTGTAGTTCATGATACAGAGTGCTGGACAGCAACAATGAGCGTAGAGAACCATCCCCATGCCCTGGAAATGCATATGCTCTGTTGAATATCAGTATCTCCCTACCCAACCACATCACAAATGATACTATCTGACAGCAACTAGAGGGCTGTCAGATAGAGACGATGAAAAGAAAGAGAAGATAAGAGAAAGCCAGCTTTGTTGGCATGGATATGTCCTCAGAGTGGTACTTGCCATTATTGCCAACCTGCTCACTACCTGAAAAGCGATAAGTGGTGGCCACATGGGTGACCAAAACGGAGATGGCAGGACAATGTCAACAAGGAGATGCAGATTATTCACCTGCACCCTTAAGACATGGCCAGTCAGGTAAAGTCATGTTTGAGGATCTGAAGAGTGGAGACCTCACCTGTGGGAAAATATTAGGAGGGGAAAGAGATTTCTATAACAGGCACATACCAGTAACCTTCTTGAGGAATGTGAACCATGCTATTTATGGAATTAGAACTTCAAACAGTTGCCTCTCAAAGCAACATTTACAGCCAGTTATGGTCCCAGTGGAAGATCCACAACTATGAAATCCTCTCTTGGTAATGTTTGACTTATTAAAATACCCCAACAGAATTTCCAGAAACCTTGTAAATCATAAAACTCCAGCTGCTTACTTGAACACCAATGTCAACGTGCTTTAGAAAAAGTATTGTCGTGGTGTCCACAGGGTTTTAACTACTGGTTGAAGGACATAAATGCATAAAGCTTTATGGGCAGCGAGACCAAAAAAGGAGCTCTGGGGCACATCACACCTTGAAAGAAAAGCAAAATCTCCTTGACACTTAAATAGATTGTCTTCCATGATACCCAAGTACATTTTTATAATACTCAGGGAAATTCATTTTACCTTAACATCTATAGCTGAATGTTTGCCGGTAGACATGCCTGGATAGAATCACTGCACTTAGGTCACAAGAATCTATCATCTTCCACAAATCCGGCAGGAAGACATTTACTGTTTCTTAGCAACTAGTCACTAAGGAGTCAAGACATTTTCTTTGGGCCATTGCTCTTGATCCTGCTGACTGCTTAACCTTGGAATTTTACCCTTGAATACAAATCTATCCATTATCTGAGAGATGCCCTCCCTTCCTAAATAGACACTTGACAGTTTGCATAATGCCATATCTGGTATTTCTGCTTAGATGATCAAGACCTGTAAGAACAAGGCACAATTCTATCACAACTTAGGGCAATAATGAGGGGAGCCAAAATGACCTCAGCCTTCATCATGCTGGCAACACCAAAAGGACGTAGACTGAAAAATAATGTTTAAAAGCATACTGTTTGGTCATATTCCTAATAGTTTGCGTATCGTGATGATTAAACAAATCTTATTTATAACTATCATGCACGCAGGCATTAACTGCTTAGAAGGAGAATCCATATTGCGAATATGTACAGTATAATTATAGCAGCTAAAGCTAGCTGGACAGCTAAATGGTTTTAAGCATCTGGCTATGGAGCCAGAAGTTTGGAGTTCAATTCCCACTCTGCCCCCATGATATGAACTATCTTATGTAGCCATGGGCAAGTTGCACAGTCTAAGGATCCCCCCAGAAGAGAAAGGTAAACCAGTATTCTCCACTTCAAAAGCGAGGCCCAGAACTAGCATAATGGAAAAGGATGATAGTCAGTGACTTCTGACACCTGTCCACTGCCCGATCCTGAGTGCAAAGAAAGATAACAGCACTCAAAGGTCTGGATAGTATTTGGTGAGATATCTCAGTACATCACCTGACTGCTCCAGAGAGTATGATCTTCATCAAGGATCACCAGTTCTCAAGAAGCTAAACCAGGGGACTCACTTTACAGTGCCACACAGAACGAGCAACTGGGAGCCACATGACATAAGGCCCAGTAGGCCAGAGGCCACATACACAAGGTGGGTGGTGGGGAGGGAAATGTCAAAGTTTAAAGCTTCAGTACATGCACAAACCCCAGGAAGTCGTTTGCCCCAGTCCAGAGCTAACACAGAAATATTTTTATTGCTAAAGCCAAGTATATTATTAGCACTGATATGTTCTCTGCAGCACTTCAACTCTGTGTACCGCTCTGACAACTGAACAAAATACTTGGCATTATCGCATGAACTTTGCCCTAGTAAAAGTGTCTGCCAGTACTTTTTAGGAATAGCACACAGTGCTATGTGACAACTTTTTCCTCTACTTGCATCATGATCCATTATGTTCCCACTGAAACTGAATTATTTCCATTCAACATTCCACATTTGTCAGGACCATATATGCATCAGGTATTGAAAGCTCCCAATCTGAAGTCTTCACCTTTCCCATTAGGTTGCAAAGCATCCTACAGCCAAATATTTCCTAGCCATGTTAGCCAGAGAACAGAAGTGTGCTCTTTGTATTAAAAACAACTTCTGAAACTAGAAGTATGAAGCTTGGACTTTGATGAATCTCTAGCCAGAAGTATTTAAATAAAATGGAAGATGTAAATCACCACCAACCCATTTTATTCAAATCCTGATTTGGGGGGGGGGGTTAAGAACACTTTTAAGGTCCACTAGTGCTCATGCATTAGAAGCTGGTAATTTGAATCCTCAGTGCCTCCTGAAAGCATATAAGGCTTCTAAGTGTTTATAAAAACAAACTTTACTCAAATCCCCTTCAGTCAAAAGGTCATCTGGGTGGCTTTGAAGGCCCAATCTACTTCACAAGGTTGTTATTCTGGGCTCATCAGAAGACAACAGCAAAATTAATGCAACAACAAATCCATTACAGTGGTGATGATAGAAGTGGCATCTGAAGAACCTACAAGTTTTATTCTGCAACGAAATAGGCAAATTTTACATTTTTGGACAAATCCTAAAACTGCATACCAAAAATAAGTATCTTCCACTTTCTGAGTTAGCACAAGCCTGTCAACAGAGGTAAAACCTCCAGAAGCTCCCAAGTGAACTGGTCAGCATCTAAAGTGCCCCAAAACTATTTGCTTCTGCTGCTACTTCAGACACCTGTTCTCTTGCGAGGGATGGTCACAAGAACCAGCTAAATTTCTGCCCTAAGGGGGAAAACATTAAATACTAAACATACTAATAACTATGAATATATGGGTTTTTTTTTAATTAAAACCTGCATCTGTTACAAAATATCAGTCAATATTTTTATAATTTTGTTTGGTTTTGACTTTCATTTTTGAGAACAATATCCTGGCTCTTGGAAAGAGTTTGATCATTGGTGAAGGCCAACTCCAGCTTAACACCCGGCAGCTGTGTCCGCCAGATTAATAATAATAATAATAATAATAACAACAACAACAACAAAAATAAATAAATAAATAAATAAATAAATAAATAAATAAATAAATAAATAAATAAATAATAATAATAATTCTAATAATAATAATAATAATAATAATAAATCTGGAAAATAAAAGAACAAAACAAATAAGAACAAGAACAAGAACAAGAACAAGAACAAGAACAAGAACAAGAACAAGAAGAAGAAGAAGAAGAAGAAGAAGAACAAGAACAAGAAGAAGAAGAAGAAGAAGAAGAAGAAGAAGAACAAGAAGAAGAAGAAGAAATTTTGTTCATTAGTGAAACATATTTAGAGGGAAATACTGTATCTTTATTACAAAAGGAGGAGGAGGAGGAGGAGGAGAAGAAAGGGAAAGGCAGCCACATCAGTTCTTCTTGCCAAACTCCCCCACCCCCCACACACAACACCACGCACCACAACAGCTCCCCCCCCCACACACACACACACACACACACACACACACACACACACACACACACACACAGAGAGAGAGAGAGAGAGAGAGAGAGAGAGAGAGAGAGAGAGAGAGAGAGAGAGAGAGAGAGAGAGAGAGAGAGAGAGAGAGAGAGAGAGTTTTTGTTGGCCTCACCCTGACGTGGGGCCCTTCGGCCTCCCTGCCGCCCAGGGCTTCGAGGAGGTCCCGGCGGAGGTCGACGAGGAAGCGGAGGCCGCCTTCTTGCCTCCCGAGGTGCTGGAAGAGGCGCCGGTAGCGGGGCGTGAGGTAGTAGCGGAGCCGGTCTTCGGCCTGGAGGAGGGCGCCGGCCTCGCCCGAGGGGGGCTCCTGCCGGCCTTCCGCCTCGCCCTCGGGCTCCTCCGGGCGCTGCTGCTGCTGCTGGAGGAGGAGGAGAAGCAGCCGCGACACTTTGGCGCCCGCTTCTCCCACCCGCCCGTGGTCGACGCCGAAGTCCCGGGCCAGCCGGCTGAGCAGCTCGGCCCTGGGCCGGCCCCCTTCCAAAGCGCGGTAGTAACGCATGAACTCCGCGCCGCGCTGCTCCAAGGCCGCCCCGGCCGGCGCCGCCACTTTCTCCCGGGTCTCGTAAGGAGGCAGCGGAGGGACGGCTCGCTTCAGGGCCTCGTCCATGCCCGCCGAGCCCCGGTAGGCCTCGGTTGCTATGGGAACGGCGCTAGGCCGCAGCCGGCCGGAAGACGGGCCGGCCAGGAGCCGGAAGAAGTGCTGCTGCTGCCGCTGGTGCTGCGACGCCAAGCGGGACCCCCAGCGGCGCATAGCAGCCCCCTCTAGTCTCCCTCTGGAGACCCACTCGGCGGCGGCTTATAAGAAGTCGGCGGGGAGATAAAACGAAAGGAAACCTTCCCTTGGGAGAGCCGGAGGGAAACGGAGGAGGTGAATGGCTGGCTGCGGAGGGGAGGTCTCCTCCGCGGCCAATCAGAGGAGGGAGTGGGCGTGGAGAAAAGGAATGGGGAGGGGGGAAAAGGCTCTCGGCGGCCATGTTGAGTGTGGCGAGACGCGCCACCGTGTTAGCCGCTTCTCCCTTATTGGGAGTGGCAAGGGGAAAAAGAGTTTCTGAAATCTGACTTTAATACGATTGTGTGGTGGAGGAGGGGGAGAGAAACACCACCCAGGGGGATACAAATAAAGCTCTACCAACAAATGAGACCCAGACACTTTTTTAATTGGGTTCTTTCGGGGAGAAAAGTGGCATAGAAATAAAGTTGTTTATTATTATTATTATTATTATTATTATTATTATTATTATTATTATTATTATTATTATTATTATTATTATTATTATATAATAATAATAATAATAATAATAATAATAATAATAATAATAATAATAATAATAATAATAATAATAATAATAATAATAATAATAAATAAAATATCCAATTCCAGTTTTAAATAATATAGTCAATCACCTTTCTTTAAAAAAATGAAATCTAAACATTTGCAGTCATGGCACAATTATGGGCCTGATTAGTGCAAATGCTTCCTCCCACTCACGTACTAATTAATTATTCATTAAAAATATAACCATTGTTGAAGAATAACGATATTAAAAGTCTGGGAACCATATACGTCTCGTGGTCTTACTCAGTTGACAACTCTCTGGAGTATTAATGGATGAATGTTGCATATATCGATTGATACAATATTATTTGCATGGATATGGAAGCGAGTTACAGTTTTCCCTTGCTTTCTGTTTCTAGGCTAATGTATTTGTGCTTTTGTTTCAAGCTCCTGAAGAAGGCCATTTGCCAAAACGCATTGAGCGTTTTAAAGAAGAATTACGTCTCTATCTTTTTGGTTTGGTGTTTACACATCCTGAGACCCAGTCTCGGAATTGAAGATAAGAAGGACACCTTCACCTTCCACCTTTGTGTGGAAACAAGGTGGCCATGCCAAGAAAGACAAAGAAGACTATTACCAGAAACTGTACTTTCTTCTTTGTGGCCCCATCCATGTAGAATGAGCTCTGGCCTAGATGCCCTAAAAACATCCAGTCTCGCCTGATTTCGGAAGCTAAGCAGGGTCAGCCCTGGTTAGTACTTGGATGGGCGACCACCAGGGAATACCAGGTGCTGTTGGTGCCTGGAGTAGGAAATGGCAAACCACTCCAGTATTCCTGCCAAGAAAACTCCATTGACATGGGGTCACGAAGAGTCGGTCACAACTGTAACGACACAACACAGAGAAGTGTGTCAGGTCCCCTCCTTCCCATCTTCTAAGAGGAAAGACCATAATTTTCCAAGATATGTTCCAGGACATCCTCCTTTAAGTGCCATCTCTCATAGTGGGATATTGTTTTCCTTTAAATTGTTCTCTGATTGTTCTTAGCTTTAACATCGTCTTTTTGTTGATGTAAGATACCTCCTCAAATTCATTGTTCTTAACTTGAGTATTGCCTTGAATGCTGGGTTGTCTATTGCCCACAATTCTGCAAGCTGCCTTGGGTCCTTTCCAAGGAGAGAGGTGGGGTTAAAAATATTAAAAACAAACAAGTTGATTTTTCTTTGTGTTCTCTGATTCTTCTGCCATCTGGGTTGCGATTATGGTGTGCCATTTTATGGGTGTGAATGTTTCGTTGCTGTCCTGACTGGTGGTTGATTTTGCTTTAAACCATTTAGAATAATGCCTTGAACTAAGCCTAGCAGTATCTGAAGACTCAAAATAAATAAATTCCCTGAAAAATTCAGTGACTGACTTGGACTTTGGTGAAACTATAGCCAGAGGCTGACTGTACAAGGGACTGCCTCACAGAGATGTGTTCAGGAGTTAGTACTGTTTTGATTTAAAGCAAAAACCCCAAAACAGTGCTTCGTGCCCATCTCTGCTACTTAGACACGGCCAAAAACCTTGTCTGTAAAATCTCTCCATTCGAATACAAGATATACATCTGGCAAAACTGATGTATGGCTGTACTCAGGTCTTGTTCCAATTATTCCTTCATTGCCCTAGAAATACATATTCATTGTGGTGGATCCAGACAGTAATTTCCAAAGAAACGCTTCTATTTTGAGGACATCACTTTTGTTAAAGTTAATGAGAAGTTGGCTCGATCGTGAAGAGTGACTTTTGACATTCCTGTATAAATAAACCCTCTTCTAATTGGTTTCAGGCACTTCATACTGCAAATATCACAAATTTTTGGTTCATTTGCCTCAATCCCCATACTTAAATAGACTTTTTATTATTTGCATGAGTGGGTTTTGCTGTTATAATTTTTGTGTAGGTCCTCCTCCTCTCTCCTAGCTTGGAGGATGCCCCCCCCCCCGGTTCTGTATTTGATTACACATATAGGTTCAAGTAGAATAAATACAGCGAGGCTGTGGCCTTAATAAAGCCTGTGTACAGGACAAAACACTGGATTCAGATCTGACCTGTTGCAAACTTCCTTCTTCAAAAGATCCAGACGTGAGGTATACATAGCCTTGAAACCATTCCAACATCGATTGCTGGGTGACATTTCTCTCTGCCTTGTGAAATTTCTCTTCTCCTGCCTCTACCTCCCTTTTCAAAGGATCTTTGGCTTTCCGGAGGTTAAAGTTCTGTTTGCAGATTCTAGACCAAATTAATTTCCACTGGAATGCAGGTCGCCAGAGTCAGATCTCAGAATAAGTCAATATTTCAGCCCAGCCATCTGCAATTTCCCCGTCACTGGAACATCACAGCAGACTGGTGAAATTAATGGCTCAGTACAATAAAGACAACAAAATTCTGTCTGAATGTTAGCCTCCTCGAGAGATAAATGACCCGAAGCCCCTGAAAAAAAAATCAAAGTCCTTTATTACGGAAGACCTAACATGAAGTAATCGGTTTCGAGGCTGAGGCTGTTATGTTGTCTACCCATGACCTTAATGTCAACCTTTGGGGGCCAATCTTCTCATCCTCTTTGATTCCCTGAGACTAAATTGGGCTGCTCTGAAGACTTAGGTGCAACACATGAGAGAAGCACACACACACACACACACACACACACACACACACACACACACACACACACACACACACACACACACACACACACACACACACACACACACACACACACAGGGGGAGGGGGAAGAGAGAAACATCCAAAGATTTCTTTGAAAGTATTTTAATGAGAAGCTGCATAGACATTCTACTGACTGTTCTTCCCAAAATTACAGCCAAAAAGTTCTAAAATCCACCACACTTGAAGACTCCCGAGAGCCTCATGTGGCTGTGATGTGTTGTGGGGAACACACACCTGCTCCCTTATGGCACTTCTTCAATCAAGGAAGCACAGCCGTGCTTCTCTGAAATCAGAAGAGATTATACCCACCTCCTGACAGCTACGATGTAAAGATTGTTGTTTTCTTCCTGCAACAAGGAGTGGTTTATTTGGATTTTAGGGTCATGGAGAAGACAGGCCTTAAACTCCATTTATTTCCCCTACCTGCCATAAAGAAAGGAATGGCAGACCACTTCCACCTGTTCTTTTCCTACAAAAATACAGGAATGGGTTGCCATAAGTCAAAACTGACTTGGCAGTGCGTGCTTATTATCATCAGCGTCAAGAAAACATGGGGATTGCGGTACTAAATTCTTAGCAATTGGAATGATGGTTCATTTGAAGCATCTAGATTAATTCTGTGCAGGCCTAGGGACCAGGTTTAGTTGCAACCCAAACTGCTAACGGAAGTGTCGTGATTTGGCTTGATTTTATGAGGTCTGGATTGATGCAAAATGGCCAGATTTGTTTCTGGGATGATGAAGAGTGAACGTGGAAAGCAACAGATCACTCTGAAGTCGTCATTTTTAAAAAGTAAACTTTAAAGGTGGGTAATATGGAAAGCCCTGAAGCCAGACATCCAAAACTTGGCAGATTCGTTCCATTCTTTAGGCTTGATCATCTCTTTGAATTTCATTTCTGTTTGCGCAGGGTAAAAAAGATGGCCTAGCTATTTTGATGCAAGTCAATGGGAATATTTGCAAATTGTTTGGGATCTGTATGACAAATTGAATGGAATCCGTCACAAATCACTCCAGAGCAAAGCGAGATCCTTTCTGAAGCCTCAGGATAGCTCTTGAACAGAACCCATCTTTGGCCCTCCTACATCATACCAGGAGCGCATACCATACTAAATGAGAACCCAATTGCAAAAATAGGCTACAGGTGATACCTTTATAGGCCACTATTTTAAAAAAACCAATGAACATTGCAAGCTTTTGAGTCTATACGACTCTTCTTCAAAGATTGGTAAAAGATGTGCTTTACCAGGATGTAACTTTTAGATGTTCTTAAAATCCATGGCTAAAATAGATGGTGTTGCAACGAGGGCAGAAGTCTTGTAAGAGGCAAGAAGGGCAGTTGTAAAAAGCTGCTTCTTAAGTCACACTCCTGTTCTTCAAATGAAGGAACATGGGTCATATACCACCCCCACTCCCTTACCCAGCTCCATTTGGCACTACAAGACATACAAATGAGAACCGGGAGGCTAAGCAATAGGCTTTAACAATACTGTGCACATAACCTCACCGTTCGGGGCCCTAACAGCCTTGCCTACAAACTCACATACAAGGTGTTGGCCAACGCCGCCTAGGGCTGATACTTCACGTCCATCTCATTTCTGTTCACGGTCCCGCTGGGGACCGGTATGAAGAAATCTAACCGCACTTCCATTGCGAGACGAGGGGAGTTTGTCCCGACCTTGCCCCCTGAACTGTGATCTAAGCGGGATGAGAGATTCCCCTCCATGGCCTCAGGAATCTCCTCATCTCACTTCTCATTCAGATATGAGAGCCTGTGAGGTAAGGCTCATCACGCAACATGCCATTCTCCATCTAGTGGCAGGAGAGCGAAGTGCTATTCGCCAGTACATTCCCTATGGAGTCAGCAACGCAGTGCAGAGAGATTAAAAGACAAATGCCTCAAACTCAGCTCCGTAACACATTGAAGGCAAGGCTTTGGAGAACTGAAACATAGAAAAATGGAAGGTTGGGCCGGAAAAAAAAAAACATAGAACAAAGGCATGGAATTTCACATCTCATCATGGAACGAGGATGTGCGGTAACAGTCATGCCGGTACCATCCCTCGCGCCTGTGCGTACACGGGAACAGCGACAGAACTGGAAGAAGACCACGTGACTGCGACCGACATCAACATGCAACGAACTTCCTCCCGGGATGAGAATGCAACCCCCCCACGGGTATTTGAAAATAAGAAGACATTATTATTATAAAGAGAGACAAAAGATGCCTGTGTTAGAGGCTGAAGCAATTACAGAATATTTTTGACACCTAATTGCTCTCGTGCTTCGTTCTCAGAATCAAAGGCTTTTTTATTCCCCGGATGCTGTTTCTTTCTTTCTTTTCCCCCCTGCGGATTAATGAAGACTTTCTCTACACAAGTCAGACAAATGGAATTGTCGACTTAGGATATTGTGCTCCTCCCTTTCATCCCGGATGGCAAAGCGTTTTATAAAGATGATTTAATATGCAGGCATGCTTGTGAGCTAGGTAAACACCATAATTAATACTAATAGGCCTTTTTTGATGTGCTTCTGAAACAGCTGCCTCGCTTACAGATGGATATCAAAGGCTGGGAGGGCTACGCCACTTTTTTGGGACCGGTTTGCTTCCTCTGGGTTGGATCCACAGGATGCAATCATTTCAGGCCATGTGCTCAGTGTTGGGTGCCATTTCCCAACGGTGAAGGAATATGAAACACGTGGGTTTGGCTAAAGAGTTTTCTGAAGAAAAAAAAAGTGCTGGTTATTTGCTTTCAGACTTTCAGGCTTCAGCCTTTCGGTTAAGGACATCATGTTAGTTTTAAAAAAAATCCTGAACTCTTGGTCTTGACCTATAAAATCCTAAGTGTTTTACGGCATCAGTATGTGTCAGAATGTACAGATTACTTGTATGTACATCCCAGGCTGGGCAGATGAAGGTGTGAGCTCTCAGGCCCAGAAGGAGAAAACAAGGTACTGGGTTTTGTCGCCAGTTGCTACTCAGCTTTGAGTTGCCATCTGCAATTTTTCTGGTCCCCCTCTCTGGCAATCTTTAAGAAACCCCCTCAATACCTTCTCATTCTGACAGGGTTTCCAAAATATTCCATCTGAACAGCCTACTGAGACTACCACCTGTCCTTAAGTTTAACTCTGTTTATAGCATTAGGTGTTATTTGTCATTTCCTGGAGTAAACATTGGTCAGACGGGTGGTATAGAAATTGAATAAATACATAAATAATAAATAGACTAAGACTTGGTTATTGAACCGATTGCTTTCTTCTTTGGAGGCCCCTGCGTGTCATCTGGAGAGGGACTCCTTATAAGTCTAGTTGGCAGCCATTTGATGCTGGATAGTTTTGAGTTATAAAAACAAAAACTCAAACAAATAAAGGTAGAGTTTGCAACTCAGTACGAAGATGAGTGTTCAATAGCTGGTAACTAGAGATGGGCACGAAACAGAAAAATGGTGTTTCGATTTTTCGTTTGTCGTTGAGAGGTCTGTTTTGGTTCATTTCCATTTGTTGGGAATTTTTTGAAAAATTTCATTACCGTTTTTCGTTTTTTCGTTTGTCATTTCTACCCGCTTTTTGCGTGATTTTTAAAGCATTTCCGTGTGTGGGCGTCCCCCAATGCCCCAGACCAGAGGGAAAACACTAAAAAAAAAGGATGCTGGCAGAGACACAGTATAGACTAGGTATGCAGGGAGGCTGCAAAGGCAGCGGCGGGCGTTGCCCAGGGTGCAAGGCAGCCGCAGAGTGACTGCACTGTGGGGCAGGGGAGGGTACTCACCGAGAGGTACACAGCATGCACGCACACAGGGAGGCTGCAGGACTGAAGCTAGAGTCACAGAGACAGCAGTCCCACCCTAACTCCCACCAGAGACTGCAAGGAGGACGGGGGCTGCCAGAGCTTTTTATGCCCTCTGTGGCTGCCAGACCTGCCCGCCCAGTCTGCAACCTGGGCATGCTATTGGTTGAACATGATCCCACATCACATGGCTTGCCTCCATTTTGTGGCTGGTGGCGACATCCATTTTAAAGGGAAAAGAAAAATACATCGCGATGGGAGAAGACAAAAACAAACGTTTTAAGGACCCCAAACCCCCTGGTAGGTATTATCAGACAATATAAATAATTATCGCTGCGTTTTTACAGATGTCCAGGGTGTTTTTTAATATTTAAAACAGCTCATTTCATTGCACGTCACCATTCACGGAAATGAAACGTAACAACCACAATGTTCGTGGTTCTGTTCGTTTCGTTCGTTGCATTTTCATCACAATTTTCATTTGTCATTTGTACGTAACGGAAACGACAAATGGTAACGGAAACAAAAAAATGTTCATTCCGTGCCCATCTCTACTGGTAACAAATTGAGTAGCAAATGGCATACCAGCACAGGGACAACTGTCTTGAAGAAACCAGTGTGGTGTGAGGGACAGAGGATCAGACCTAGGTTCAAATCCTAGTGGACCATGGCATTTCACTGAGAGGTGACAAAAACTACTTTTTAACTATCTCATACACCTTGAAAACTCTAGGCATGTTCAATTTGGATTTTTCCCTGACTACGAATCCCATATAATTCTTTTTTGTAAGATGACCACTTGTATTTACCTAGACCTTACAGACATCTATACTGTGCTGACATGCAAAGAAAGCCCACCTGGCAGGGTTTCTCCTTTGGATGGGCTTAGCTTCCTCTTTGAAAAAAAAAGCTGTCCCAATGATTGCTGGCGAGTTCCATTTTCAGCCAGGAAATTAGGTTCAGCTAATGAACAAAGCCTGTAATGGCCACAGTACTGAAATATTCTTCCCCTGTTGTTCAGCCCCCTACAGTTTTTTTAGTCAAAACTTTAAAGGATCTATTTAAAGTTCAGAACCGAGTGCAACCCTGGAGCGCAGGACATGTAACAATGGCCTTGAATTATAGAAAGCCAGATTTTGGTTAAATGTCGCAAAAAAAATTCTGTTAGAGCAGTGCAGTACAACAATGGAACTAATTAGCGCAAGAGGTGGTGAGTGCGCCAGCATTAGAGGCATTCAAACACCAGCCCTATATCCTTTGATTTGTATTCCTGCAAAGCGGATGGATGCAGGGTTGGCCCTCTCCAACTTCACGGTTCCACAATTCTATGATTCTATGAAAGTGCAGAAAAACTCTGTACAGTTCTTGACCTTACAGGAACTATTCAGGGTGCTGAAGCCTTACTCTGCAGACCCTCTATTCTACTGTTATAGTATCATTAGCTAGGAGAGCTGCACTACAATATATTTTGTATGTTGTTTTCTTTGAAGGTGCAATAAGTCTTAGAAATACTTTGCATTCTTTTCGCGTTTATGCTCCTCATTCCTATGGGTCTGTTGTCTCTCTCCCTTCTGCCTTTTTTTAAGGAAGCTTATTCTGTTTGCCTTTTAATTGTTCCACCAATTAAGATGTTTTAAATGGGCTCATCTCCATGGCTCAAATTAAGCTGGTTTTGTTTTCAGTTCTTCTTTCAATTATTCCTGTAATTAAAGCTTCCTGGAAGCATCATGAGATGCATGGGGTGAAGTCGGGGAGCCAGATCCATTTTCAGTCTCTTTTTTTGGGTCACCTGAATATTCAAACAACTACAACTCATTTTAGAGACAGCAGGTACAAAGCAAAAGACAACTTTTGTGAAGTTTTAAAAAGGAAGACCCATTTCCCCCTCTCTTTTAGAACAACAGCCTCTCATTGGGGGGGGGGATGTTGCCAAGAGTATCTGAAGAGCACCCATTTAATTATGCAAATCTGGTCTAAGAAAAAGGTTTTAGAAATGCAAAACCTCCCTTTCGCAATTGAAGCAAAATGTTTTAATGAAGCCAACTCGCTTTGTTATTCCGCTCATCAGCCAACATCAATTTGGGTTTTTAAATATTTCATTAGCATCGAGATGTTCATCTGAGCTGTACCATGGGAGTTGAGGCTCAAAGCAGTAGATCTTTCACCAGGAAGACTTCAAGGCAACAAGAACTAATTTTCTCCGACACTTAATGGCTTGCTGTAGGCATTGCTTTCAAGGTGAGCTGAGAATGATACCGGGCTAGCATGCTGGTGCTACCATGGCTTAGTCCAGCGGCTCCATCTTTTGGGTCTTCAGGTGATGCTGAATATCAGCCCCCTAAAAATGGCCAATGATCAGCCCTGGTAGACACCTGAAACATCCAGCCTACCAAAAGTTGAGAGCCACTACTCTAGAGCAGGTTTGAGGAACTTTTGTCACCTGAAGGCTGAAAGCCAGTTTGGAAAGGACCTCAAGAGGCCAACATTCAAACCAGCATGTATTACAGAAGGGGCAGAGTGGGGCCAGCCATACTTCTTCTTGTTGTGGACATTTTTCCCCTTCAATTCCTCTTTAGAATGGCCAACTACCTATCAAAAATAACCATTCCCAAGTTCAGGAGAGCCTTCACCTTAGCTCGATTCAATGTTCTGCCCTCCACATTGCTGGAAGGCAGATACCAAGGTCTCCCAGTTGATAGACATGTTTGCCCTTGTAACGAGGAGATTATTGAAAGTATTGATCATGTCCTGTTGAGTGTTCCCTTTATCGGGACATCCGGGAGACTTCTTCTTCAGTCTATGTTGCAGCAAACTCAGGGGAGGCCAAGGGAGTTTTGTGTTCTACACCTGCTTGCAGATAAAAAGCCGGATGCAACTGTGGCGGTGGCTAAGGGCGTTTATACACGACCCCTAAACTCCGGGGCAAATGGCTCCCAGCTCCGCAGCTTAAAAATGTTTCCCCACCAGCTCCGGAGTTTACAGGAAGTTAAGTGCGACCACGCCCACTTTAGCACGTCCCAGCGCACCTTTCAAGTACCTGCTCTCTGGAGGTGAAAATTCTTTGATGCGGTGTAATGATAGTGAGTGCGGGGCTCTCCTCGCTTCTGTTTGTTGTTTTTTGGCTCCCGCCCCTTTAAGAGCTACTTAAGAGACTGGAATGTTGCCGCGGCAAGAGCGAGAGGCAGAACGGAGGTGAGCCACGTCTCTTTTCTTCCTGTTTTTTCTCCCTCCCCTCACGCAGCCAGCAGCCAGGAGTGCGGAGGGGGTGGGAACGCAGGAACAGCGACAAACCCCTAAGATCTCTGGTCCGAATTTAAGTGGCCAGTGGATCTTAGGGGTCGTGTGAAAAGGCCCTAAGTTCTGTGCTACAGCAATGAGGCATCACTCTTCCCTGCCCACTTCAGAACCAATGCTTTAGAAGTGTAAAAACTTATTTTTCCTATATTCGAGCCAACTTGGCATTCATAAAATACCCAAGCTTTTGAGTTCTCCAAAGATTTTCAGCAGGTTCGTGATTTAAAAAAAAATCTGTTTTTAATCACGTTTCGAGCAGTCTTCAATTGTCTCAGCAGTTTTAGAAGGAAGGCAGAAGGAACAAAAAGGAAGCAAGGCAACATATAGAGCAACCAGAATGAGCTTTAATACACCTGAGAAATGCACCTGGCTTGGCTTACTCGCTATGGATGCTTTGTCAACTAACTCTGCATAGGAGCAGTCTCCAAGCTTTCGGGAACTCCATCAATCTCACTCTGAATCTATTGAAGGGAAGAAAGGGCTGCAGTGATGCCACGGAGACACCTGGCTGCCTGGTTTTGCTACACGGAGCTAGAAGTATTTCTACGTCAAGAACCAAGCCCATCATTGGAGCTGAGCTCTCATTAGTATTCCAGAGAGGTGGTTCCAGACGGTTCTTCCTCTGAGAAATCAAACTCAAAAGCAAGGACCGCCCTGAGCTCCGGAAGATCAGTCACAACACACAAGCCAACCAGCCTGAACCTGCGGAAAGCAAGAAAAGCTCTTTGCTGTGACCAACTGGTTGGGTTCAAGTTTTGCATAAATGCTGCAGGACATTCTGTGATTTTTTTCCCCAGTAACTTGATTCCCCCAACAGGATGAGCTATGTGGAGAAGTACAGGGCCCAAGTGCGCAGGTACCACTTCTGTTGCCCTCCATGAGCTGGCGAGTGAACATCCACAGTGGATGGAACCTGTTCAACCTCTGAAGGCTTAGAACCATGATTGCCCAGGAGCTGAAATGAAATGAAAAGCCCGCATAAGTAGACTCATCATACTGCTGCAAACTTTTGGTCTGCAGTATTTAAAACCAGAGCACAGAGTTCATATGCTGTCCTTCCTCTCTTGCCTGGTGGATAAACACTTGGAGAAAAGTGTCTTTCCTGTTCTTCCATTATTTTTCCTCAACAAACACAATATCTGCATTATGCATTTCTCAGCAACCAGGCCTACCAATCTACCTGTGTTTAGATTCTAATAAACAATCACACTTCTGCCTTTAACATGCTTTTACAATCAGATGTCTTTCGTTACTTGAGAGAGCACTGTTTCTAAGTACATGATCAGCATTGCATCTACTTGTATCTTTAGACTGTGGTCTGAATTGAGTTTAAAGGCATGGGAAAATAGAGGATTTTTGTAGCCAACAGTATATAGGCCCGAATATTTCCAGGTTTATTTGTGATATTTGTTTTCCATTTCTGATACAAACTATACTGATCTGTATATCGCACACCAGCTACAGATTCTGAGATCAAAAATATTTCGGGGCGATGGCTCCAAGAATGTCTCAGCCAGCCTGGTCATAAGCCATATTGACTGGAATTTGTAGTCCTAAAAAATAATTATTCCAATTTCTATGTGCTTGCATTCACATGCAATATTCAAAGTTATGTTGTACTTTTAACATGCCTTAAATGTTTCAATGAAGCTTTGGGGTGGGGTGGGGTGGTGGAGAATCACAGTGTGTGTTCTGTGTTGGAAATCTGTTCAGAAATGCAAACTGGGAGAGGAAAATATGTTTAAAAATATGTTCTTAAATGTAAACTCTCCTATGGATTTAAAAGCCTCTTGAAGATTAATGTGGAAGTGGCACACAAGAAATGCATGAGTAAGCATACATGAAAGGTACGTGGACTGGAACAGACTAATTTAGTCACTTCTAAATAATTTTGCTTTTCAAAGGTAAACATTCAAACATCTGGTGTCACTCGCAACCATGGTTATGTATTAGTTATCCCTTCCTCTGCTGCTGGTGGCTCTTTTTTAATACTTTGTTTTATCTGACTAATGGGTTTTAGCCAATGTTTACCATGGTTTTAATGCCTGTTTCATTTGATTGCCCTGTGAAAACATTTCTGGAGGAAGGCGCAGTGCAGGATTTGTAAATATCAAGCCGCAGTCAGCACAAACACTCCACCTCAGCCCCTGAAAACTAGTTGAATTTAATACCTCCTTTCGCTTTGGGAAAAGAGGCTATAAATAGAACTCCTCCACAAATTCATGGAACAGCCATGGAAAGTGTGGGGTAGGAGTGAGAGATTGAAATGGCACTCCAGAGGGCCAGCAAGCAAGTTCCAAATTCTAAAATAAATTACTTTGCTGCATGTCGCCCGGCAGCTGTTGCAGAAAGAACAGTTTGTGGCAAGCACATCTAACCGTGTGTAGCCTCTCTCTGCTGCCCTTCATTGATGAGAGAAATAGCATCGGATCCCGGTAACAAAAAAATACCTTCTTGTTAACTTCTGCCTCCTGCTGATTGATTTGTGGTTATGGATCTCTCTGGAGGCAGGAGGTGATAATAGGAGGAGGGTCAAGAGATGGCAGGAATCATGTATCGTGGAACAAAAAGAAGCTACATGCAGGAGTCTTCAAATAAGCACTGCGAGGTGGGGATGCATCGCCGTCGCTAATCAACAAGAGAAGCAGCAGCAGAAGAGAATGCACTGAAGATGGAGATGAAAAAAAGCAAGATAAGTTGTCACAAGGTCAAGAACTTCCACTCTAATTGGAAGCGTTTCTGCTTTTGTGAGCAGCGGGTTCAGGGTGAGCCTGTTGTCCACAAAGGCACCGAACAACGAAATAACCTATGTAAACGATGCTGTTGATTGTTCAGCAAAGCAACATAAAAGTTGTTGTCATTACTGCTGGAGGCTAAACATGGGTTATAAGTGGTTTGCATCGCCGTCTCACCAGGAGACAGACAGACGGCTCTGTGCAGCAAACATCCTGATGGAATCACACCACCACCACCACCACCACCACCACCACCACGGGAGATAGATGTCAGAGGTGATACAGTGCCACTCAGCTTGGAGGGAAGGTGTGGGCACTGGCAGTGGGTGAAGTAAGAAGAATGTCCTTGATTTCCTTGCCCAACCATTTTCTTGTCCTGGACTCCTGGATCTGCTGGATCTGTTCCATGTCAGGGATTAGATATGTCTTTTCAGGAGAAATTTCCTATTTGGGGGCCAGTCCTTCCTACATAGTAGTGATGTATGGAAGTGAAAGCTGGACTATAAAGAAGGCTGATCACCGCAGAATTGATGCTTTTGAGCTGTGGTGCTGGAGGGGAGTCTTGAGAGTCCCCTGGACTGCAAGGAGATCAAACCTATCCATTCTGAAAGAAATCAACCCCGGATGTTCACTGGAAGGACAGATCTTGAAGCTAAGGCTCCAGTACTTTGGCCACCTCATGAGGAGAGAGGACTCCTTGGAAAAGTCCCTGATGTTGGGAAAGATGGAAGGCAAAAGGAAAAGGGGACGGCAGAGAATGAGATGGTTGGACGGTGTCATTGATGCAACCAATATGGACTTGACAAAACTCCGGGAGGCAGTGGAGGATAGGAAGGCCTGGCGAGCTCTTGTCCATGGGGTCACGAAGAGTTGGACACTACTAAACGACTGAACAAGAACAACCTTCCTACACAAAATCTCTAAGCAAGCCACAACTGGAGCTACAGGAATTTGCTGAAGGTCACCGTCAATGCACATTTGATGGGATATGAAGTGTCCCACATTTTTGGATGCAACTTTGACAATTCAATTTCCCTCTCCCCCAGCCCCAATGACAAAAAAAAAACAAAAAACCTTACGTCTACATTGCACTTCAAATTAATTTACCGTCACTCCATTTGTCTTTGCCGGTGAGGCTTAAATCAATGCTACAGGAGCTTCGTTTGTACATCCCATCCTCTGTTTTTTGACAGCAAATGGCCACAGCGGGATGTCAAAGAACTGAAAATTCCCCAACATGTTAAAAAAAAAAAAAGCATACCTTGATGTAATGGATTGGAGATACATGAGCAAGATGGAGTGAGTTCTGGGACCATTCCTTTGCTTATCATCTCCAAGCCTAAAGCTGAATAATAAAGGACTTACATTTTTAAAGAGCAGGCTAACATGTGGACTGTAGAAGAACAGTAAATCTCACTGCTGCTCTCTGGATGCACAGTTTCTCTTGCTGCTTTTGGTCTCCCTGCTCCTGATATCTCCCAGGAAACTACCATCTCTCATTCCATTTCTTTTTTCATAACAATTTCCCATGGCACGTCACTCTTTTGGAACGGCATTTTGTGCCCTAATATTTTTTTTTTTTAAGATGCTCTGGCATCTCAGAAGAATCAGCCTTGATTAGATTGGAGCCGTCCTCCCTGGGGTTTGGAGGTTTCTTATGTTCTCTTCCCATCCTGGCATTTTCTTTTCAAACCTTTCAAAGAAATTCAGAGGTCACCGAGCTGAGCACTGAGAAGTGTGCTAAATATCAGAAACCAAGTTCTTTGTGATAATGCCAGCCGATCCAGGGTCCTTGCTCATGTGCCTCACTGTTCAGAGGAACACGTCATTGATGATAATGTTAGATGTCAGAGCCATGAAATTCAGAGGTCGTTAGGGTTTTAAAGAAGGCTGATCACCGCAGAATTGATGCTTTTGAGCTGTGGTGCTGGAGGAGAGTCTTGAGAGTCCCCTGGACTGCAAGGAGATCAAACCTATCCATCCTGGAAGAAATCAACCCTGAATATTCACTGGAAGGAGCGATTTTGAAGCTGAGGCTCCAGTACTTTGGCCACCTCATGAGGAGAGAGGAGTCCTTGGAAAAGTCCCTGATGTTGGGAAAGATTGAAGGCAAAAGGAAAAGAGGACTGCAGAGAATGAGATGGTTGGACGGTGTCATAGATGCAACCAAGATGGATTTGACCAAACTCCAGGAGGCAGTGGAAGATAGGAAGGCCTGGCGAGCTATGGTCCATGGGGTCACGAAGAGTCGGACATGACTGAACAACTGAACAACAACAAGGGTTAAATTGTTTGCAAGCTCCAGGTCTAGCCCTCAGTGTACCATAAAAACCAAAGAGTCCAAAATCTGATGTCTTCGAATACTGAACTCTTAGAGTAACTCAGTTCATGGTTTTTAACTGCTTATTTAATATTCTATATTATATGTTTTCATCTTCTGTAAACTACCCAGAAGAGTGCCTGGCACTGATGGAGCAGTATATAAATTTAAGAAACAAATAAACAGAGTAGACCTATGAAAGCAGTGGGGATTTAGTAGAATCAACTATAAGTCCCATTGCGTAGCCTATATAATTTACTTGCAAACTGCCCTGAGAGTGCTTTAAGCACTATGGGGTGGTATATAAGCAGCAAATGCTGCTTTTTGTGTTTTCTTTTGATTCAAATGGACCTGCCGAAACTATGACCTACTAAAGCAGGCATGTCCAAACTTCAGCCCTCCAGATGTTTTGGACTGCAACTCCCACAGTCCTTTGCCATTGGCAAGCTAAGTTTAGAATTCTGGGAGTTGTGGCCCAAAACATCTGGAGGGCCGAAGTTTGGATATGCCTGTTAAAGTAACACTTAGAATAGACTCATTTGAGTCAATGGAACATACAGAGAAGGTCACTCACCAAAGTCTTATTGAATCAAAGGATCTATTCTAGTGCAATTCAATAGTACACTCATCATCATCATCATCATCATCATCATCATCATCATCATCATCATCATCATCATGTGCTGTCAAGTCAATTCTGCCTTATAGCAACCCTTTTCAGGGTTCTCCATGACAGTAGCAAATTTTAGAGATTGCCAACACACACACAACTGTTGTTAGGCATTTCTTATCCAGGTAGGGGCCCATCTGTTTCTAAGAAGACCTACGGGTCATCAACCATCACCGTCTCAGGCAACTCGCTCAGGAACAGAATGTTGGAAATAATTATATAGCTGTTAAGAGGATCCGTTGCTAAATTCGATATCTTGGGGACTGGCCGAATAATTGTTTTCTTTAGATGGGAAGGTAAATGACCCTTCTGTAATTAATGATGTAAGTAGCTCATTCCATGGTCCTTTCCATTCCTGATTTTAAGAGCCACGAGGGGCAAGGATCTAGAGAAGAGCTGGTGGCTTTGCAGGGTGCAAGTGTCTTGCCTTCATCCTCAGGCTGTACTGGCTGAAGCTGATCCAATTTACCCTGACTAGGCAGGATGTCTTGATGAGAATGATGAGATCTAACGGTATCCACAAGAAGTCAAGGTCTCAAAAGGATGGTTTCAACCTTAGATCTAAAGTGGGCTGCCAATCAGACTCTTAAATATTTACTTGGATGTTGAGGAAATAAAAAAACAAGAATACCCTGTTTCCCCAAAAATAAGACCTCCCCGAAAATAAGATCAACTTACAGTTTGCCTCTCGCTGAAAAATAAGGCATCCCCCTGAAAATAAGGCCTCCCCAATAATAAGATAACAATAAATGTTTACCGTATTTTTCTTCATGGAAAAATAAGACATCCCCTGAAAATAAGACCTAGCGCATCTTTGGGAGCAAAAATTAATATAAGACACTGTCTTATTTTTGGGGAAACATGGTATTTCAGAATGACCAATACGGGGCTCAGAAGTGTATAAAAAGTTGAAGGGAGAGGCAACTGTCTTAAGAATTATGAGGGTGTTTTTTTAAAAAAATATTTCTTACAGTTTTCTCCCTTTACCACAAGGGAATGTGTAGAATTCTATTTCTGAAATCAACGAAGAGTCTGTTTGCCCAGTGACAAAAGAGCACTTGTCCTTTCCTTTTATAGATAAGAGGAGATGTGTGTTTAAAGGAAGCAGTGGCATCATTCTCTTTTCAACCCTTGGAACTTTTTCGAGGGGGGGGGAGAGCTGAAATGACGTTTGCACAGCATTATGAAAAACCCAAGTGTCAGTAGCATTTGGGGAGATAAGCTGCTGTTCCTTGAACTTTCCTAAGCCCTAGACTTTGGAGGGAAAACTTGTGGAGAATACTAATCAGCGACGCACAAAAGCCTTTTATTGCTTGAGCAGAAAATTGCTGTTTTAAAAAAAACTAAAATGACTCCTTTCTGTGCTTTCAGAAACATAAATTATACTCAGAGGTGCCATCAGGGCAATTGGTATATTAAGGTGCCTGGCTTATAAACCAATTACATTTCTTTCCATTGCTCCTCATTAATATATTCACAAAACACATTGAAAACTCTCTCTCTCTCTCTCTCTCTCTCTCTCTCTCTCTCTCTTTTGTAATGTTGTCTTTTAATGCTGTAAGATGTCCCTCAATTCCCTCTTCTCAATACCTGAACATGTCTTAATTGTACTGGACTGTGTATTGTCCCTCATTAATGTAAGCCGCTTTGCGTCCTGTTCCAAGGAGAAGGTGGGGTAAAAAACACTCTAAATAAATAAAGAAATAAATATTTTAATAATGTTTTGTCTTTCATGGTAGTATGGCCATTAAAATGTCCATGTACAGCGGTACCTCTGCTTACGAGCAGCTCTACTTAACAAGCAATTTGACTAAAGAGCGGAAAATCAGCGGCGTTTTAACCACTGCCTTACAAATTTTAGATGCTGTCTGCTCTACTTACTTTTTTCCCCATTATTTTTTTCAGTTATTTTTTAGGTATGTCCGCTCTGCTTACAAGTTGTTTAACTTATGAGCATGCATTCGGAATGGATCAAACTCATAAGTAGAGGTACCATTGTATTGTTAAAATTACTAGTCCTCACAATGGGAGAAATGTAGAAATTGAAATTTAATTTCCAGAAGAGTGTTCTCATTCAGTCAAATATTTGATCATACAAGCTGTCTAGATGCCTAGGCATGTCCAAACTTCGGCCCTCCAGATGCTAAGCTTAGAATTTTGAGAGCTGTGGTCCAAAACATCAGGAGGGCTAAAGTTTGGACATGTGTGCACCAATCTCACCTGATTTCAGAAGCTAAGCAGGGTCAGCCCTGGTTAGTACTTGGATAGCTGACCACCAGGGAATACCAGTTGCTGTCAGCACCTGGAGTAGGAACTGGAAAGCCACTCCAGTATTCCTGCCAAGAAAACTCCATGGACATGGGGTCACAAAGAGCCAGCCACGACTGTAACAACACAACACACACACAACTTGATCATGGTTTACATACATCTGGTGGCAGAGCCAGAGGCTGGGGGTTCAATTCCCCTCTGTATCTCTTTAATAAGGGCTGGACTCAGTGAACCTTAGGGTACTTTCCGGCTCTGAAGTTATGAGATCATTAAAGTTTTCCTATACCAATTCAGACCTTTGATCTCTATCACCCAGTACTGCCAAGCTCTTTCCTGCCAGAAGCTGTCTAGGTTCCATCAACAATTGTTTCCTGGCTCTACACTTTCTTGGCAGGAAATGTAAAGGATTTCATGTTGTTAATGATAAATGTATCAACATTTTTAAATATTTCAGCTGGAAGGATTTTGAGATGGTAAGACGCTTGTCTGGGAGAACCGCAAACCTGACTTGCATGTGTAACATTTAAATATCACAGTGCCTGAACAGAGATGCTGAGTTGGGGGCTGCCATGCACTTTTTTTTTCCTGGAGAAGCTCCTTATCTTTAATATCTGTGTGGCAAAAAAGAGCCTTTTGTTTATTAATGTAGCCAATGCACTAGAGTAGGCCCATTGACTCAAACAGGATCTATTGAGTCAACTCTTCCATAAGTTCCATTGATCCAAATAGGCCGATTTCAGTTGCAACCTACCTTAGCAGAACTGCAGTTAGAACAAGCCCTTTGGAATCAATGAAACATACTTAGGAGGTGACTAGTCACTAAATCCTCATTGATTCAGGGGCTTCTGGTGAGAATTACAGTGCCAAGCGACAGGATTTGGGCCCTTGGATCCTGATGGTGGAGGGTCTCATGCTGAAATGGTTCTCCCTTTCAGTGCCCTTGGAGGAGCATCTCTGAGTCTGTCCAAAAGTTACCTGCCTTCCTACCACGGGGTGCCTCTGAGCACAACTAAGGAACTTTTTCCTCTACTAGTTCTCCCTTGTCCCACCAGAGGTGACTCCTGTTGTGTCTGTGAAGATTCTCAGTCATCCAGGTGAGTTTATCTGGGAGTTGAGTCATGGCAGCTGGACTTCCTTTTCTTGAGAGATCGGAATGTTTCGCTGCTCATCCAAGCAGCTTCATCAGGCTAAAACTCCCGTTGTGATACAACGGCCTTGGATTCCCCTCCATTCCTACTCTTCTCTTTCTTTCTCTTCTTCTCTCTTATTTTTTTTCCAATGCAGGTGTGATGATCATTTTTATGAAAAGGGGAGGCCATATTTAAAGCAAAATAAAAATGAAATAAAAATAAAAATAAAAATAAAATAAAGACGTCTTACTGATCCTGATATACATTTCCATTTGATTTATGCTGGAGCGAGCCAAGATGGAGCAGGTGTTGCACCCTGGCTAGATAATTCCGCCCTTTGGAGGCAAATGAAATCTCCCTCTTTCCTCTCCCTCTCCCATTCTTTCAGAATTGTAAAAGAAGCAGTTTTGTTAATAATTTTGGAGTGAGATCAAGGCTCTTTTCCTGAATCAATATCAAATCTGACAAGGCATGTGGCTTCAGGAAAATCCAATGCATACCATGCTAGTTTTACTTCAGTGAGCTTTTTAAAATAATAACTGGAAATCAAAAATGCTACCAACTGGGCTAGCAAGTGGAGGCCATTAATTCGCTTCACAATAATAACCTCAGGAATCCGTTCTTTGGGCCATGCAGCTTTCAGTATATCCGTTGGACTGCTACAGAAGTCTAATAGATGCTGTTTCGCTGTGGGTACACCGTAGCTTGAAACTATGGGTTACAATGCCTTATAAAGTTTATCATCATCATCTCAGCGCTGCAGAGCAGGAAGGGGTCCTATGGATCATAAAGTCTAGTTAAGGAAGCGCAGTTGGGGAGGGATCAAACTCTCAGCCTCTACAGCCAGATGCAGAAACCACTGAACTATCCAGCAGTTCTTAATACTCTTAAAACTACAGAGCTGGGACCCCATGGATCATCAAGTCTTGCCTCTGTTAAGGAAGTAAACCTCTGGATCCACAGGTGAGACACTGAGCTACCCAGCAGTTTTGCTCACAAAGTAATCCCCACTGCATTTAAGGGATATCTGGAAGTTGAGTCATGGCTACTGGACTTCTTTTTTGAGAGATAGAAACATTTCGCTCTTCATCCAAACAGCTTCACATCGTTCGGGATGCTTATTTTCCGGGTGC
This sequence comes from Phrynocephalus forsythii, assembly GCA_029282475.1. NCBI lineage: Eukaryota > Metazoa > Chordata > Lepidosauria > Squamata > Agamidae > Phrynocephalus > Phrynocephalus forsythii. The sequence goes on from JAPFRF010000013.1 coordinate 7,263,430, forward strand.
AGTAATAGGTTCTGTGCCATTACTCAAAAGAGGCCAAGCCATTCAAGAAAATGTGCAAAAGCAAAGCAAAGTGTTCTGCTTATATACCGCCCCCATACTACTACAAGTAGTCTCTGGGTGGTTTACAATTTTAATTACAGAGTGCAGGCTACACATTGCCCCCCAGCAGTGATCAATCCCTTCCCAGAATCATCCTTGTCTAATAACAATGACCCACGGCCATGCCAACTGGGAGGTTCTTGAAGTCGAAGTCTCCATCAAGGAGAAACTCCAACTTCTGTTCTTAACTGGGGCCAGTACAGCTGTTAGACCTTTGCAGGTTACCTTGGCTCATGACTAGGAGCATATGGCGTCCATCTCTCCAGACTGTTCAAAATCATTGCATTCGTTTTCATGGTTGCCTTTGACCTTCTTTCTTCCCATCACTTACAGCACACACACACACAGAGACACACACACACACACACACACACACACGCTCCATCAGCAATGCCATGACTTGTGAATAAGTTATGGAGACATTTGTTCATATTACCATAAATTCAGGAGCTCTGGGAATATGGAGTGAATTCCCCCCCCTTCTCCCTCTTATCATGTCTCTGGAGTGATGCCTACCTAGACATGCTTGATTAAAGAAGATAGGATGGCGAGAGGCAGCGATGGTAACGATTGCAGTGTCTAAAATTAGGAGCCGAGCCGAGCCATCAGCTGAACATCAAATTGAAATCCATATCTCTTTGGAGGCTTCATAAGTTTGAAATAACACTTTCAGCTGCCTCTCCCCTCTGTTTTTGCATCTCCAGGTTTTCGGCCACAGCCTTCCCCCAGTTCTGTCCTGAGCTGAAATGAACACAGGCAATTCCATCATAGACTCTGAGACTTTTATGTATGTATGTATGTATGTATGTATGTATGTATGTATGTATGTATGTATGTATTTATTTATTTATTTATTTATTTATTTATTTATTTATTTATTTATTTATTGGACTTATATACCGCACCATCTAGCAACAAGGCCACTCTGGGCAGTGTACAAATAATTCAACAAACAAAACAAGAACAGTATACACTGTAAAAATGAAGCTAATAAGCAAAATGAACATAACTAAATCAACAATAACATCATAAAAATCACTCAAAGAACAGTGTTTGTGTGTTGTTACAGTTGTGACTGACTCTTCCTGACCCTTTGTACATGGAGTTTTCTTGACAGGGATACTGGAGTGGTTTGCCAGTTCCTACTCCAGGCGCCTACAGCGCCTGGTATTCCCTGTGGTCGCCCATCCAAGTACTAACCAGGGCTGACCCTGCTTAGCTTCCAAAATCAGGCCAGATCGGATGTGCTTAGGGCAGTGGTTAAAAGTAAAAAGATTACCACAGCACAGAGCCACTGTGCCTCCTTGACAGGGGCTAAAGATGATTTATAGGGTCTTTTCCAGCTCTGCAGTTCTAAGATGATGATGATGATAATGATGATGATGATGATGATGACGACGACGACGACGACAACAACAACAACAACAACAACAACAACAACAACAACAACAACAACAACAACAACAACAACAACAACAACGGGGAGAAATTGTGAGGTAAGTAAGTACTGTTAGATCCACCTATGTCAGAGGATAAAATGATATGATGATAAAAATATGGATTGGAAGTGTTTTTCTCCTGATAAATTCAGCAAACATGGCCCCTCTGATCCCGCAGAACAGAGACATTGTGAGTAATAAAGTTGAATCTCTTGTGCAGGTGGTGAAAGTTACGATTTTTGTGAGGAGAAAAAAACAACACTTCAGAATAATTCCTCCAAACGCCTTTGCCTTTGTGTGTGTGTGTGTGTGTGTGTGTGTGTGTGTGTGTGTGTGTGTGTGTGTGTGTGTGTGTGTGTGTGTGTGTGTGTGTGTGTGTGTGTGTGGTGACAGTGGAGGGAATTAATGTATTATTATATCCACTCACGTGCTAAATAACAAGAGGCAGTCAGCAGAAAATGAAAAGCGACTCACTTTGCCTGTGTTGAGGAATTGCCTACCTGGGAATTTAAAATGGGTCAAGACTCTGCTTGAAGCTGTTACAAGGTGAGCAAAGTGTGGTTCGCCCGGTCCCTGGGAATGTATTTGTCTTGTGAATTACTCCCACTGGGCACATGTAAAAAGTTTACCACCTCTATTATGATTTCTAGGGGTGGGAAGGGGAAATATCAAGATGACATGGACAAAAAGGTTCTGGAAAGCTTGTAGATGAGCTCTTTGCCCTGCCCGGAGCTCTCCATCTTGATGCTGTGAAGTTTAGCTGATGATGACAATGCTCATCCATGGCTTCTTAAGGTGTTGCGTAACGAGGCTGTAGGCTTTAATTATTTTCATATGCATCTTCCTCCCCTCTCTCCTTTCTTGGAAGTATTAGACTGGTGGATACAACACAGTTATATATATTTAAAATGGAAGGTTTCTTAATTTAAACTTGACATCAGCATATCTAGTAGTAGACCATTTCTGCTTATCTCACCGAGCAGAGACATAGGTTTTCATCAGAAGGTTGATGATGGCTGTGGTGGAGAAGCTCCTCATTCTCTCTGGAGGAGAAAGAAAGAAACCAGTTGTTGACTTTGATAATTATTCTTGTTTTTGTTCTTCTGCTACTACAGGGTAGATGCCAACCAAAGTTATTCTGACTTTGAATGCAGCCACCATCAACGATGATGCAGTGGCTGCATTAACTGTATTTCATTTGATCCAAGTTTCAACAAGGATACCAAAGGCCCAGCCACCAATGTGGCTTGTTATGGATCCCCATAGAGGTTCTCCACATGATTTGAGGGCTTTCCTCACAGAGATTTCTATCCCTGAAATGTTACTTTCAACATATAGAGAAATATTGATTTATGTGTGTGTTATGGCTTTAAGGCCTTGGGCAGTATCTCTATCAATTCCCTGCTGTCACATAGGCTGACTGGTTTTTGTACAAAAGGTATTTTATGAGTATTCTGATTCCTTTTCTTCCAACCCTTACCTGCTCCACTTCTGTAATAAAACAAGAATCCCTTCTTTAGCCTTGGGGCTTAGTTTTCAAACCTCAGGCAACTGGATTGTATTGACTTACCGCATAAGACTAGGGATGAATATTCCTTAAAATCTGGGAGACCCATCACTACCACCCAGAGTTCACATGTACTGAGATATATCAACCAACCAGTGATCTGACTCAGTGGCTGAAATCCTGGAGCTTGGCACAGTAAGTTGCACTAGAGTAGGCCCGTTGGAACACTTGGGATCTGGTGGATTGTGGGGATTCCATACCCCAACAGACTCTGAACCCCAATAAGTTGGCAAGCACCAAGGAAGCTGAAGACCTGGATTTCTAGAGATTTCCAGAAACCGAGCAAGAACCCAGTGTGCTGAAACTGACCCTGAGCTGACCTCACTCAGGAGGCCAGAAAAACAAGGGCAGTCCTGGATATCAGGACACAGCTGGCCTGTGACCGAGCTCAAAGCTTCCTTCCTCTCTCTTTCCCTATCAATAACCCCCCACTAGGTAAGTATGTTCCTCCAGATAAGGTGCATTTCTCTGCCGCCGCCCCCCATAAATGGAATGCATTATTGTATTTCCTCTGTCCATTCCCATTGTGTGTCCTTGTTTACTCTTATCAATAAAGGTTCTGGTCCCAGGCAGCTCTCTGACAGACAGACAGACAGACAGACAGACAGACAGACAGACAGACAGCTCATGAAGACATGCAGAGACACAGAGACACACACGCACACACCCAGACAGAGACACGCAGCCTGGGACCAGAGATGGTTGTACTCCAAACTCTGTGTATGCGTAATTAATAACACTAAAGTGGAGCAACTCCTTCAGAAGTTCTGTTGATTCTAATGGGTCTCCTGTAGCTGTGGCTTACTACACAGAAGTGTCACAAACACAGTAGGCCAAGCTGAACCAGTGGGACTTTCAGAAGAGTTGATCCACCAAATCCCCATTGATTCAGTAGGCTTACTCCAAGGCAAGTTACTATGCTAAACAACAGGATTTCGGTCAATTTAAGGCAGTTTCCTAAGAGTCAGTCCTGTCTTAAATAACTCCCATGAAAACATAAATTTTATCTCCTTCTCCCCAATGAACTTGCATTTATGAAGACAATTCAGCTCAGCATTTAATTCGCACATTTCTACACATTCTATTTTCCTCCTATTTGATTACTAGGACCCATTATTTTCAAGGTGTTAGCAATTTCCTGTATGTCAAAGAAAATAGGAAGCACCCTTTGAGGTCGGATTAATATTCCATCAGACCCAACAGTGTCGTGTGCAATACTTTTCTCACTCTCTCTCTTTTTCTCCCAGCAAATTACAAGGCACATGCATTTTAATGCATTTTATAAATGTATCATTTAATTTTGTACTTTACTCGAAAAATATATCTGGGACCACAAGATCAGATGACTTAACAAGAGAAGGTGACCTGCAGATGTCAACAATGTAAATTGTATCAATGGGTTTTGATGCAACTTCGTATAATTCATATAAATTACAGCTTTTCTAAATGCGGAGAAGTTAATATACTCAAATTGGAAGAGGATAGACTTGTGCTAGCATTTTGTGTAAAGTACCAAAAAAACACAGCCTGCATTAAAAAAAAGAACAGAAGGCCTGGGGATTAATAAACTGAATGCAAACAAAAACAAAAACAAAACAAAAAATCTCATATATATTTCTCTTAATGAGTTAATTAACTAGTACATGTTGGCTTTCATCTTGACAAATTCAGTGCTACTCATGTTCCATTGAAATCTCTTGACTATGGCAGCCATGACGAGCTCAAGACCTATTGATATCAGAGCAGTCAACCAACTAATAATTCAGGGTTTTGAACATATTCTGATTTGCAACACAAGAAAAGTTAGGCCATGTATTTTAACCCCATTGGAATCAATGGGTTTTGTTCACAGCTGACCATTTCTTTCTTACTGAATTTGAAACAATGGTATATCTGCTTCAATTTTTATACAGCTGTTGGTTTCTGTTTAATTTACGTGCCATCAGATTGCCTTTAATTTAGAGTGAGCAATAAAGTAGTGACCTCTGAAAAATCTTATCATTAATAGTCCGGCTCAGGTCTTATATATTCAGGAATGTGACTTCTTTTATTGAGTCAATCTTCCCAGTGATATTAGGACCGTGGAGCCCCTCTCAGCCTTTAGGAAGCAATTAAAAACTTGGCTCTTCCAGGCTGCTTTTGGCAACTAATGGTGGTTTATCCTAGTCTCTTTTCCCTTCTTCTTTGCCACAATCGTATATCCCATTTTTATTGATTTTATTGTTTTGCTTGACTGGGTTTGTTTTACATTTGTTTCTATAGCTGAATTGTATGGATTTTCTTGTTGTGAACCATCCAGAGTTCCTTTGAAAACTTGGGTGGTATATAAATATAAATAAATAAAAAATAAATCTACCTCTTTTCCTACTGCCTTAATTTTTTCTCAGCGCTTTAACCTGCAGAAAGCACCTGCATCCCATTACAACAGGCATTGATTTTTCCCACCACCACTGGATTTTTATTTATGTATCTATTTATGGCCTTAAAATGAAAGGTGTTTTATTTGCATTATTTCTCCCAGTTCACTTAACATGCACAAAAAAACATTCCCATGTTTTTCGTTTTCAGGACATGTGGAATAATTTTGCAGGCCCTCGTCCACATAAGCAAATACAAGGCAATCGAGGAGTTACAATCCTTCGTTTGCCGCTACTCCAGTACGGTTATCTTTCCAGCTTTATATCTGCAGGTGCTGACTGCCTCTTGCTTCAGCTTCTGGGTTTCGGGATTTAATTTAGTGACATGAAACACAAACACAACTTCTTCTCCGCCTCCTTCAAGCGGAGTTCACGTCTGTGCCACCGACAACAATTTTCCCCGAACAAATGTGCCGATTGCCGAATTCTCCCTCTGGCTGCCCTGCCGTCCAACTTTCATTCGAAGCGAAGACTTCAAGCTGTTTCATCCTGAATGCATCGGCTCGAAAGCTGGGAGGAAAACCCTGTAATTAATAGGGCAGCTTGAAAGGTTGTGGATGTGGTAAGGTTAATGTAGAAAAAGCTTTCATGCGTGTTCAGAGCTTTGGTTTCCCTTCTCCCCCCCCCACTTGAACGTAGAACAGTGCCAGTTTCTGCCACCTCCCATCCTCAACCTAGGCAAACAGTAATTGTTTCCCCTGATAGGCACAGTTCTTATCCATAAATCATTGAATTTCCGCCTCCCTCTTTCTTTGATGTGATTTTAACGACTTTTATTCCCTATTTTTCCCTTCCAAAGCTTACCAGTTGGTTTCTCTGTTGGCTACTCTACATGGGCAAAGCTTTGTGAACAAAGGTTAAAAGTTGATCTGAAGTTTCCTGTCTTTGTTACAAAAGATTAGGAACTCATGCCTGCAGTACAAAACCCAAAGGTGTGAAGAAGCTATGGCATTTTTGCATCCAGTGACGCTGGTCATGTCTGTTTATGCTCAGTTGCTGAGCTTCTCACCTATGCATTCATTTTGGCCTATTACTGAAGAGAGGAGAACTAGGGCTTCCAGGATTTGGAGACTATGGGTGTTCATACACGACCCCTAAACTCCGGGGCAAATGGCTCCCAGCTCCGGAGCTTAAAAATGTTTCCCCACCAGCTCTGGAGTTAACAGGAAATTAAGTGCGACCATGCCCACTTTAGTGCGTCCCAGCGCACCTTTCAAGTACCTGCTCTTTGGAGGTGAAAATTATTTGATCCGGTGTAACGATAGTGAGTGCGGGGCTCTCCTTGCTTCTGTTTGTTGTTTTTTGGCTCCCGCCCCTTTAAGAGCTACTTTTACAGAGACTGGAATGTTGCTGGCAGGAGCGAAAGGCAGAACGGAGGTGAGCGGCATGCTTTTCTTCCTCTTTTTCTCCCTCCCCTCACGCAGCCAGCAGCCAGGAAGTGCGGAGGGGTAGGGACACAGGAAGAGTGACGAACCCCTAAGATCTCTGGTCCGAATTTAAGTGGCCAGCGGATCTTAGGGGTCGTGTGAAAAGGCCCTATATTTCTATTAATGCCGCCGAAAATAGAATTTGCCTATTTGTTTTTGCAGCCACATCACACCGTTGGCTCATCTTCAGCTCCTCTCTTAAAGGGACACCCTATGCGGCACACCTACAGTAGCAGCAGTCCAGTTCTGAGTATATAAGATGTAATGGAAACTTTCCATTAAGTGTGTGTGGGGGGGGAAGCACTGGCAAACAATTTTATAGCAGCATCGCGGGCCATTAGCAGTTACTAATTGCTAATTCCCCGTTGCTTCTTATAACGCGATTGGTTTCATTTGTCAGAGGAAACAGAAGCAGAGGTGGTGTAACTTTCCTTGTTTTTATGTTTCTTTATTGCCAATTATTTTAGGAGGGAAGAAATGACCCCCAAGTATAAGCGGATGTTAGTGAATGTGGCTGTCTCTGCCACTTTCAAACAAAATTGAGTATTGATCTTCTCACTGTTAATTTATTGTTTAATTAAACAAAATCATAGGGTTCTGATGTGTTCTGATTTTCGCTCTCAGACATTTAAATGCTAAGGCACATCACAGACTTCCTATATTTATTTATATTACATTACTCCCCCTCCCTCCCCATTAGCTTCCAAGAAAAGCTCAATCCATATAACTGAAGATTGTAAAAAATAATAAATAAATAAATAAATAAACCTTTAGGAAGCAACTTATGTCCACCACCACCACCAGGGCATTTCTCTAGTATGGTGTTTTGTTTTGTTTTTGCAGAGACTAGAGAAAATATAATTTTAGAACTGCAGGACTGTTGGCAGTCTTATGAATGATCTAGTCCAACTCCCATCCTGTGAGGGATGGATCCCACAATTTCTGGCTCTACAGCCAGATAACTAAACCACTGAACTATACGTCTCAGAATTCTTGAACCAAGATGGCCAGTGGTTAGCAAGAGGATTCTGGGAGTTTTAGTCCAGAAAAGAAACCTTTTTTTTCAAGCCCCCCCGATGCCTCTTTTTTCAAGCCCCCCTCCCCGATGCCTCTGAAGGGTTAGTAAATTTCTTGACCTTCAAATTTAAGGAAGCTTTTGGGAATTATAAAGATAGTCACCCTGGATCAAATCAAAATCCTATTTGTCTCTAGCAGCTTCTTTCCCAGCTGCCAGGAGCCTACACTGACTTGTACTACAATCTTTCCTACACTGGCTTATTGCTACAGGGGAACAGAATTAGAGCTAAATTATTACACTCCTCTACATTTCTAAAGATGTCTTTTGTCACCCTCTGGTGAGAAGCCCAAATGGAACTAAACTTTAAAAAAGAAGCACAAGGTCCTAGGGCAGTGATGGCAAACTTTTTAGAGACCGAGTGCCCAAGCTGCAATTCGAAACCCACTAATAATTTCACAAAGTGCCAATACAGCAATTTAACCTGAATACAGGTGGCTGTGAAGGGGCGATGTCGAGTACCCACAGAAAGGGCTCCTAGTGCCACCCCTTGGAACCTGTGCCATAGGTTCACCAACACTGATCTAGTCCAACCCTCTGCCATGCAGGAACCTCCCATCACAGGACTCCCGACAGATGGCCATCCAGCCTCTGCTTAAAAACCTCCGAAGAAGAAGACTCTGCCACCCTCTGTGGAAGCATACTTCACTCCAGAGAGAGCTGTAACTGTCAGGAAGTTCTTCCGAAGGTTCAGATTGAACCTCTTTTCCTGCAGTTTGAAACCATTGCCCCAAGTCCTAGACTCTGAAACCACGGAAAACAAATCAGTCCCCTCTTCGATGTGACATCCTTTCAAATATTTAAACATGGCTTTTTGTGAGGCTAAACATTCCCAGCTCCCTAAGCCCTTCCTTGTAAGACATATGTTCCAGATCTTTAACCATCCTGGTCACCCTCTTCCGGACCCGTTCAAGATTGTCAACATCCTTTTTAAATTGATGTGCATGGTACTCCAGGTGGGGTCTGACTGGAGCAGAATAGAGCGGTACTATTTTTTAGGTGTAGCTTGTCCTGCAAGAGGGAAGGGAAGTGTATCTATAGAAACCCCCTCTTCTACGCAAATGTTGAAGTTAGAACAACCTTCTCTATCCTTCAAACTTTGCCCTCCAGTTCTTCCCTTGAAGAAAACCTCATTGCATCCTGTTTTCAGAGCCCCCATGGAGTTCTTAATGTTAGCAGAGCAAGCTGTCTGCTGAGTTAACTAGCAGATTCTGCCCTTGGGTATCAGAATAGTTAGAGGAAGATGCTTCAGTTTTGGGAAAGAAATTGCGTTCAGACTTCTTCTTCTTAATAAAACATGGCTGATTTTCCTCTCAGGCAGAGAAGTACTACAGCGTCTCTCTCCAAGGGAGGGTCACAAAGCAGCACTAAGAAAGAAGGCAGTAACACCAGCAACCTCAAAAGGATCACTCCGGGTTGAAGGAAAGTCAAAAGAGGTCACCCTACAAGAAGGTTATGTCTCGTTTACGGCACGTTTCATCATTAATACCAAGCAATGCAGTTCAGTGATATACAATACAGTGCAATGATCCAGAGGTATTTTTTTCTGAAGCCAGAGAGGATTGGTTGGTTTCATCAGGAGAGGCTAAAGGATCCTGGGACTGAAAAAACAAACAAACCTGGCCCACCCTTGCCACAGACTACTATAAAAGCAAGGAGGTCCTTTTTAATATACTGGTTAGAGATGGGCACGACTCAAAAAAATGGTGTTTCGTTTGTCGTTTGTCATTTAGGGGGTCCGTTTCGGTTCATTTTCGTTTTTTGTGAATTTTTGCAAAAAAAATCGTTTTTGTTTTGTTACGTAACGAAATGAAAAAATGAAAACGAAAATGAAAAATTGCTGTTTCGTTAGCATTCATTACAGTTCAATGTATTTGCCGCAACGAAAACGAAACGCACGACAAAATTTCTGTTGTTTCGGTTTGTTTCGTTTCAGTTTGGAGACAAAATTCGTTTTTGTTTCGTTACGTAATGAAACAAAAAATGAAAACAAAACAAAAAATTGCTCGTTTCGTGCCCATCTCTAATACTGGTTCTTCCCGAAGCAGCATCAGTGAGAAGCAGGAGATTTAATTTATTCCTGTACATTATGCTTTATCTTTCAAAGAGAGGGAGAACAAATCCTGCTATCTGTTCAATGAATGCCTTCCAACAGAACTCAGATCCCGCCAAAGTGCATATTTTTTCTAAAGCCACCTGACTGTGATGAATAGAAACGACGCCGCTTATTATTAATTAAACTCAAGGATCAGCAAAGCCAGCAAAGGCTCTTTGAACATGCCGGGCTCACTCCAGTGACTTCCGCTGTTTGTTTTTCAGCTTTCCTAATGAAATGCCAGGATTGCATGCATAGCCATTTTTATTTTGTTCATTAGTGAATAAATGTGAATGGATCGGTCCTAAATATATTTAGAGGGGAATAGCTTTATTACAGAAGAAGAAGAAGAAGAAGAAGAAGAAGAAGAAGAAGAAGAAGAAGAAGAAGAAGAAGAAGAAGAAGAAGAAGAAGAAGAAGAAGAAGAAGAAGAAGAAGAAGAAGAAGAAGAAGAAGAAGAAGAAGAAGAAGAAGAAGAAGAAGAAGAAGAAGAAGAAGAAGAAAACAATTGAATCAGGCAATTCACCCTGGCATGTGCTCATGCTGCAGCAAAGAATGCATCATGCCATTAACCAGTCAATGTTTGCCAAAGCGAATTTCTTTCTGTCTTTCTTTCTTTCTTTCTTTCTTTCTTTCTTTCTTTCTTTCTTTCTTTCTTTCTTTCTTTCTTTCTTTTTTTCTTCCTTCCTTCCTTCCTTCCTTCCTTCCTTCACTCATTCACTCACTCACTCACTAACTCACTCATCCACTCACTCACACTAATTCTCTGTCTGACTTAAGGTGGAAAACGATACATATTTAAAGAGCATTATTTATAGAATAGTCTCAAGAGAGTTTTATCTGCAGTGTGAGCCTCGCTGGCTTCCATTCTTGAAATTGCCAGCCCTGAGCACTCATCATGAGTCAAGTCGACAGCTCAACTTCATGTACATTTTATTCTGCACTATCACTTTGTTACATTCCTATCCTAACTTTTCTTCAAAAACCTCAAGAGCTGACATACATGGCTAGTTCTCCTCCTCATTCTCAGAAAATTCTTGTCAGGTTATACTGATATATGCCAGAGCATTGCAATGCACAGGACTGTAATAATGATCACTTTTAAGGCCACCCATCACATTGAAGAAAGATGTATCGAAATTATGGTGACCAAACTCATGTTGCTTTGCATACATGACTCATACCACAGTTGGCCAGCTAAAACAATGAGGATTTAGTTTAGTGGGTCAGCCTCTCCATATATTCCATTGATTCACTTGACCTTCCCTAATGTAGTTCACTACACTCAGCAACAGGAATTTAGCCAATATATGGATAAATATATATTAAAAATATAAATTAAAATCTTTTGGAACAAATTTGTTTGGCATCAACTCATTTTCTCTTTATCGACAAGATCTTCATTTGAGTGTATTGCAGGACAGAATGAGGATCGATCTAGATGTTATTTGGTTTTCTTCACATGTATACATCACTACTCTGCCAAATCAGTATCTTCATTTCCTCAAATTTTCCTTAGATCTTCCAACAGTGTTTCATAATCAGTTCAAAGACCTCTACGTATCCTATCAAGAGAGAGTGACCACCTCCAGCGAATTTCATGTTTCAATGGACATGGGTCTCCATACTCTTCCAAGTCCAATATTTTCCAACAGTAATATGGCACTGATATTCAAGACATGTAGAAAGATGAAGTGTTTTCTGTACGGAAATAAGCACGATGGGACACGGTGTGAGTTGTGAAGCTGGATATTAAGTGTACATTTCAGCCTTGCATTATTAGACCTTATCTAAGGTATGTAGAGAAATAGTCATAACAAGCTAGCAGCATGGAGCATGGTTAGCAAACATTAGTCAGTTATATCACCTGATATCTGGAAGAGACAAGTTGGTGTATAAGCCAATAGATTTAACCTGCTATCAGCAATAATGCTTTAAAAAAAAACACGAAAGGCTCCATTTTAGAAAATAGCAAGGTAAGAAAACCATACTGTCTCATCATAAAGTCCTGTCTTAGTGCATGCTACAAGAGAGACTGCATCCATTAACATGACTTTTAAAGGAAAAATAACTATGCACTTTTGAATAAATATGTTTGCAAAAAGGTTGTTTCTGAGTTACTGTTGTTAAGCACATGAAGGCTTTCTGTGAACTGTTTTTTTAATGTGTCTGTTTTCAGAACAAATTGTATGGAAATGTATACATTCAGTTAAATTTCTTCTGGAATGAATGACAATTCCTTCACTTTTTCTCTTCCAGGGTAATTGTGAGTTAAACTAAACGGTACAAATGGCTTGTCACAGAAGCATGAACTCTTTCTATGCTGAAACACATCTGTCACAGCAAAGCTTTCTTGTCTCCTGTAGCTTGCAAATAATGATAATTTGTTTTATGATTGGCTGTTGGGTGGAAGGCAACTTTACAAGTCTGACTGCTTGGGCACAAGCTTCAGAATCAAAACGGAATTTGCTTTCAGACTGCAGTCACCACGACACATTTTACCTGCCCTGATCCTGCAGGCAGGGATTGAAGATGCTGTGCTACCCACGAACGCCACCTCTTGGCAGCCATGATTTTTAAAAATATATTTTCAAAGAGCCAGCCTTCTTTGTCAGTCTCGCTGTATGCAAGAGAAAGAGCAGAGACAGACTTGTGGCGTGGCATCTTAAAAGAAGAGCTATGTTGGATCAGGCCAAAGGCCCATCTAGTCCAGCTTCCTGTATCTCACAGTGGCCCCAACAAATGCATCTGGGAGTGCACGAGACTAGATCTCTGTCTCCTGATACCACTCCCCTGCATCTGGCCCTTGAAGTACCCCAGGTTTAAGCCTGGAGATTTCACATCTCCATCATGGTTTGTAACCTGTGATGGACTTTTCCTCCAGGAATCTGGAGGAAAAGTCTTCCCTAACTCTGAATCCCACACTGGTGTTTCCTACTTTGACAGAGCTGCAAAGGTGACACTTAACACGTTCATCAGTCACGAGCATCAGAAGAGATTAACCGCTGCATCTTCCCAACAAACATCCCTGCATTGGCTTTTGCCAGATGATAGCATTTATGCCCTCCATAAAGCGTGTCTTGCAGATGGGAGACTGTTACCACAATGGCCACAAAGTGCTCCCTGTGCCTATTTTAAGCCTTCATAATGCAGTGTTCAATATCCTTTTGATTATGGCAGAGATTTCAGCCTTTACTTGAAGAGCACACGTTGCTGTGTGTAAGTCTTGCTGATGTGTGGATTGCAAATGCATTATTTACGCTTACAGAGTTGCCCATCCCTTTTCAAGTTTAAGCCAATGCAGCTGCTTTGCAAAGGGTTTTGATCTCACGGTGAAAAGAATGGGAGCGGCACCTAGCGGAGAAGCGCAGAATAATGTTGTTACTATTTGTTGTCACCCACAATTCCCAAACACGCTGTTTGCATCAACGTTTTGAAGGCTTGTGTCTTGATTGTTATTTTTTGGGGGGCGCAGAATCAAAAACTAGAGTTTATTATTTGAGAGTTCATTTTGAAGACAGGTTAGAACCGCCCACTGATTTAAATGATGCTCCTATCAGGTCACAGTATTAAACCAACCCTGTGCCTACATCACTGGCATCACAAATACCTGCAAGCATTTTGAGATGTTCACATTAGACTTGATGGTTGAGATGGCCATTTCTTGATAGGGCAATAATGAATCACTCCGCACATGCCATGTGAGTATACATTACCTAATGCTAATCCCATTATTTCACCATGAGTTAAATAGAATTGCTACGTCACTTCTCTGTGTTTTTGACAGCAACAGTCACAGGTGTGCATAATTTCCCCCCCTTCAGTTTGGAGACCAATTTCGCATTTTCGATCCGTAGCGATCTGGATCATTCCTGGACGAATCTCTCCTCCATATCCAAGCTGATTGGTAAATGTAGATGGCCAGCGTTGGGAAACTGAAATGGTTATTATTGCTGTCATTTTTATTTTTCCATTTTGGGCAGCCAAACAGCATAAAAGGGTCCCAGATCTGCACAGATATGAAATACTTGTTTAATTGGCTAGATTCATACCCACCATTTATCCTGTTTTTGGCCTTGTTACTTCCAACAAGGGAGTTAGTTGTAGTAAATTTTTATATAATTTATGTTTTTCTTTTGTTGTACTCCTCTCAGGATAGCAAATTGCCAGAGGGGTGGGCAGTTAGTAAACAAAGGAAGGCAGGAAGGCAGGAAGGCAGGAAGGCAGGCAGGCAGGAAGGAAGGAAGGAAGGAAGGAAGGAAGGAAGGGAAGGAAGGAAGGAAGGAAGGCAGAATTGTCAGATTTGGGTTCTGGAGTGAAGCAATTTATGAATTTGCCTCCATTCAACCAAAAAAGATACAGAAATTTGCAAGCTTTCAAGGGCACAGATCTCTTCTCCTAGCATCTCTTCAGGGCAAATGTACCCAATTTCATTTCTAATGACTGCTTTTCTCTAAACCAGGACTTAAAATTACGCTTTTCTTTGTCAAGACAAAAACTCCTTGTGAGAGTTTGGGCCTGTTACCAGTGCCCTGAAAAGAGACAGCTTGAGCTTTGAAAGAAGAAAACTCTTTGTATTTTCAAAATGGGCAATCAAAGTTTGGCAGGTTCTGCAGTGTTTCCTATTCCCAGAAAGCTTAGGGTTTGTTTGAGGTAAAACCTGATAAGCTCGGTTTGAGAGACTGCAGACTTTTCCTTGCCATTCCATCTGAAAAGAGTATATGCTCATTGCATGCATTTTAAATCAAGTTCCCCACTGTACCCAGGCCTGCTTTTCATAACATCATGGCGAAGCAGAGGTTGCTGGCATTTAAACCTTGTACAATTTTTACTCAGTCTACTAAATGTAAATGCTTTGAAAAGCTGAAGGCAACTAGCAAAGAGGAAAAGGAAATATGAAAGGGTTCGATCCAGTAAAAGAAACTATGACTTTGGACCTGGAAGAGCTGAACAAGGACAATTAATGATGGGACATCTTGGAAGTCCTTCATTCAAAGCATCAAATAACAAAAGTGATGAATTTCCATAACTTGACGTTTTGAGTCTCTACTCTCTATCCTTATGGAGGAACACCAAACTTTGGCCCTCTAGAGGTTTTGGACTACAACTCCCACAATTCCAAGCCTGTATTTCCAGTGGCAAAGTACTGTGGGAGTTGTGGTCCAAAACATCTGGAGGGCTGAAGTTTGGACCATGCCTGGACAAAGTGTTAATAGTTAAGCAGTTGGAACTCTGCTCATGACTTGAGTTCGATCCAGATGGATTCAGGTAGCCTGCTCAAGGCTGACTCAACCTTCTGTTCTTCCAAGGTTAGTAAACTGAGTACCCAGCTTGCTGAGAGCAGGTGCATCTTTTTCCAGCATTATTAAATTGTTAACCACCCAGACAGTGCTTTAAGCACTATGGAGCACTATATAAGCAGCACACTATTAAAAATAATATAAGCTCAACAGATGTGCTATCACATCTTCCTCTTTTACAATCTTACTTCAGAGAATCATAAAATTATGGTGTTGGAAGACCATCAAGTCAAACCCCCAGCTCAAGGGAGGAATAAAACTCATAGGACATGGGCCAGGTGATTGTCTAAATTTCTCTTGAATGCCTCCAACACTGGAGCACTAAATGGTACCACTGCTGTACTGTTCTAACAGTTAGGACTCCCCCTGCCCCCCCCAATATTCAACCAAAATCTGTCCTCCTGTGACTTGAACCCACTGTTGTGTTTCCTCTGCATTGTGGGTTGATCAAGAACAGGCCATGACTCTTTTCTGTATGACAGCCTTTCAAGTATTTGGAAAGTGCTATCATGCATCCTGGTTGCCTTCCTCTGAATTTGTTCCAGTTTGTCAGCATCCTCTTTCAGTGTTACACACCAAGCTGTTTGAAACAATTTTCATTTGTTGCTGCACACTTAGGCTTCCCATTCCCATGGCCTTCCTTAATCCCTCCCCCTCTTTTTGTGGTGGGGGAGGAGCAAAATGAATTGAGACAGATATAGAACAAGTATCTCTGGCAACTCAGATCCTGAAACTGGCCTTGTGGACTCAGATCATAGTAGTTGAGATTAATGGAGACGTATCAACTCTGGCACTTCAGAGCTAGGTAATTTCCCACTAGTCACTGAAACGGCAGCAGAAACAAAGGCAAATATGGGCAAATCTCTTTCTCCTTCCATTACAAGGGCCGATTTAGGCTAACAGACTGGAACTAACAGCTCAAGGCTTTGTCTCATCCCAAAGACCGAGTGAATGAATTGTCATCATCTATCTCCATCTCCATAAGAACATAAGAAGAGCCATGCTGGATCAGGCCAGAGGCCCATCTAGTCCAGCTTCCTATATCTCACAGTGGCCCCACCAGATGTGTCCAGGAGCGCATGAGACTAGATATCTGTCTCCTGATACTACTCCCCTGCATCTGGCCCTTGAAGGACCCTGGTTTTAAGCCTGGAGATGACACATCTCCATCATGGTTTGTAACCTGGGATGGACTTCTCCTCCAGGAATCTGTCCAATCCCTGTTTGAAGGCATCCAGGCCTCATCCCTTCTTCTTCTTCCTAGAGTTCCCCCAAAGGTTCAGGGAAAACACTCTTCAGACCCTGAAACTCCACTTTGCCCGATCAACCACATCTTCAGACTCGGGAAGTTGCATGTCTTTGTTGAAAGTGTCTTGTCATCTCTGCTTTGGTTGCCCACGTGGCCACTAGCCATCAATTTTCAGCCACAATGGGAGGGGCTGATGACATGTCCATGCCACTGAAGCTGGCTTTCTCCCGGCTTCTGTCATTGGCATCACACATAGTTTCTATTGAATAGAATTATTTGTGACTTGCTCAGGTAGGGAAATATCCAATCATCAATGGAAAATCCACATTTCCAAGGCTCTCTATGCCCATTGGTGCTGCCCAACACACGGTGCCATCCAAAAGAGTGGGCAACGGTAAATCTTACATTTAAGATGGATTGGCATTCATCTGTCACAAAGCGCGGCAGAGAGTTCTCATCAAGGCAGCCTCTTGGTGGTCTTTCCAAGATAACAATGGATTGGGCTCAGTTGGCATGCTGTGCCAACTAATGGTGGCATGCAGTTGACATTCATATATATGGCTGGCAGCTTCCCTGCCTGGTTTTGCTGTGCAGCAATTGTGTAACCTGGCTGTGTTACTCCTGCTTTTACAAATTCAGGAAAGGCATTATCTTTTGCGGAACAAATGATGCAAAATAAACACACTTGCATATTTATTTAGTTTGCAGAGTCCCCCCCCCCCCGGGAAGCAGCATCCCATTGGTTCATGCCATACGGTTTAGTGACCTCGGCACAAATGTTCATCTCAGAAGTGACTGAACTGTGCAAGATCATTGCTAAGCAATAAATAAGTCTCGCAGGGCATAAAAATCTTCCTAAGAGTGACTTCCCCCCCCACACACACTCCCACAGGGCTCTTTTAACGACTTCACAATCTCTTCCACCTGCCTCAGTTGTGACCACCAGTGGGATTCGGGGTTTGGTGTCCAAATTCCCAAACCATTTATCAGAAGAAATATGTTCACGTCCGACTCCTGGGAAAGCAGAAATGTACACAGCAGCATTAGGAAGGGGAAATCTAAAAAGCAGATAATAATTTTAACGTCCCAGATGCCACTTATCTAGCAAGCTGTGCATATGATTAGTGGATACATGGCAAAGAGAACCCCAGGGAATCTGACAGAAAAGCAAGGTTAACAGAATTGTTGGGTGATGAGAGGGTAAGTGCCTATAATATCACTGATGTAGAACAACTACCAGGGTACACATGATCACAGTTTAAATTTTGTCCTGTCTTCAGTGACAGGTTATTCAGTACCATGGACAGCACCGTGGATAGGAAAGATGTTGTCCTACTGAATGCCAAGCATCAGATGAGACTTTTGGCATCTGTCCTGTTCTGGATCAGCAGCATAGCAAGGTTTGGGGGCGCATGGGGACAAAGTGGTTTTTGCACCTCTGTGGCCTTCCCCAACCCCATCACATCCACCCAGCAAGGGGGGGAGGGTAATCCCCGTGGGGCGCACGGGCATGGTGGCGACGAAGAGTTGGAGGAGTGTTCCTTTCAACGCGTGGAGAGGTTCCTTTCTGGGGGTGTTCCTTTCAATGTGCAGGCACACGGGTGGGCATGCCTTACCTCTCCTGTGTTGGTGATGAAGAGTTGGAGGAGGAGGAAGAGGAGGGCGCCACAGCCACCACACTCGCATGCCTGCCTGCCTGTTTGCTTTGCTGCTCGCCTGGCACGTGGTGGCAGAAGGGCACAGGGCTTCCTCCTCCCCCTCCCCCTCCAGGTGCCCCCAGATTTATGCACCAGAGGCAGATGTACCCTTCTGCCCCCCTCCCAGATACACCCCTTTTCTGGATGCCATTTCTGAAGGGGTAGGATTCCACATTCCAGTGTCAAAGCAAAGGATCATCTGGCAGAGGAAGGAAAATGTTTGAGTCAAAGTTGCTAAAGTTGCTATCCAAGCCAGTGCTTGGAAGAGCTATAGAGAATTATGGGTATGAAGGCCGGAGGATTATGGAACTTGTAGTACCTGTGAAGTAACTTGCTGAAGCACTAGCCTGGCCAAAAGGTCTCATAGAAAATAGAGGCTGAGCAGAATAAGATCCTATCAGCAACATCTGGGCAGGAAGTTAAGGTTTTTAGAAATGGACAGTGTTCCATCTACCTTCTGCTGGAGTATCCATGAGATCTTGCTTCTGAATGAATTTGCTTAAAGGTTCTTCTCCTCACAACTCTTCAGAGATGGAAAGATACTGCTGGATGACCACAAGATCTTCAGGAATGGCTTTTGAGGAAACCCACTGCCATCTCTGCTCCAGGAAAGGACAAAAGTTCCAGATGTGGTGTCCTTCAGCATGGCAGTCTAAATGTGTTTCTTCGGTTCCCTACGTCTCTTTGATCCAGATTTGTATTTTTTCAGTGAGATCCTCTTCTCTCTCCTCCTGTTATCTTTTTTTCCCTCCTCTGCTCCTGCTCTGCTACTCAGATTAATTATAACATGGAAGTGGTGAGACCTAATGATATCCAAAGCACAGCTGCTATGGGTTAAATCAACTAACCATTAGAGCAGAAGTTGCTTTCAAACAATCTGAGGTTTCCAGAAGGAAGTAATTTTTCAAACCTCTTGAGATGCTCCCAATTTCTGCCATTCACTCAGTCCTGTCTGATAATTAGGAGTTGTTCCTCTAGCATTCTCTTATTTTTTTTTTTTTTTGCACTTGCAAGAGCATGGGCAGCAGGTGAAGGTTAAGAAGCCAATGCATCAAGGAAGTCAGGTCATTCACAGAAGTCCAGGCTATAAATGTCGAGATCAGAGGCTGGTAGACCACCCAGTTACTTGGGGTGGGTTTGTTGCTATAGAGTGCCCCAAGGGTGAGTTTCCTGCAGCGCAACATTGCATCTGTAGACCTCTAAAATGTGGGGGTTGACGACCTTCCCCAGTGTGTCCACTCATCCTTCCTTTGAATTACTGCCAGGACCACCTCAATATATATCTAGATAGATAGATAGATAGATAGATAGATAGATAGATAGATAGATAGATAGATAGATAGATAGATAGATAGATAGATAGATAGATAGATAGATAGATAGATAGATAGATATTCCTCTGTTCATCTTCTTCCCTTCATCCTTCACATGATTTCATTTCAAAAGAGCCATCAAAAGATCACAGCAAGCTGGGAGCCCCTTGAGTGCAAAGGGAGCAGTTCAAAAGGTAGATTATAGAAGGATTTGTTGGCCCTCCTGGCTTCCTTCATGGCAGACACATACCGCTGAGTTCAATGGAGGCCTTTCAAATCTACAAGTGGCCCAATAAAAAGGCGACATCAAAGTCGCACAGCACAAGGCAAACCGGGCAATTAATGAGAACAAAGTCTGGTTATTATTATTTTTAAAGAATAGGAATTGTACACCAGAGGGCAGTGTCTATTGCAAAATCAGGTTCTCTGTCATGCTGCTGCTTCTGGAACACAGAGAGATGTGAAGCATAAATGACTTTTAAGTATCACTTTTAAAGAAGGATATTTCATTCCTATTATTTGTTATAGTGTCTTGGGAAGTAATCCACTGCCATCCATTTGTGATTATAGAAGAGGATTAACTCATTGCTTGGAATCCAGTAGTAAGCTGCAACTATACGCAGTGGTTCTCAACCTGTGGGTCCCCAGAAGTTCCTGGACTGCAACTCCCAGAAATCCTGGCCAGCTCAACTAGTGATGAAGACTTCTGGGAGTTGCAGTCCAGGAACATCTGGGGACCCCACAGGATGAGAACCACTGACCTAGAGTATGCCCTTCACATCAGTGGAAGGTGTTGGCTCACTCAGCAGAGATCATTTTAATATGAATTTAAAGCTGGAATTGGCATGGCCTCTTTAGACTAGATATTTTGTCTGCTTTTTTGGGGGGGGATTCTGTCTTTCCACAGATGGATATAGAAGAACCTGGGAAGATCCTAAATTACCTTTTTATAAATTCCATTTAGAAAAGCAAGGCCTTGTTTCTAATAGATATACAAGCAATGCATTTTGGATAAGTCAGATGGATGTCTTGCATTTATACATTATTACTTTTTATTATATGCCTTAGGAGAGGGTATTGAAAGTTGAAGGATAGATTTCTAGCAGTAGTTTGTGTGTCTTCCTCACAACACAGGGGGTTATAACATTTCTGGCAATAAGGCATTCCTTTGTCACATGAGTTGTTGTGAGCTGTTTTAGGTTAATCAGACAGAGTCCCCCAAATGATTCAGAAAGCTTCACACCTGAATCAAGATTCTAATCTGGCCATTTGTTTGTTTTACGGTCACAACTACTGATTCCTAGTGACTTTCAAAATTCACTTTTCCGATTGTCAGTTTGACAGTGATCAACCCTAAATTGCCCCTCTGCCTCAAAAACAGGTAACAGAAAGTAATGACGTAATCAATAGGGCAAAGTTAATTTTCAAACTGTGTAACAAAATTCACCTGAGCACATGATGCTTTAAAAATCACTTCCGAAATTGCTATCCCCAGCAAATTCACAATTCTGGTTGTTTTCTAAATTTAATACAATCTGCAGAAGCCAGTTTAAAAACAAGCTGTCAAGTGTTGGTATTTGTCAGATCTGTCCATCAAACTATTTAGATGTATTCACAATTTGTGAATCCCAGGAGGTATTGTTTTCAACTGGAACACAATGTTTTTCCAGTGTAGATAAATGACACATCCCAAAAGTCATCTTACAAGGGAACAATCAGAGATCAAGTGATCTAGTAATGATTGTGATTCAGACCTGACTATTAGCTTGGAATAAATTATTAGTGTGGGCTGCATCCCATCAACCCGTCACTGTTTTGTTCAGCTTCCCTTGTGTTTGGCGTGTTGTGTCGTTACAGTCGTGACTGGCCCTTCGTGACTCCCTGTCCGTGGAGTTTTCTTGGCAGGAATACTGGAGTGGCTTGCCAGTTCCTACTCTAGGCGCCTACAGCACCTGGTATTCCCTAGTGGTCTCCCATCCAAGTACTAGCCAGGCCTGACTCTGCTTAGTTTCCAAAATCAGGAGAGATCAAATGGTTAAATGAAGGGAGGAACGTTGATTGTAAATTTGTAGTCTCCATTCAAAGGTACATTTGATGTATGAGATCTGAGACATGGTTTGTGACGTGTATTACGTTTCAGCTAAATGCTGTTAAACTCAAGCTACACTTCATTGATCTAGTCCCAGCAGGCTTTAAGGTTTCCTTTGGCCAGATGCAAAACCTCCTCAGATATAAAAGCCATTGGCTACTAAACTTCCACAAGTCTGCCCTTCTGGGATAGGACAAACGTTAACTTTTTTGTGCTGCCCACATTTGGATATTGCTACGTTTTCACAGCTCTCTTTGTCTCTATGGAAAAGTGTGCCTTCAAACTTCATGTGGAGAGAGCACTTCAAAACCGAGAGTGTATCTTGCCATTAGTACCTAACAACCAACACTTTTCCTTTTTTACTTGGAAAACAATTCCACTGAATTCAGTCTGTTCTTCTGCTCAACCATGGCCAGGTTGAAAGTGCACATCATTCTTTATGTAAGAAGTGCTTATTTGATGCACTCAAAAAGGGAAATGCTGCTGAAATAGTCAGGCCCAACTAAGGTTACTTCCTCTGTATTTGGATCTTAATGACTATTGGAGTTTATTGGAAAGAAACTGTGATACAATTAGATGACTGCGACCCAGAAGAGATATAGATGATTTGTTGGGTCTGTGAAGGCACAATTAAGATTGATTGGTTGACTGATACAACGTCTCTTTGTTGTTTTCTTCTAGGACAATTTCAGACTGAAGTAGCAATGTGGAAAGAAATCAGTAGTCACAATATTCAGTGAACAAACTCTTCACTTAATATTGTGACTGGATAATTTTTTGTATTTTTAGCTCATAGAAAAGAAAGCTCTTCCATTCTGCACTTTCAGATTATGAAGGAAAGGCAACATTAATCGGGCTTTACAATCCTTTCTCCAATAAGCAATGTCCCTTCTTCCAAGCAGATGAACTAACAAGTTAATCTCTACTGAAGCAGAAGAGTCATCTTATTGACCATTGTTGGGTCTTGCTGTATTCCCTGTTCCTTGGGAAGTGAAAGCCTCTTTTCTTATTGTTACCAACTTAGTTCTTGACAAAACAGTTGTAACGTAAGGGGAAGGGAGATATGTCTGAACAACTTTATCATGTGCTTAGACCAAAATATGGACAGAGGACTGAAAGGAAAGATGAGCAGACACTTGCTCAATATTCAATTCCCTACGAGAGACAAATTCTAACTTACTTTTATGTGCACCCTCCTCTTCCCATTCCAATGTACAGTATATGCCAAATCAAAGGGAATTGCATAAGGGTTGATTTATTAAAATCCAAATGAGTCAATGGATCTATTCTAGCAGGGATTAACAAATGGATTAAGGCTGGATGGGCACAACTCAATTTGTGTCCATTGCTAATTTAGGCTGAAGTATTAATGAAAATCTTTCCCCTCTCCATCCACTTACCATACCCTATAAGCCCATAACCCTAGGCTAGGCCTAGAACATTGTGATTATGTATATAAATTATACATTATATAAAGGGGCATTGCCTTTAGCCTGCTATAAGCCACTAAAAGTCCAATATTATATATCAGAGAACCTTGAAGGATGCTTAACAGTGCAGGTTCTCGGTACCCATTGAATTCCATTTTAGAATCACTTCAGCAGTTTTATTAGTCATGGTACTGTAAACAACTGTCCTGGTGTTTTGGGTACTGAGAGGTGAAGGATAGATTTCTGACAGTAGCTGAGGGCACCAGGATAGCTTGCGTGTCTTCATCACAACGCGAGTTATAAAAATTTTGGCTATAAAATTCCTGTCGTGTTTTAACACTCACACACACCACCGCCCCTTTCTCTCTTGACTTCAGCAATGCCATTAAATCAATTAACTCCTAATCCAAAGGGGAAAAGGAATCCTAGTGGTGGGGAAAAGTAAAACATTGCTGCTACTTTCTATTTAAAAAAACCCACGTCTGATCACATCAATATTTGTAGATTCCTGGGATGACCTTCTGTGGCTTATGAATGTATTTTTCTCATCATTTCTGTGTTGCTTTTCCACAGCCTGGTAAATACACTGGTAGTTTTGAGGTCACATTTAACACACATTAGGGTTTGATGACCACCACAGGATGAATATTGAATACTAATAGGCCTGTGGTAGGATCCTGTATGGCCCTTATATTCTTCTCTGAATTGTCCACATACGAAAATCCCTACGCTGTCTTTTTTTCTGTACTTTGTAGGAATCTAAGAACAAGCAGCCGTAAATTCCTTTCTTTGACCAGTGATTATTACGTGGTAAGGTGTGTACGTTC
Organism: Phrynocephalus forsythii; assembly: GCA_029282475.1. Classification (NCBI taxonomy): domain Eukaryota; kingdom Metazoa; phylum Chordata; class Lepidosauria; order Squamata; family Agamidae; genus Phrynocephalus; species Phrynocephalus forsythii. Next base: position 7,287,454 of record JAPFRF010000013.1, read on the forward strand.
CCTGGAGAACACTAGACAGGTGGCGAGGGTGTGTTAAGGAGTAGAAAACGACAGAGTCAGAAGTCAGAAGAATCTTTCTCCCTGCCAGCTAAGTCTGAGGTAGACCTACTGACATACTGGATGAATACTGGATTTGTGATGGCTCTGGCTGCTAGCCCTTTCTCTCTCACCAGCAATTAAGGAACGGGAAGGATAGGCAGACTGCTGCTGTGTTCCAGTAATTCCCTCCTCTGTGATTTTAGGCTGAAAATCCTCACTTTTTTTCCTTGGTGGATTTAGATGGCCAATCCACATATATATGTACAGAAAACAGCAGGTTGCCGGGAGCGGATGAAAATCTCTGTGTATTTACCTGTAGGTTAGATTGTAGATGTTGGCCTTTAAAGAATAAAAACGGCAGGCAAAGAGCTCAAAAAAACTGAGATAGCGTTGCTTTCAGCTATTCCGCCTGTGACAGATGTTCAATACAGGTCCATGCATAACATAACACAACATAATCCTAGACACGTTTAAATCAGTACTAAAATGAATTATCATTTTGGAACTTATTCTCCAGAAGAATAACCTGCAGCCTCTTGAGAAGCCACTAGACTAATGCAAATCCATGATCCTCCACCTTTGGATAAGCGGGCTCAAGATCACAGGAGCGCAGTTTTAGAGCCAAACATTCCTCCATCTCTGTTCTGCAAGATTACAACCAAAAATACATCCTTCTAAGGCCAGATTATCTAAAACCACAGAGATAAAGATATCTGGTTCTAAACGAAGACATGTTGTATTCTGGTTCCTTTTTAGGAGCAGCCAAAGGCTCAACCAGAGTCTCTCTCTTTGGGCTCCTGGTACCCTTTGAGGTGGGAAGGCTTACCACATTTGGCACCCCTGTCCCATTTTGGCATGACTTGGGATGCACTGCGCTTTCAGGGGTTTAATCACTAAATTTTTCAGGATACTTAACAATTCAACTATTACATAATATTAAACAGAATGATAGAGGAACAATTCTGCAGGCAGTATGAATTCTGTTTCCAGCTAGCTCTCCTTAAAATAAACTGTGTATATATATATACGCGATTTTTCTTGGTAATAGCCCAAGCAGGTAATTTCCATAATTACAAACCAACTAACTCTCTTAAGTGCTATCTCGTAAAGGCAGAATCCTACTCACAGGACAGCACTGGCTGCAATATGGCTTTAAGAGACCAACTGTCCAAATTCGTTAGCTGAAGTCTTGGAATTGCTCAGGTTGATGATAAACTAAAAATAATTACTGTATATACTCGAATATAAGCCTAGTTTTTCAGCCCTAATTTCAGGCTGAAAAAAAGAGGTCCTCGGCTTATATGCGGTTCAATACTTTTAGCCACTGAGGCAAGTTTGAGTCGGTGGCTAAAAGTCATTTTAAACATTGTGCGCCACTTCTCCTGACCCCCCATGTTTAAAATGACTTTTAGCCACCAACTCAAGCACTTGCCTCGGTGGCTAAAAGTCATTTTAAACATCACACACACACCCTGCTCACAAAGGAGGAGTAGCCAGGCCCTGCTGCATTTTCCACCGTAGGCTTATACTTGAATCAATAAATTTTCCCAGTTTTTTGGGTTTAAATTAGGGGCCCCGACTTATACTCGGGTCGACTTATACTTGAGTATATACAGTATGCTTTGTGCTCTTTAAATCCCCCAGAATGGACTGCCTGGTGTATTAAACCCAGAAACATACCAGCAGAAAGACTGATTGTTTTTTTAGAACACGTTTTCATTTTTGTGCTTGACTCCAAAAGGTGTCTCATGAACATATGACAGATTTGTTGTTCAAGCTGACAGAAAGTACAGTGGTTTCGTAGTCACCCCAGAGAATAGAAATATGAAACAGCAAACACAGAATGTCCCCCCCCCTTTTTTTTAAATCAACATCACAAAAACCCACTCATCGTGTTAGCATTTTGAGCTGAATGGCGTCAAAGGTCTTGAAGTAACCGGTGCTTTCAGAAGGTAGGAATTCAAAAAATTGTCTGAAGGTCACAGCATAGGAGCAATCAGAATATAAACTTCCAAATCTAGCTATATTAAGGTACACCAAGAATGCAAGATCTACAGCTGTAGAAAAAAATGCTTTTACACACTAGTAGTTGAAAACAGAGAACTGACAAAAAAACACAGTCTTGAAATCCCTGTAGGCTTGTAAAAAGATTTCTTTTCAGCACCCATCATAGATTATTGGCAAGCTGTTGAAAAAAAATAAACAAGGCAAGTTAAGTAAAGAGGATGGCAGAAAAAGAAATCATGTTATGAGGTGGGAAACGGAGCCATTATACCATTCCTGCTTTAATGTCACACTTTTCCTCCCCACACCCTGTCCCTTGTTTCTACATCTTTAAAGCAGCAAGGGATGTATTCCAAGATTTTTTTTTAAAAAAGTGTTATTTAAAACTGAGGATGATTATACAAACAATTAGCATTACTCTTTCATGAAAGGTTCTGACTGAGTTTTGCAAAAATGATGAGGCCTGCTCGCTCTTGGGAAGGATTGCAAAGGCCCTCTCATCACCCTTCTTTACCGGTGGCTGCCACTGTAGCTTTCCTGGTAGGTGGCCACCCAGTCTCTCCTTAAAACCTAACAAAGGCTTTGAAGAATGCAACACAGAATCCTACAAGTGGGCACTCCTGGCAAGCCCACCTTGTCTCAGAACCTTCAGCGCCACAGCGCTAGATCAGGCAATATTCACTTGGCAACCCTACTCTGCCCGTTTTCTCTAGTCTCAGAAACCAGACGGGAGTCCTAGGCCTTATTCTGTTTCTCATATTCAGAATTATGCAGTCTGTAATGCTAATAAGTTAGTGAACACACTTCTGTCCAGTAGACATCTTTCCTATGAATGGTGTCGCACAAGCATGTATGATGACAGTTTATCTAAAAATTCCATCATTAATGATGTCCGGGGCAGGGACACAATCTTCCTTAGTTTGTGTTTCTGACTTTTAAGAAGCCCAAGTTAGCAAGGGACAGCAGAAAAAGATTCCTGATATTCTGACCTTAAACCACAGTTTCTCCACTCTTGAACTATGACACTGTGTAAACATCTATTTCCTTCAGGTCCAATCACAAACAAAAAATATTACTTTCTTGGACTGCAGCTGCCAGAATCCCTTGACTAGGAGCCATGCTGGTGTAAGATCCTAAGAAAAAGGAACTTTCCATTTTAGGAACTGATTTGCCATTTGCTTCAGAATTTATTGCTCTAATTTTGAAAATTACTGGTATAGGTTAAGTGTTAAGTGGGTTGACATCACCTTTTCTGTTCTCAACAGGTGTGTGACTTAGGACAGCCTAGTGCTTTCTGGTGGTTTTAACCCCTTTTTTTGTAACAGCCTACACTTTTCTTTTCTTTTGAGGGTGTGTGGATGTCTCCGTTTCCCTGCTCCTCTTACAAAAACAGAAATATCAAATGAATAGTCACAACACACATGACACTTAAGTCCCTTTCAGGACAGCATATATCGGGCCCCATTCCACGTCCTCAAAGATGCCGTGTCAATCTTGAAATCACAGTCCTGCCAGTTTTGCTCTGCTGGGATCACATCATTTCATTTCCTCACTTGAAGTCTTGGTGGTGGCAGTTGCCTTATTCTCGCCCTCCAGCTCCTCCACCCCTGCTTGTGTCATGAGATCTGCAATGTTCTTCTCCAGATCGTCAATGCGACAGCTCATGTCATCAAGTGGACGGGTGTTAAAGAAAACAGGCAGAAGGCATGCAGCTCTGTAGAATTCCCATCTTTTCACCCCAGTCGTTAAAGGGTTCTTTAAATCATGGGGAACATGTTGCCCTCTCATCACCATCATCATGAAGAAAAATGCTCCTGCTGAGAAACCAAAGTCCTCTCCATGCTCATACCTTCTGCTGCACCATGACAATCACAAGCTGACAGAGGGCCCAATGCATGAACACAACAACCTCCTCCTCTCAGGCAGGAAACAATAAAACATGTGCACATTGAAAAGGCACAAAAGACATGCATTGTGGAACAACAAACCCAGATGATATATTAATAACATAATCTTTCAGGGCAGAGAGTAGCACTCAACTCAGTCAGAAGGTTAATCCCATGGAATCAATAATGGTTTGAAACATCTGGGTCTTCAGATACTGCGATTTATGGCAACCCTAAATGGGAAGGTAAATGTGTTATTTCAATTAGGGGGTCTAACAGATCCTCCCACCCCCACCCACCCAAGTGAATTTCCAAGGCCAAGTGGGGATTCAAACCCTGTTCTCCAGTCCTACCCTACCCCTCTATCCACTACACTACACTAGGAATCCAAGCTAAGAGTAACCACCTGTATTTCAGTCTTGTGTCTTTACTGACTTATGGAAGATATTTAGGCAGTGCTGTATCTTGGTGGTCTGGGGTGCGGAGAAATCCAAAATGTCCAAATTGCTAGTTTGTATATTGTAAAGGCCTATGGCCAGAAACAATGAAGTTTGTGTGTGAATCTCAAATTGTCTATGAGGGGAAGAAGAACAAACAAAACGGCTCTTCCTGTGCCATTCACAGCAGCTTGCCACAACATCACAGAAAACAGGAGCTCTTTATAAGGAACCAAGCCATTTGAGTCATTTTTCAAGATCACCAGAACCCCACATTTACGGCAAAACCTCTGCTGAAATGGTAAAAAAATAGAAAAGGATATTTCGGCCGATTATCTGGTCCGACATGGTTTGAAACTTGTCCTGCATCTGCTGCAACAGGGTTTGCACCTGATGAGGAGAGAAGAACATGTATATTCAACTAAATCACATGCACGTTTCTAGCTTATTTAATTCTACCACGGATTTTGCATGAAGGGTCCCCGTTATCCCAGTTGGTCAACCTCAAACCTTTGGAAAAGGAAATGGGCTTCCATAACAACCCATTTCTATTGGGTGACATACAAAGCCCTAAACGGTTTGGGAATGGCTCCTACCACAAAATAATCACCCAAGAAACACTCGATCTTCTCAAGCAGGTCACTTGAGGGCGCCCACAACAAAGAAAGCCCAGACAGCAGGAATAAGGAGCCGGGCTTTCTCAGTGGTGGCCCCTCACTCATGGAATCAGCTTCCTGCTGAGATCTAAGTTTCAAGAGACATCTCAAGACATGGCTATATTTTTATTTATTTATTTATTTTAATATTTATATACCGCCCATCTTCCAAGGGAACTCTGGGTGGTTTACAATTACAATAACAATAACAACAAACTAAATAATAGAAGAGGAAAGCAATAATAATAAAAAATGAAAAGAAAAATCATAATATAAACATCCCTGGCTATTAATTCATCCTTTCTTGATTCGCTGATCTTTAATCCGCCCTTTCTGTTTGAGTTATCCCTCTGTTTTTTGAGTGATTTTTATCATTCTATTGTTGATTTAGTCCTGCTAATTCTGTTTATTTGCTGCATTTTTACACTGTATACTGTTCTTGTTTTGTTTGTTGAATTATTTGTACACCGCCCAGAGTGGCCTTGTTGCTAGATGGTGCGGTATACAAGTCAAATAAATAAATAAATAAATAAATATCCATGCCCCGCCTGCGTAACTATGGCAACCCGACCTCCTCCCCCAACACCCCATCCTCCCATCTCCAGGGCAACGGCCCCTCCCAAGTCGCCATAGCGACCCTCATGTCCCTCCCCCCCCCCCGCTCACTCCACCCATAGAGGGGGCCCTTGAGCTGTCTCTATAGCAACGCCACCCAGCCGGGCCGCGCTCTTCTTCCCTTCACCTCCCCCCCCCTGCGCTCCCGACATGCCCCGCGGCGGCTCCCCCCCCCCCGCCGCCTCACAGGCCGCCCTCACCACCGCCGTCAGGTCCTGCACGGTCTTGGGGTCCGTCTCGGCCATGGCAGCCCTCTTGGGGTTCCGTAGCTCCCTTCGTCGGCGTTCTCGGGGCCCCCTACGGGTCGCTAGGCCGGCTTTCCCCTCCCCCGCAGCTTCGGCGCCGCCGAGCCTCGGACTCTCCCAACCCTCCGCTTCCCCTGCGCCGTCCCTCGAAACGACTTCCTGGCAGGTCTCGCGAGAGTTCAGGGAGGACGGCCGAGAGAGCGAGAGGACGGCGAAAAAGAGAGGGATGCATCATGGGAAGCGTAGTCCAGACGCCCTCTGAGCCGCCCTCCCTCTTAGAAGTCCCCCCCCGTCACGCGCTTATACAGCCTTTGAGGAGGAAAGGAGGTGGGCGGAGCCTTGGAGAAAACGGCGTTTTGCCCTGCCTTCCCCCACAGGAGAAGCTGTGGAGCGCTAGGCATGCTGGGAAATGTAGTCTCTGTGTGTCATGTTCGGAAGAGAAAAGGTGCCTGATCAGCCATTAACAGGAGAAACCGCTCTAGACCCTACGGGAGCATAGAGTGGGGCTGTTCTATCCTTCCCATCTCTATCGTTTGCTTTGGGACAGGGTTCTGAACGCTATATTTATTATTATTATTATTATTATTATTATTATTATTATTATTATTATTATTATTATTATTATTATTATTATTATTATTATTATACTGTAAAAATAATGATAATAATGATAATAATGGTAATTTCTTTCCCACTTGTCTATTTTACTACTACTACTACTACTACTACTACTACTACTACTACTACTAATAATAATAATAATAATAATAATAATAATAATAATAATAATAATAATAATAATAATAATAATAATAATAATAATAATAATAGACAAATGGGAAAGAAATTAACTTTTCTGCAACATTGGTAGCATTTCTAACTAGGGCTTTCCCCCATGTAGACTCAGGACATTGGCCCTCCCATTTATGTTGTCTTAGGCATGGATGAATTCTGATTAAAAACGGATGGCTATACAATGGAAGCTCAATGTTGGGAAACTTGTTGTGGCTTTTTTTTTCTAAGTGGGGAACTGACTTTTAATTTTATTCATTTACAGTATTTATTTATTGGATTTTTATACCGCCCATCTGGCAGCAAGGTCACTCTGGGCGGTTATCTGGTTTTCTTCAGGTGGCAGGGATGGTTTCAATTAGAGATGGGCCCGAACTGAAAAATGCACCCTAAAAAAACTCAACCCGGCCAGATCATCAGTTCAATTTGTTGGTGGTTTAGGAACTGCAGCGCTCGAGGGACAGGACAGCATCCACTGCAGATACTGAGAAGGAGATATAGAGTTGTGTGTCACCAGCATATTGATGACATGAAGATCTAGAACTCCTGTTGATGACCCCTCCCAGTGGCCTCATATAGATGTTAAATAACACTGGCAAGGTGATTGATCCCTGTGGAACCCCCATTTGAGGAGCCAAGGGGCGGATTGCATTTCACCAATTTTCAGTCTCTGGGGGTGGTTCACCATGAAGGAGCAGAGCCACGCCAAAGCTGGGCCACCGATACCCAACTCAAAGACTGCCTCCCCCCAGGATAGTATCTAAGGCTGCTGAAACATCAAAGAGGACCAACAAGGACATTTTGCCCCCATTGACTTCCCTCTGCAACCTGTCTGGACTTGGTTATGACGGAGTGGTTCTCCTTCATCAAGGCTCCTCTGGACCTTCCCAACCAGGTGGAAGTAAGTCTTCTGCCCGCTGACCACACAGCCTCTTGTCTACCTCAAGTGCCTACCTTTAGCCTTCCCCATGGCCTGTCTTACTCCTTCCTCCACCAACCATTAAATTTAGGGGATTTATACAAGTGTTAACTCACTGTTTGGCAAAATGAATCAATAGATCTACTCTTGATTTGGAACAAAAGTAGCACTCTCTTCCCCCCAAAATAATTGGGATGCAGCATCCTGTGTCCCAATCCACAAACTGCCCCTAATTTGAGACTCTCAATGTGATTCATGTTCCCGTATACATGAAACCGAGCAGCAGGCATGCCTGTGTATGCAAACCTGTGTGGTATCTATTTGTCCCTTTGGGAAAGTATTTCGTCTCTGTAGAAGACGAGAGTTATCGTAGGACTGCTTTGGAAGGGAAGTGTTTGCCTCTCAAATGCCAGAGTCGTTAATTCTTTTCAACACATGCAGCACTATTGCTTTCCTTTGGGAAACGGTGTTTTGTTGCTGGCTACAGCGACTGGAAAAATGTTAATGTGCTTCAGATTGCTGCTGTGTCTTTTTGCAGCAACTTTGGTGGCCGGGTAGCTTTTTCCTGAGTCTCCTTGTCTTCCCTTCGCCTCTTCTTTCTGGTTAGATCTGAATTGCCACTTGTCTCCTATTGATCCCTCTGCTAAGGTTTTATTTCTCTGGGATACTGCTGCGCTCCAACAAATCTATTCCAACTTATTATATGCATCGTTTCTGCTCAGTTGCACCCCTGACACATACACTGGAAAAAACAATGTTAAGAAAGTTAACATTTGGAACGGTTCAGTGAGCGATTCGGGTTCATCGTAATGAAGCTGTATGCATTGCACCTACAGCGATGAGAAAATGACATGCCGATCCATATATTCATGATTTTCTATTCTAGAAGCTTTGGGTCAAATTAAAGAAACGGACCTTCTTTGTTGCTGTAACTAAGATATATCTGATCAACCTTAGTGTGAGTGGTGAATCAAGTGTTTTATATAGAGTCCATCTGGCTACTACAAAAGCCTTCAGGGTGTCTTGCAAAGCCTACATTCTACCTACTAGTGGTGCATTCAGTTTTTTTAAGTAGACGGTAATCTTAGAAGGCTTCAGGAAACCTCAAGATTTGTAGAAATGTTGGAATTTTGTGCCTTGGGGCCAGGGAGATATTCAAGACTGAATTGCCCAACAGTCAAAGAGAGAACAGCTTACTATCCCACGTCCACTAAAATCCGCTGCAAAGTGTTCTCTGATGCGGAGCATAAAATCATTTCTCCACGTCCTGTGGACTTTAAAAAAAAAAAAGTGCGGCCACGACCCCTGAAGTGCAACTCAGCGCATTTTCCAAGTATCTGGCCTCGAGGTGGTAAAATCTTGTGAAGCGGATTTTAAACCGGTACATGAGCCATGGGCAAAGACAGATGATGATGGGAAATGCAGTAAAAAAAAAAATCTGATACTTCTGCCGTGGTCAAATACCATCTCCATCATAAGCTTCCCAAGGCAAACTGTGCTTCCTTTCTCTCTGGGTGCCTCCGTGCTAACTTTAATACAGAGAATTCAAAAGAGAGAGAAAGACTAGAAACATACCTTACAAGGTTGCGGTAAAAACTGCATAAAGATGGTGCATTTCAAGCACTCAAAAGCACTATACTGATATTAGGTACTAAAATAGCTCTACTGAAAAAAACCTGATCCAGATTTCAGGAAAGAAGAGGAGACCTATAATCACCGCTATTATCGATACTCCCAAACCTGAATAATTTGTTTGTTTGTTTGTTTGCTTCAGAATTCTCCGGTCAGAACAGGTCCAGTGGCCAAGGGTCTTCTGTGGGAGACAGTAACTTCCCCAAACTCTGTGACATTCCCAGAGAGGCCATCCTTTCAAAGACTGATGAGCTGTGCATTTAAAAAACTCTACAGAAGGCAGAGCATCTGGAGATGCCATTTGCGATACTGTTCCAGTGCCGGAGGAGGAAAAGGCATCTCGGGAGGTGGGGGGAGAGAGAGAGAGCAACCTCTTGATGTGGGGAAAGTTCGCACCTTTGCTCTCCTGTCCTGATCATTTAAATCCTTGTCCCCAGATGGAATTAACCCCAGTGATGTGACATTTCTCCTTTGCCGCTCCAGTTCATTTCCAGTAAGATGCTGCTGCAGCTATCCTTGGATTGGCCCCTGGAAGTCTGCCATCTCTGAATGCCCAAAGGCACCCTTAAGGAGAGAAAGAACCTCTTTCTTTCCTGACCTCCCAATATGCAATTAATAATCGAACACCATCAAGTTGATCCCGACCTGGGGCCGCCCTTTTCCAGGGCTTTGTACATTGTGAATACTGAGATGTGACTTACCATTCCCTTCTTTTAAGGGTGTCCTGAAACCGTACAGCTTGCCCAAGGCTACACAGGCTGGCTCCCTTCCCAACAGGCACAGTGAGGAATCGAACCCCCAGCCTCTGGCCTTGCAGCCAGATACTTAAACCACTCAGCTGTCCAGCCAGCGGCACCCACACCCACGCCTAACACACATTTATGTGCCGTGTGGAACAGGCAAAAGACAAGGCGGTTGCATAGGTCAGAGAAGGGCACCTTGGAGCCCTCCAGGTATTGCTGGACTGCTGCTCCCATCATCCCCCATTACTGGTTCTGTTGGCTAAGTCTGATTAGAGTTGCTGCAAAACAACAGCAAGGAAGCTACACGTTGTCCATCTCAAGCGGTCTCAACGGGGATTTGTGTTTGCAAGGCAGAAATCGCACGCTTGCATTCTAAATTAGAAAAAATGTGTTTTCGTAATTGCTTTTAGGTGTACCCTGATGCCATTGATTCGTCATCCATCTACGCTTTGTCCGTTTGATACCGTATGCGTTGTTAAGCTGCTAGACATGGGCAAGGCAGAAATTCCTCAGTGCTGGTGTTTAGGATTTCTGTCTAAGAATGAAATGAAGTATATTCAATTATTCAAAAATGCAGGGCTTTTCATTTGCTCTGGTGTGAATAGCTTGCTCTGAAACAGTGGTTTATATGCGAACCTCTCTCAGGAAGCACATAAGATTTTCTGGGAGTTTAGAAGCAAGGTATTCAAAGAAATGTCTTAGAAGGTCATTTATTTGCTAGGAGCCTCTGACTAGACTTTGGCATTTCTTATAATTAATTTTTCTCCCAGGAGAATGATAGTCTTAAAGAATGTGCTTGCCTTATAACTCACATTTCAAGGTATGTATGGAGAGGAGAATCGGCCTCCATTCAATACCCACCAATCAACCAGGCTGAAATAGCTTATAACAGGGCTGAGTCACGCCCAGATCACCACCTAGATCAGTGGTTCTCAACCTGTGGGTCCCCAGATGTTCCTGGACTGCAACGCCCAGAAATCCTGGCCAGCTCAGCTAGTGATGAAGACTTCTGGGAGTTGCAGTCCAGGAGCATCTGGGGACTCACAGGTTGAGAACCGCTGACCTAGATGATACTGGACTTTGGTTACAAGCAGCCTTTGCCATAAAAGCATTATGAATCATAGACTTATAGAATCATGAGACCACAAGGGCCATCCAGTCCAACCTCCTACCTTGCAGGAACCCCCATCAAAGTACCCCTGACAGATGGCCATCCAGCCTCTGCTTAAAAACCTCCAAAGAAGGAGACTCCACCACCCTCCATGGCAGCATATTCCACTGCTGGACATCCCTAACCGTTAGGAAGTTCTTCCTAATGTTCAAATGGAATATCTTTTCCTGTAGTTTGAACCTGCTGTTCCGAGTCCTAGTCTCTGAAGCCATGGAAAACAAGCCAGCCCCCCTCTTCAACACAACATCCTTTCAAATATTTAAACATGGCTAACAGATCCCCTCTCAACTTTTTTGTTTTTGCAAGGCTAAACAGTGTCGTAGTTGATCATGTCATATATAGCCTTTCTATCCCCATATTTTTCAGCATCCACAAGGTGGTGGTGGTGGCGTGGAACATACACCCAACACACGATGGATATTGTGGTACTACTGTTACACATTTATGGCAGCACAAACCCTCATGGACTAGAGCCTGTTTTGTTAAATTCCTGCTGTGTTCTCCAGAACTGGAGGTACATATAGAGCACAGATGGTTAGGTATAGGATTACAGATGGTGCGATCCAAGGGCAATCAAATACAATTATAGATGGCCACAACAACAACACCTGACAATTTGTTTTCAATTTTCCAGCTCCTTTCTCCATCTTTTTCTTTAATGCTGCCTGGCCCAGTGAAGACACCTGATGGACTTTCACATGCTTATTTAGTCCTAATAAAGCTATTGCCCACCTGTGGCTTTTGGTTTTATATTAACTGCATTGGCCAACCGTTGCTGATCTCATAAATATTGTGCCATAAAGTCAGCCAACTAACACATACAATACGATTGTTGGTTGTCCTGATTCCAAGGGTTTTGCTAGAGGTTGGCGTTACCCTTTGCTGGGCCTCAAAGTAATACTTTGTGGGTTTTTTAACTGGGGTTAAAAAAAAACAAGAAAACAAAATGTGATGTAAGAGGAATTGTGACCTTTGAATGCACAGCTTAAAGCAACACAAGATAAGCAAAGGGAACATTTGTGACACTGGTAGTGAATGATGGTGCAGTTTTCCTAGCTTCCCCGAACCCCGCTAATTAAATATTGGTAGTGGAACATAAAAGCTTGCTCTCAATTACTCCTAAATGAACACAATCCCACTTATCGATCCCTTGTTCAGCAATTTCAAGTCAGCATCTGCTTTTGAAGTTTCTCAAGTCCATTTGAACATCATTAGTAGATGACCTTCTAATGAGGACCTGCTAGTTTGGAAGGCTTCACTGCCGCTTTCCTCACCTTTCCTGAATCACGAGGTTTATACAATCGGATGAGTAATCTCTCCTGCAGTTTGTTTAATGGTTCTGTTTGTGTCCCAATGAGCACAACGTGGCACACATGGTTTTCTTCCTAAGCTTACCACCAACTTTTCCCAGACTGAAGAAGCTACTTGGATAAGTAGCAGAACATTTGACCCCACAAGAAAGGAAGTCCAGTTACCATGACTCATCTCCCAGATAACCTCACGCAGATGATGGAGAATCTCCATCGTAACACCCTAGAGTAGTGATGGCAAACCTTTAAGAGACCTAGTGCCCAAATTGTGATTCAAAGCCCATTAATTTTTTGCAAAGAGCCAATACAGAAATTTAACCTCAATACAGGTGGCTGTGAAGGGGCAATGTCATGTGCCCACAGAAAGGGCTCCAAATGCCACCTTTGGCACCCGTGCCATCGGTTCGCCAACACTGCCCTAGAGCCCTAACCCTAACCCTTGACCACAGAATCACGGACAAGTGGATGTGGAAGGTGTCCATAAGGCTGTCTAGCCCAACGCAGGATCCAAATCAAATTTGATCTGACAGATGGTTGCCCAGTTTTCTCTTGGATGCCTCCAGTTTCGGGGGGCTCAACCCCTCCTGAGCTAAGTGGCTCCATTGTCAGATTGCTCAGTCTAACAGTTAAGACGTTTTTTCCTGCTGTTCAGCCCAAATCTGCTTCCTGTAACTGAAGCCCATTATGATGTGTCCAACTCTTTGGAATCATTGAGAACACATCTGCCTTTCCTCTCTACGATGACCTTTCAAGTATTTGAAGAGTACTGCCCTGTCTCCCTCGAGTCTTCTTTTCTGAAGGCTAAACATGCCTTGTTTACATTCTTTCTTCATAGGGCTGGTTTCCACTCCCAATCCTTGTTGCCTTCCTCTGATCTTGCTCCTCTGACCTTGCTCCATGTGGTGTCCAGAACCTGACACGATACTCAAGAGGAGCCCTAACCAATGCCAAATGGAAACGGAACTAGAATTTCACGGGATTTGGAGACTATACTTTACTTCTGTTAATGTAGCCAGATCACACTGTTGCTACAAGAAGCCAGAAGGTGTTTCTCGCTTAATGCAAAAGAAAGACTGCCAAACTTTCATTTGAACCTACTGAATGAACTAGAGCTGGGTCTTCTTTGAAACATATGTTAATGTACAGTGGTACCTCGACTTAACGAATTTAATCCGTTCCGAATGCATGCCCTTAAGTCGAACTACTCTTAAGTCGGGGTACCTATCTAAAAATTGAAAAAATAAGGTAAAAATGAAAAAATGAAAAAAATTGTAAGTCGAACATACCATATCTAAAATTTGTAAGGCGGCAGTTAAAATGCCAACAGTTTTCTGCTCTTAAGTTGAATTGCTCTTAAATCAGGGTACCGCTGTATCAGAAAGGGAGGTCCTCCTCATTATTTTGAGACTTTACAGTAATTAGGGGAAATAGTTTGAAAAAAAGACCTTTCTCTCAACAAACAGATGTGTGGAGGGGGATGGGAAACAGATTTATCAGCTGCATTGCAGTTTTACGGAGCTGGTTTACAATGTTTCCTTGCATTCAACATTCCCTGGCTATAAAATAATCCAGGGTTGCCTCGAATGGATCAAATTAATTCTAAGCCCTGCATGCGCTGCCCCCATTTTCCAATGGCAATTAGCTCTTGTGAAATGTCTCACATGTGCTCAGAATTTGTAAAGGGATTTTGATGCCCGCATTCCTGCTGTTTTGTCCTGCTGTGCATTCCCTCCCAGCCTCTTTGAAGGCAGTCAAGGTCAAGCAAAGAGGGAGTTAGCATGAAGCCCAAGTGTTTTCCATAAGCTTTCTACCTTCTCTCTTTAAGGGCTGCAGGATCAGGGTAGAGGGGATGGGAGTATTAAGAATGGGCCTTTTTACATGACCCCTAAGATCTGCTGGCCACTTAAATTAGGACCAGAGATCTTAGGGGTTCGTCGCTCTCCCTCTGTCCCCACCCCCCTCCGCACTTCCTGGTTGCTGGCTGCCTGAGGGAGGGAGAAAAAGAGAAAGAAAAGCATGCCGCTCAACTCCTTCTGCCTCTAGTCTCTGTAAAAGTAGGTCTTAAAGGGGCGGGAGCCAAAAAGCAGCAAACAGAAGCGAGGAGAGCCCCACACTCACTATCCTTACACTGCATCAAAGATTTTTCACCTCCAAAGAGAAGGTACAAGAAAAGTGTGCTGGGTCGCGCTAAAGTGGGCAGGGTCGCACTTAATTGTCTGCAAACTCCGGAGCTGGTGGGGAAACATTTTTAAGCTCCGGAGCTTGCAGCCATTTGCAGTGGAGCTTAGGGGTCGTGTATAAACGCCCAATGAAGTAAAGTCAGTAGAAGCACCAAGTGTTGCTTCCTCTCTTTTTAAGCCAACCCTTGCCTGCCTGACCTCTGACATCACAAGAGCCTTCCCTTCTGACATCATCAAGTTCAGCTTTCTGTTTCACTCCGTGCCCAAACAGATGCAAAACAGGACACCCAGAGGAAGGCATAAACACAGGCACTCTCTTATAGCGTTCTCAAGTCTGAAGGCACCAGATGAAGGTTCAAGGAAGTTCTGAGCTTCTCCAGGCGTGAGGTCAGGAGACAAGTCTTGGGGAGAACAACACCGGAGGAGGTGGAAATTAGTTTTTAGGATAAGGCAGGCATGTCCAAATTTCGGCCCTCTTGATGTTTTAGACCACAACTCCCAGAATTCTAATTTTTAATTGCCAGTGGCAAAGAGCTCTGAGAGTTGCACTCCAAAACATCAAGTTTGGACATGCTTGGGGTAAGGTGTTACACTACAGCATTGGTGGCCAAACTTTGGCCCTCCAGATGTTTTGGACCACAACTCCCACAGTCCTTTGTCATTGGCAATACAGGCTTGGAATTCTGGGAGTTGTGGTCCAAAACATCTGGAGGGCCAAAGTTTGGCCACCACTGCACTACAGCCTAGGCAGCTGTTTGTTCCCATTCCTAGCTGATTCCTGAGCACACCATTTTATACTTTTGAGTTAATCTCCTTGTCAACCTTTGCCCGTCCATCCTCTGTGACATCATATGTACCTTCTTCTGCCCTGTGATGTCATAAAGGCTGATCAGGGTTCTGATGCTCGATCCAGAAAAACACTAGGACAGGAGGAGCAGGCACAAATCTTCTTCATTTGAGTTACTGATACTTCATATAACTTTGTTATAAGAACATAAGAACATAAGAACAGCCTTGCTAGAACAGGCCACAGCCCATCCATTCCAGCATTCTGTCTCACACAGTGGCTCACCATTTGCTTCAGGGTATTCCCAAGCAGATGTCTTCACCTGCTTACGATTCCCTGCAAATGGCATTGAGAGATCTCCTGCCTTTCTCTCCAACCTGGAGGTTGTCCTTAGGCATCCATAATGATAGCCATTGATACCCTTGTTCTCCATGAACTTGTCCAATCCTTTCTTAAAGCTGTCAAGGCTGACAGCGGTCACCACTTCTTCTGGCAGGGAGTTCCACAGACCAGTGATCCTCTGGGTGAAAAAGTATTCTTATGGAGTGCCCCCTAGTTCTAGTGTTGTGTGATAGGGAAAACAGCTTTTCCTTATCTACTTTGTCCACACCATGTATGATTTTATAAACTTCAATCAGATTCACCTCTTAGGCACCATTGTTCAAGAGTGAGGAGGCCCAGCTGTTGCAGCCTCAGATAATAAGGAAGGTGTTCCAGTCCCCTAATCATTCTGGTTGCTGGACAGATCCCTGCTGATTTGGAATGCTCAGTCTGACTTGGCTGAACAGCTACTTTTGAGACTTCCACATTAGGACCAAAATTTGAGGAACACCAGCACAGTGATGGGAAGAGCATGTGGTCATATCTGAAGGCCTAGTCTCCTGTCCAAGCAATACACAGGCATAATGGTGGTGAGAGGATGTTCAAGAAAGTATACTGATCTAGGCAGTTGCTGAAACCGAAATAATAATGCAATCTTTACGATGGAGCTCTGTTCCTTTAGCCTGGTCCCAAAGGGTAACTCTGAGGCAGCTGAGAATGTTTTACTGTCCCCTTATTTGTTATTCAGTGTTTCCTTTTTCTTTTAGTGCCATCTGTTCTGCAGTGTGATGCAAAGGACTTATCAAATGCTAGAGGTGCATCAGGCATTTTAAAAGCTCATTTCGCTGCACCCTGCTCGATGCTCTAATTACTTTTCAAACTTTGTTAAATGAAAAGAGTGGATCACTGGGAGAGGGAGCAGCAAAGGAAGAGAAGCATATTTGGTGTCTGTGCGGTGTTAATCTTGGGCAGCCTTGCAAGGTTGCAGAGGGGATATAGCTGCCACTTGGATGGGACAGGAGAAGGAGGGATGAAGGAACTCAGGAAATGGAGCCAACAGGATGTTTCCTACATGTATGCAGCCAGACACATCCTGGTTTGATTGTCGTCATTCTCGGGCACAATTCAAAGTGCTGGTTTTAGCCTGCAAAGCTCTATACCAGGGGTCCTCAAAGTTTTCAAACAGTGGGCCGGTCCACCACCACCCAGACACCACCAGGGGCCGGATCACAGTCCAAAAGCAGCTGCGGAGGCTGGCTTGCTCACAAAACAGGGGGTAGATGGGGGAGTTGCAATTGGTCCCAGGGGCCGGATTCAGGACCTTGGGGGTCGCATCCGGCCCCGGGGCCTTAGGTTGAGGACCCCTGCTCTATACGGTCTGAGTTCTAGCTAACTCAAGGATCAAATCTCACACTATGAACCGGCTCAAGCGCTAAGGTCATCAGGAGGGGCCTTTCTCTCCATCCCGCCACCCTCACAGGCACGTCTCGTGGGAACACATGAAAGGGCCTTCTCGTCAGCCGCACTCAGACTCTGGAACTCCCTCCCACTAGAGGCCAGGGGTGCCCCATCTCTGTTGTATTTCCGGAAACAGGAAAGACCTTTCTCTTCAGGCAAGCTTTCCCTGAATGATGGACTACCGGCCATGTGACTTTTTGATGGATTACCAGGCATGATTACATTGACTGATCTCATAAGAACACCTGTGTTTTCTATGTTAGTTTCCATCCTTCATAATGGATTTTTTTCTTTTAACTCTTTGCGTGCTCTTTTTAGCTTTAATGTTACCTTTTAACGTTGTAAGATGTCTCTTCTCATTCCCTGTTCTTAATCTTGAATATGTCTTAAATGTTCTGAGCTGTATATTGTCCCTCATTACTGTAAACCACCTTGGGTCTGGTCCTTTTCCAAGGAGAAAGGCAGGGTAAAATTATTCAGAGTAAAGAAAGAAACACAGGGAGTGGGGAATTTGTAGCTTTCTAGATGCTTTTGTACTCCAAATCCCCTCTGTTCAAGATAGCAAGGAGAAAGTAAGTGGCTGATGGGGGTTGAGGTCAAAACCACTTGGAGACCCACAGTTTCCCTGCCTTAAAACCTTAGGTAAAGGGGTCTTTTTCAGCCTCCTTCTCATTAAAACCCTTCAAGTGGAGGAATGAAACAAACAGTTGCCTACAACAGTATTTTTCTACACCACTCTATGACATTTTGGGGACCAGTATAGCTACAGGACATGCCCTTTTAAAGCAGCAAGGATTTTTCCAATTAATTATTTCCTTTCCACGGGGCCTCTCATTGAAGTTCTTGGAAGCTCAGTGGCAAGCAGTGTGGCTGATTTAATTAAAAGCATTGCTGCTCCAACTAGAGTAATGAGTAGAAATTTCAGCTGGTAAGCAGCAAACTTTCTGATTTAAGACTTTCCTCTAGGTACATCACATTTAGGTGTCTGAAAGGTTGGGTGCAGTATTATGGTATCTGTAGTCCAGGAAAAAACCCAAATCCCATCTGTATCACATACCCATTTATGTTTGGCTTAATGGCAAGAATTGCTGACTGCTGCCTCGTGTGGTGAACCACGCAACTGCAGGCACTCAAGGAGGTTTCAAGAGCTGCTGACTGCTGCCTCGTGTGGTGAACTTCATGACTGCAATCATTTGGTTCTAACTCCACCCACCCAGTGCTATTTATTGGTTCTTTCTGAGAAGGAGGGACTATACGCTGGCGACAAATTTTTGGCACCCCAGATGTTTTGGCCTACAGTTCACAGAATTCTGAGCCTAGATTGCCATTGACAAAGGACTGTGGGAGTTGTGGTCCAAAACATGTGGAGTGCCGAAGGTTCGCCATCACTGGACTATAAGATCTACATCGTTGGTCCTCTAACCTGAGCTAAAATAATAATAATTGGCTTGATCCCAAAGTGTTGAATTAAAAGTCAAAACAGTCCTTTATTGTCCCAGAATAATTATGTATTCCATTTTTGGGGGGGGGGAGAGAGAATGGAATCTTATTGATATTTTATTCATCTGATCTCCTCTTTTCACAC
Organism: Phrynocephalus forsythii; assembly: GCA_029282475.1. Classification (NCBI taxonomy): domain Eukaryota; kingdom Metazoa; phylum Chordata; class Lepidosauria; order Squamata; family Agamidae; genus Phrynocephalus; species Phrynocephalus forsythii. The sequence goes on from JAPFRF010000013.1 coordinate 7,306,234, forward strand.
AACAGAGAGGACCTCACACAAAAATGCTGCAGTGCAGCAAACTGATTATGATACCTGGAAACTTCCCCAGGAATGAGGTTAATGTATGAAATATAGTTATCATTCTAGAGAAAGATATTATTTTTGCAGCTATAGCTAAAATGATCTCTCTCACCTTGGATTCCTCAAACTTAGCAGTTTTGGGAATTCTGACTGGGATTAAAGTATCCCCTCGTGTGGTCACCAAAATCTCATCTCACTCTATAACTTCATTGGGGATTTCCATACTGTGAGCTTCATTGGTTAGTATCTTACTGAGCACAGAATTCCAAAAACTCAGGGTGCAGAAAAGGGGTTTTGTTTCTTGCTCTTCTGTTGGTTCGTTCATGATGTTTCCCAGAATGCACTGTGGGTTCTCAAGGATTCTGGGATTTGCTAGTCAAACACACGGACTACGTCTCGCAAAACCTTTTCGAAGAAGCATACATAATTTTGGGCCTTTTCACACGACCCCTAAGATCCGCTGGCCACTTAAATTCGGACCAGAGATCTTAGGGGTTCGTCGCTCTTCCTGCGTTCCCACCCCCTCCGCACTTCCTGGCTGCTGCCTGCCTGAGGGGAGGGAGAAAAGGAGAAAGAAAAGCATGCCGCTCACCTCCGTTCTGCCTCTCGTCTCTGTAAAAGTAGCTCTTAAAGGAGCGGGAGCCAAAAAACAACAAACAGAAGCAAGGAGAGCCCCGCACTCACTATCGTTACACCGGATCAAATAATTTTCACCTCCAGAGAGCAGGTACCTGAAAAGTGCGCTGGGACGCACTAAAGTGGGCGGGGTCGCACTTAATTTCCTGTAAACTCTGGAGCTGGTGGGGAAACATTTTTAAGCTCTGGAGCTGGGAGCCATTTGCCCTGGAGTTTATGGGTCATGTATAAACGCCCTTTGTCTAACAAAAGCAAAACAAAGCCTGCCCACACCCTCATTTCAGCCACACTTTAATCAGATGGAGAGCTACAGTACTTCGGCATCTGTGCCTGGAAATTTGGAGCACTGACAATTTATTCATGGAAATGAAGAGTACTTGGGCATCTTCTTTCAGGGTCAAAACCTCCTGCCATGTAATCTACTGGGCTAAGGCAGCTGAGCTAATAAATGTGATAAGTCCGGGTCTTCTTGACCTTATCAGCTTGCGCAGTAAAGCACCAGATAACTCCGCTGCCCCCCTCTTCTCATGGGGCGTTTGCCATTTACCGCAGCAAGACTAATTAAACTCAAAATGGGGGTGGGGTGGAGAAAAACAAACATTTTAAAAAAATAAATAAGATTATCACCCCCCTTTTCCTTGTTAAAAAATCTACTGCCTCACATCCATTAGCACCCCATTGCAAAGTGAGACACGTACTCCCAGGATGACATGTAATGGGTTTATTTTCTGTTCAATCCTCTAATTGCCATGAAGTTAACATGATGAGTACAACTGGTGAATTGACCACAACAGCTATGAATACAACAGAGGCATCCAATAGCTACCATTTGGTTGGCCCTCATGCCACAATCAAATCATAGATCTTCATGGCTTCAAGGTAAGGATGTGAGGAAGGTGGTAACATCTTCATGGCTATGACTTCCAATATTCATGGCCACCTCCGCCATCATGGTGGTGATATCCCATTCCTGTTGCTGCCACAATGGCCTTTCTTCATTCTGGTTGGTCAACAGTGTGCAGGAACAGACTTTCCATTAGGCTGTGGCATTTAATACCACTAGCCAAAAGGAAGAGAGGAAGCTGCTATGGAGAATCGCAAGCAGACCATGAATGACAGCAGGTTTTCATCTTCCAAAATAAGCCTATTTGTTTTTAAAAGATGAGTTAGATATTAGAATGGTGCAGCAGTGCTTCAGTGTTGGGACTGTAATTAGGAAGGAAGAGGTGGAGAAACCCAATGTTGCTAACAACACCCATTAAGGATCCTTGCTACCCCTGATTGCTTTGAAACTTCTTAATCGCTTCATCACAATACAATGACTAACACCTATTGTTCTGCATAGGACAAGTTTCCTCTTTCCCACAACTTAAAAAACCCCAGTCTCACTCACTCTGTACCCAAAACGCAGAGAGAACTCCTAGTTCCCTGAGCTCCTTGCCTTCTGAAGATGTCAGCCACAGAGTATGGCGAAACATCAGGAAGAAAAACTTTCAGAACATGACCAAACAGCCCGAAAAACTCACAACAGCTATTGCTTGGGTATGTTTCCACCTGTCATTGATCCTGACTCCACGCACCTTTTCTCTCCAAGGCTGAAACTTTTATTAATTCAAAAAGTCCACTGTCACTTCGCTTAACACCTAACTTTGCTAGTGGTGACTGCAGTAAATAGTAGTTACTGTTGTCTTCATCAAACAAGAGTATCAAGTCTCCATTTCCCCCTACTATGTATCACCCTAGTGAAGAGTCCAGATGACTTCCAAAGCAATTCCAATAGGACCTGTTCAACATGGCAGTAATGTGAATCCAGGACTGAGTCTGAAATCTACGGATTGCATCCTGTTTCCGACTAGTCTGCAGTAGATAACCACCCAGAGTTTTTTTTTTTAAATGATTGGCACTGTAACTAAGTGTGTGCTGTCCACTATGGAAACCCTTTCTGGAATGATGATGATGATGATGATGATGATGATGATGATGATGATGATGATGATGATGATGATGATGATGATGATGGCGACGACGACGAAAGAATCCTGAGAAGTTGGTGCCTGGGACTATGCAGCTTCTCCAAGGCTATTCAAGCTCGCAATTCTCCCAGAAGGCACATTTTGCCTGAAAACTTTGCATTTTTGAATAAAACAACTTAAAGTCTCAAGCTTCTCTCTTTGTGTTTTTTTTTAACTCCCCATTTCTCTTCTGCCCCCAAATTCATTTGCTAATTGTTAACGGCTGCACTGGAAAAATCTGGGCTTATTATTTCATCCAAATGTTCTGATAGAATCCATGAATCATTCTCGTACTTTAAATTCACGGGAGCAGAGTACATTTTCCTTGAAGGGCTGTAACAAGATTCGTTTGGCATTTCCATTGCTCCTGACACACAAAGCGGGATGCATTTAATTATAAGAAATAATTTTTCCTTGTGTGTGGAGGTGAATAGCTAATGATTTCCAACGTGGCTTGGTCAGGATGGAGCCTTATCGGCAGGTTGCTTTGAAGGAAACGGCTATTCAAAAAGGAGCTGGCTAAGAGAGACATGGAAAAGACGTTTTCAATTGCCCAGTGCTTGAAAATGTTATGTTTGAAGGGTTTCAGTTCTCAGCTTGCCTTAGCAAGCCCTCTGGATGGGACATTCTGAGAAATAGCTTTTCCAAAGCTCTGTAGAATAGCCATATTGAAGGAGACACATATTATTTTCATTAGCAGGTCTTTCATTCTTATTCATCTTTACTGATCTTTGTTTTTTGAATATGTGTTAACGGTTTTACTGTAGATTTAGTTGTGTTGCTTATTTATTTTTATGTTGTTTCACATTGTATATTGTTCCATTTTTTCCCAAGAGGGAAATGGCAGAAAAAGGGGGAACTGAGAAAGGCGGCATAGTATGCCTGCAAATACAACCAAATTGCTTTAAAAGGGGGTGCAGGAAGCAATATAAAAAAAGCACCACCTCCAGTGGTTGTGGCAAGAAAAACCAACACAGAGGTCAAAAACTGGCGATTTGAAAAGCGGACAGTGATTGTTAAGGCGATATGTCTTTAAGGAAAAGGCGTTTCAAATCTAAAGTGTGGTAGCAGTCTGGAAAGGAGGTGCAGTGGGGAATTGAACTCCATACCTCCAGCTTTGCAGCATGCTTCCACTGATCTGAAGAGGGGAGGCAGGATAACTCTTTGTCAAGGCTGCACAGGACACAAAAGAGAAACACGGTCAAATCCTGCTGGGCAAAGCAGTCCATGAGCATCTCTGTAGAAGCGTTTCATCTGCCCGGCGGTGCCAGGCAAAGCCTTAAGTTCAAAACAAAGGCAGACTGTTTACCATTGGGGAAAGAGACAGAGCAGAAGATAACAATCAAAGCTGAATTGATTTCATTATCTCAGATTTCTGGTTACTTTAAACACAGGAATTTAGAGGATTAAGTTTTGACCTTCCCTTTCCTTCTTCCAGGGGTTTAAATGAGGAATTTCTGAGTTTCCTTCCTGGCCTAGTTCTCTGGGAAGGTTAGTTTGGCTTTGTTTTCATGGTTGCAAAGGAGTTTTACAGGGCTTCCTCCCTGGGCTGGTGGGCAACAGAGGATCAAAAATGTCCCAATGGTTGGTGCCACATTTGGGGCATTACCACGGTTTCTGTCCAGGGCTTGCAGTTAGAGGTTTCCCTAAATTCCTTTTTCACTGAGGTGGAGAAGAGTTAAATTGAACCCCACCCCCTCGAGAAAAGAGGCAGATAAATTCAAGGATGTGGCAGGCTGGAATGAATGCTTATTTGTGGGATATGAGCGTCAACCTAGAGGTTTGTTTATTGCCAGTGGTAAGAGGGAGGAGGGGAAGGAACTGGTCCTGTTTTAATCTGCAGAAGTTACTCTCTTCCCTGTCTAAGGCTGACCTTCTGGGACCCACGAGAGCACAGGCTGGAATGACCCAAGGTGACATTTGAAGCTAAGGCACATCACGGCTGCAGACAAACAAAGCAACAGGTCTAATTGGAGCCAGGGGCAGAGAGAGAGAGAGAGAGAGAGAGAGAGAGAGAGAGAGAGAGAGAGAGAGAGAGAGAGAGAGAGAGAGATGTTTCTCTGTGTCTCCAAATGTGAAGTCCCAGCCTCCCATGGGGAAATATGGCACAAAGTGTTTGCAGAAACTTTTTGCAGAATTCGAGAATGTTTGAGGGTACAAGATGAAGTGGGTAACACCGCAGAGTAGGCAGGAGTCTTGATAACCGATCCACACTATAGCTGATCTGCAAGAAGGGGTGACCCGCCAATATGCATTGTTGATGCGAAACTTTAGCAATTCAAGGCAGGTCGTCTTAACAGCAAGCTCAGCCGGCGCATCCAGTTCCTTTGGGGACCAATTTAAAGCTGATTTACCTTTTGTTCTCCTTTCTCCAGCTCTAAATGAGGTTGCTCCATTGGAGGCGATCCGTTCTGCGGATTTTACGGCTTGGCACGCTTGAGCCTGCAAAGAGAGAGGATTCTCGCCAGGCGGCATAGCAATCAGGTCCAGAAATGGAGAAGTTTTTTATCCTGTCTCCAAGGACATTTCAATCAGTTGTTCATCCCTCCTTAACATAAATCTCTTCCCCACCACCAACACCAACACCACCGGCATGCTTAACGTCTAGAGCACATATGACCGTATGAAAATAGCTCATTCTTTTAAATAGAGCATTGTCCCTTTTAAAGCTAGTGTAATGGTTGACTGCAGCTGCCTAGATGCCCTAAGCACATCCAATCTCGCCTGATTTCAGAAGCTAAGCAGGGTCGGCCCTGGTCAGTACTTGGATGGGAGACCACCAGGGAATACCAGGTGTTGTAGGCGCCTGGAGTAGGAACTGGCAAACCACTCCAGTATTCCTGCCAAGAAAAACTCCATGGACATGGGGTCATGAAGAGTCGGTCACGACTGTAACGACACAACACACAATGGTTGACTGCATTGAATCCCCTCGCAATGATCATATTCAGAGTCCAGTAGACCTCACTGCTGCTCAAAAGCCTTGAAAGAAAGCCCGATGCCAAATATTGGTTTAAGTCTCTGGCTACAGAGCCAGAGGTCGGGAGTTCGATTCCCCACTGGGACTCCTTGACCGGAGCAGGACATGAAGATCCATAGGACCCCACTAGGTTGCAGACTTTGGGCAGGGGCTGATTTCTTTGTCTTTGGACTATGGCTCAGTGTCCATGCTGGCTAGGGATTCTGGGTGTTTTATTGCAAATAAGTAACTTTGCAAAGCTCTGTAGGGTTGCTGTCTGGTGTATTTTAGAACCTTGTCAAGGAGAAAAGATTTGGATGGTTGGCAAGGACATACACCAGTGGTGGCGAACCTTCGACACTCCAGATGTTTTGGACTAAAACTCCCACAGTCCTTTGCTATTGGCAATCCAGGCTTGGAATTCTGGGAGCTGTGGTCCAAAAAACCTGGGGTTTCTTCCCTTACCTGAAAGGACTGAGCCTCCTGGGCTTAGCCGTGGTGTAAGGAAGAGTTAAAGTCAAACCTTCCTCCTTTAGGTAACACACAGAGTATACCTTGTTGGGCCAGTGTGTTGTTTGACCAGGGTCTACAACAATGGTGTAAGCCAGTGGTTCCCAAACCTAGTGGCACTACTTGGAGCAGCCACATGACAGTAAATTCACAGTACAAGAAGCCACTATGCACGGAAAGAAACCAAAAAAGAAGTATTCAAAGTTCAACAAATGACAAATGAAAATCAATATACTGATATAACAACCTATCGGGGTTTAATTTTTTTAAAAAAATAGTGCCACGGGAAGACAAAACAAAATGCAATTTGATGCAATTTGATCCATGGGGGGTCACAGAAGTTGCGTAACAATAAAGTGCGTCCTTGGAGATACAGGAACAGCAACAAAACCACGTGACCGCAACAAGATTTACTACACAATCTAGTTTGTTGCGGTACAAATTGGACATGGACTAAAAGCCAATGTACACAGGTCTGCCCATGATTCAGAACTGCTCCTATAAGGGATACAGATCTCACTGGGTTAAAAAACACAGCAGACACAATGGCATCATCTCCATCTGTCCTGTGAAACTTTCTTGTTCCTTTTGAGGAAAGAATTAGGTGATGCAATGTGCACATCATTAAAAGAGGAGGGAGTTGTTGTTTTTCAGATAGAGAAAAACAGCTGCTTAATCACCTTGTTTCATTAGGTCTGTTGCAAATTAGCTTGGGTTACTATTTAAAAAATCTTTTGATTGGTCACTGAGATGCAAACATTTGCAAGTCTAATTTCTCAGGCTCATAACAAAGAAGGATGGTGCTTTGAGAGGGGAAGGTTATCTCAACCCAAGTGCCTCCACTCTGGGACATTTTCTTTGGATCAGGATGTGCGGATTGTCAGAACAGCGTGTGCACATCACAGTTCATCATCTCCCCCATTTGTCCACAATGGAAATGGAAAGAAGCTCTGAAGAAAGCAAAGTAAAGCAAAGTGTTCTGCTTATATACCGCCCCATACCACTTCAAGTAGTCTCTGGGCGTTTAACAATTTTAATAACTATATGAACCTGTATGAACCATATGAACCTACCTGGCAATTAAGATCGAGCCAGGGGCCCTCCTGAAAGAGCCATCCCTCAAGGAGGTGAGAGGGATGGCTTGCAGACACAGGGCCTTCTCGGCAGCTGCCCCCAAGCTATGGAATGCCCTCCCGATTGAGATCTGCCAGGCACCAACATTGACTACATTTTGGCACCAGGTAAAAACCTTCCTGTTCCAGAAGTTTTTTAATTGATACAATATAGACTGTGGGTCCTCTGATGACAATTTTAGGATAATGATTTTAGTGTAAGGTTTTTATTATTGTTTTGATTCTTTATTGATATGCTATTTTTAACTATTTTTAAACTGTTTTAATTGTTTTGATTGTAAGCCGCCCAGAGACCTTTTGGTAGTGGGCGGCATATAAGTTGTAAAAATATAAATAAATGAATGAATAAATAAATAAATGAAGACTACACATTGGCGCCTCCCCCCCCCCCAGCAAGCTGGGTACTCATTTTACCGACCTTGGAAGGATGGAAGGCTGAGTCAACCCTGAATCTGCTACCTGGGATTGAACCCCCAGGTTGTGAGCACAGTTTTACCTGCAGTACAGTCATTTAACTACTGCGCCACAGGGCTCCTTAAGAAGATGCCAAACCTCAAATTGAATCATAGAGAGACTGTCACTGGAGAAAAAAAGAGAGTTAGACATCAATTCTCTGAAGCTTTCCTGTTGCCTTTTGACCAGACATGGTGCATAATAAGCTAGACTTTGAGTTTTATGCACTTCAGGTTGCTTCAGGATTGGTTAGTCCAACACTTTTTCCATGTTGGAAGCCTCAATGCAGTCAAGGTTTTCAAGAGTGACCGATTGGCTTCAGAATTTGGACAAGGGTCCTTTTCTACAGTCCGATGGCTTCCCCAGGATGGGTGACTAACGCCCATGTTGGTGTGGTAGTGCAAAAATAAACAAGCAAGCTAGCAAGTGGAGAAAAGGTGTCGTGGACATGCAATGCTTTCCTAAAGTTGATGCAACACAGCGAGCCCTTGAGCCATATCAGGCGAAACGCCAGGCCCCTAAACTGCTCTTTTAATTAAGTCTGATTATGAAATTAAGCAAGAAGTGGGATTTGGATGGCGGCAATATCTGACTCTTAACTGCCTCCACCAAGCCGAATTGAATTACACAAGGACTCAATGTTCCTTTCAACATATTGCCTTTTTCTGGAAGGAAAAAACACAGCACGGAGAAAGAAATCTAAGAAAAGAGGCTTCCTGGCACAGTCTGAACGTATTGGGGCAGGGTGGGTGGATGGGTGGGGAGCAGGCTGTTAGAATATATATATTTATTCTTGAGTCTTGAGTTGGTTTATTCCAGGGGTATTCAAACATCGCCCCCCCAGATGTTTTGGACCACAACTCCCAGAATTCCAAGCCTGTATTGCTAATGACAAAGGATTGAGGGTGCTGTGGTCCAAAACATCTGAAGGGCAAAAGTTTGGACACCATTGGTTTATTCCCATTGGGATACCTTCTTTCTAGCACCAGAGAGGCTGGGATCTTGTCACCGATGATAGCTCAGGATAAACAATACCCAGTGCTGGCTACTTGTAAGCCATTTGTGTCAAGTAAGGTAACTTTGATGAAAGAAATCAACCCCGAATGTTCACTGGAAGGAGAGATTTTGAAGCTGAGGCTCCAGTCCTTTGGCCACCTCATGAGAAGAGAGGACTCCTTGGAAAAGTCCCTGATGCTGGGAAAAATCGAAGGCAAAAGGAAAAGGGGACAGCAGAGAATGAGATGGCTGGACGGTGTCATAGATGCAACTAAAATGAATTTGACAAAACTCCAGGAGGCAGTGGAGGATAGGAAGGCCTGGCGAGCTCTGTTCCATGGGGTCACGAAGAGTCGGACACGACTGAACGACTGAACAACAACAACAACAAAGGTAACTTTTAACAAAATGTATGTAATATAATATTTAACAGATTCAGAATGGTTTCTGTGTACAAATGCATAGTCATTTGTCAAGACACAGGTGAACAGTGTAATCACATGAAAAGGTCTGAATAATTATATCCAGGTGCCATGGATAACCGATTAACATTGTCTGCCGGGGGGGGGCTGCCAAAGGGGGCTTGTGACCTCTTCCAAACAGGGCAAGGGGGTCACCATTAGGTGCATTAGAAATGTTGGGGAAGTCCATCACGGCTGGCTTTTCAGAATGAGAATCTGAGCCTGCTGGTAGCATCCTTATTTATATGCCCAGAGCTTCTAGCTAAGCTTTCAACCCATTCCCTCTTTGCGAGTGGCTTTCTTTTTGCCTTCTGTCTGCTGTGTTCATTTCCTCCACAAATGTCTGCTTTCTGCGTGCTTTATAAAGCCAAGAGGCAGTTCATCCTTTGGCTTAAGAAAATGTGCTGGGGCGGGGTGGGGGGTGGGGATGACAGGATTGCCGTAACAATCTGCCATCATGAGCCGTTCAAAATGAGCGATGCCAGGGTGTAAAATGGCAGACTTTTCTTCCTGGAAGGGAGAGGAGACTTTTGTCTGTTCTCACTCTCCCAACCCTCAGTTTGAGTGGATATCCCCTAGTTCTGGTATTTTGTGAGAGGGAGAAGAGTGTCCCTCTATCCACTTTACTCATGCCCTGCATTATTTTGTACGTCTCAGTCATATGCCCCCCAGCGCCTTTTTTTCCAGATGAAAGAGCCCCAAATGTTTTAGCCTTTCCTCATAAGGGAGGTCCCCCCAGGCCAGTAATCATTTTAGTTGTTCTCTTCTGAACCTTTTCCAGTTTTGCTATGTCTTAGCCACTGGCTGAGGTATTGTGCGAACTGAAGTCTGAAAATAAAAAAGAGCCACTTTTCCACCTATGGGTTGACTACTGGAAGCAGACGTTGGCAAAAGAGAGAAGAAAAGAGCAACTGAGTATCACTAACAGGGCAAATTAGCATAAGGGAGGCAATCCTTTTACTCAAAGCAAACACAAGAATTGACATAAATGGGGAAAGAGCGAATGATGTTACCCAGGGGCTAAGAGAGGTACAAATCAGAAAGCCCTGGGTTCAGATCCTTAGGAACCCAAATACCCTATTGCAGGGGTTAGGGACCCAACCCGACCCGCAATAATTAAAAATCCACAATATGGGGATGCTAAGTCAGGTCAGGACATGGGGGCATGGCACTGCCCTGAACAGGCCTCCAACAGCCTTCCCGGGCCCCAATATTGGTTTCTTGCAATCCAGAAGTCGCTTCCGGTTTTTCGGAAGTCACTTCCGGTTTGTCGGAAACCACTTCTGGGGCCTTTGACAGGCCCGGGAAGCCCATTGGAGGCCCATTTGGGGCAGCCAAAGGTCTGGGTTTTAAGTGCAGTAGGCCTCAAACAGGCCCAAGCAGCTTGCCCCAGGGGCCCTTGCCTTTCATATACTGCGGTCCCGCAATATACCGGGACCGCAGTATATGAACCGTGAAATGGCGGGGGACCACTGTATCAGTCTTAAGGCAAGCCACTCATGCTCAGCTTCAGAATTATCTCCCCCTTGATAACATGGAGAGTCATAACACTGGGTTATTTTATAGGATCTATGCATGGGAAAGTTTCCTTTTCAGAGAATAAATCCCAGAATCCCACAGCCAGGATGGTTTTTAACTCACCCACTCCCCACCCTGTGTGTTTAACGATGAAGCACAACTCTTAATTCTCTAACTCAGGGCTTTGGAAAGTTACTTTTTATGATGGTACAGTGTCCAAAAATAGTTTTCCCATCATCTCTACAGGATTGCTAAAAGGCTCGCCCTGAGAATGCCGATGAGCTGTTTCGAATGGCTTGAAAGCGTTGTTCCAAAACTGCCCCCCTGCTCCATATTTTTAATCAGTTAGGGGATGGTGGGGACTGTAGTCACGCACCACTGGAAGACACCAGGTCAGGGAGACCTGCAACCTACAAACATTTATGCTCCTGGGACGACACTAGGAATTCTTTAAAAGTCTGCTGTACAATGCAAGATATTACCAGAGTTCAAACAATAAGAAAGATGACACTTTTTGTCTTTTGCTCAGTTTTTTTAATCTTTCTTCATTATCTCAACAAATTAGATTCAAGAAAATTTGATCGCTAGTGTGAAAAGTTTATGGAGGGCAAGTTGTGTTTTTCTGAATCATTCCCTCTTCCCTTCTCCTTCTTTTCCTTTAAACAATCACCACCCGAGTGCTAGTCAGGTCATTTACTGTGCAACCCTCATAAAGTATACAGATCAGGCATCTAGATGAGGTTTGGAAGCAGCTGTGTCTTGTGCCTTTGGCAATGCAGATGCGTGTCTTGGAGAACGCCTTGGCAGGCTTGCGGCTCAGTGATGTATAAATGGTCAGGATGTATAAGACCTGTGCGAACCTGTCCCAGTGTATCGCAGCCATTGGGAAAGGCTGATACTTCACATCCATCTCATCGCTGTTCGCTGTCCCGCTTGGGACCGGTACGAAGTAATCTAACCTCATGTCCATTGTGAGACGAGGGGAGTTCGTCCCGACCATGCCCCCTGAACTGCGAGGTGAGAGATTCCCCACCCTGGCCTCGGGAATCTGCTCGTCACGCTTCTAGTTCCGAGACGAGTTCCCATGAGGTAAGGCTCGTCACACAACGTGCCATTCTCCATCTAGTGGCAGGAGTACATTCCCTATGGAGTCAGCAACACAGTGCAGAGAGATTAAAAGACAAATGCCTCAAACTTAGCTCTGTAACACATTGAAGGTAAGTCTTCAGAGAATCGAAACATCGAAAAATGGAAGGTCGGGCCAGGAAAAAAAAAACAGAGAACAAAGGCATGGAATTTCACATCTCATCACGGAATGAGAATGTGCGGTAACAGTCATGCCGGTATCATCCATCACACCCGTGCGTACATGGGAACAGGGATAGAACTGGAAGAAGACCACGTGACCGCGACTGACATCAACATGCAACAAACTTCCTCCTGGGACGAGAATGGACATGAAGTAACCGTCAAACTCAACAGCAAGTGCAAAATGACTTCTGGTTGAAGTCAGTGAAAGCTCTCCTGCCCGAGCACCTCTCTGCCTTTCCAGAACAGGGGCTGTGCTATGGTTTCCCAGTGGTTTAATCAACATGATGGGAGAGTTGGCCGGGAGCTTAGGGTACCGGCTGCTGTGTGACCTTCATCGGGACTGGGCAAGACGGCCAGGCAATCCATCAGCCAGAGAGCTGAAATCAAGGTCTCCAAATGCCAGCTCCTGTCGAACAGTCAAGACCTGGGGAGCTGTAACCTTTCCCATTCATCTTCCTCCTGGCTCTCCCAGGCTCTGAAATTGTAGTGGCTCCAATTTGTGCAAGCTCCCAGACATTTGGATTAAGACCTGCAGTGGAATTACTAGGACTCCACTATGGGTCTGAATCCAAATTTACAGGAGCAGTCCAAGGCAATGGGTACAAGTTAGGTTGAACATCCTGGAGAGCTCCTTCAAAGGTAAGACTGAATGCTGGCATGGCTTCACTGACCCTGGGGAAATACAGTCACTGGACTGTGACATGGGTTGAGTCGGTCCCACGTTAAAAGTCGTTATACAGCCAAGATGGCAACGACTTCTTATTTTAAAGCCCTGCATAGATACTGCCAGTGGGGGGGGGTCAAACTCTATGTTAGTATTAAGTAATTTTTAGAAGAGCTTCTTCAAGTGGGGAGAAACATCAGTGCCATCATTTCCCTCATCTACACCTCTTGCACTGAGCCTACCTTGTTTCAGTCCTGTGATTTGATTGGTCAATGGAAGGCAAACCTGGGCTTCATTTGCAATTCTGATTGCCGAGACATTCTGGTTCACAGGAAATCTCCTTCTAGGAAGGAAGTTAAATGCAGGGGATATGCATCTCCTGTTCTCCTGTAATATTTAGTCTGACCACTCAGCAGACTTAATGAGGCAAGACAAATCAGTGGTTGTATTCGACGCTGGCCATATGCCCAACTTTATAGAAGATGGCCCTCTCTATGAGGGCTTGAAATAAGATAGTTGTGTTTTTCAAACTGCATTGTTGTGCTGTATTGTCTTTAGTATTGATTTCAATTACCGTTTTTAGTGTAATGTTTAATTCATTTTTAGTGTTTGTATATATATATATATATATATTGGCTTTTACATCTTGTCCTTTTAATGTTATAAGCCACCTTGGGTCGTTTTAAGGGGTAAAATGGGGTAAAATAAATAAATAAACAAATAAATAAATACTACTTCATAGATCCAGTTCAAAGCCAAAGAACCATAAGAAGCCCAGCAGAAGTGATGAAGCTGGGTCCAAACTGTATGGGTCTGTCCAAAGTGCAAAACTCTGTGCCTGATGTTTGGACTAAAAGCCAGAGTGGATTCACTACCTCCATGAAATCAGAGTCACCACCCTCCATTGTGGGGGCCTTGCAGTTGCCCATCAGCTATTAGCACCTGGACTAAGCAGGCACATTGGTTCATCTGGTTGCAGGTTTACCTACCATGTTAAAGGGGCCTGAAATTCCTCACTAAAAGGATAGTTTTCACTTCCAGCATTTGTGCTGCTCATTATAAATGTCATGCAAGCATTTATCCTGGAGGGAGGGAAATCCACTCATCATTCTTGTTTTCCCCTTCTTCCTTTCTCCTTGTTTGTGTTTCCTAAAGAAATCCCATTGCCTGTTGCTCTTGTACTCTGTTGGCAGAAGTAAAAACATCCAAATATTTCTCGATTCAAATTGGTTGTTCTGCTCCTATACAGTGCTTTTTACCCTCCCGGGAACAAAAGTTGGGAAGCGCAGTGACCAGTGGAAAGAATCACTTGCACACCAAGCGTTTTCTGCCAAGCGCCGCTGCTGCTGCCACTGAAGAGTGATCAGAGAGATCATTCCTTTGCTGGTTCAAAACTCTGCTTTGGGGTGGGCTGGGCTTTGCCACACCTGGAAGAGTCCAGGTCTGAAATCTAAACACATGCAGACCTTCATTTACAGTCTACCACATGCTGCTAATCCAGTCCTTCCTGACCGTGGGTCTCCAGAATGTTCTTGGACTGCAACTCCAAGGAATTCGGGCATGCTTAGCTAGTGGTGAAGGATTCTGGGAGTTTTAGTCTGAGAACATCTGGAGAACCAAGGCTGGGAACCATGACTGTCACTGATGGTCCTTCCTAGCACCCCTCCTCCAGGTTATAGTCCTTACTTTCCCCCTCTCTTTGTAGGGGTTTCATTGTTGTTCCTATTTGCTGGTTTGGTTCAGTTCTTTAACCCTGATTTGGAAGTGAACAAATACTTCTATGTATCTGACGGGCAATGATTTCAGGTCACCTGTGAAACAGTGGGGAGTAACCAAGTCCGAACCTGTACCATGAGTATTTGTATCAGGTCAAGAGTGATTTGTACACCCACTAGTAAGTTTGAAGCTTGAGAGTCGGGGGCGGGGGAGACAGAAATCACATCCTCTGCCATCACCACCCCAAATCTATTTGGCTGGCCTAATATTTCCACTAGTCCAATTTCTGAGTTTGGAAATTGACAGCGACCAAGATCCAATAGTGCATTTTAGTATCCATTGTTGGTGGAACAGGAGCTTATTCCCTCTCCCTCTCCCTCTCCTTCCCTCTCTCCCTCTCTCCCTCCCTCTCATAGAATATGGTGCTTGAAAAACCCAACAGAACACAATGCTGTGCTCCAAAGGATTCCTCTGCCCTCTGGAGCAGACCGCAAATGTGGATGAGGGACAGGAAGGAGGTTTCAGATCCTAGTGGGGGAAGTGGCTTCCAGTGGAAGGAACACAATTTGTATTCTGGGAGCAAGATCGTGGTGCAATGTCCTTGTTTTTAAACGACAAACTGGGGACTCTAGTCTTCGGAAGAGAAATGTCAAACATTAGAACAGTAAAATGAATTATTCTGAAGAAATTTATGGTAAGTGGGACCCATTTGGGCTGCTTCCTTCCAAACCCCTTTTTCTTTAATGTTAGAGAGAAGGAGAACCTGTATTCCCCACCCCCACCTCCACCTTCCAGCAAGTCTTTGTGTGTTTTCCGAGGATACCTACTCCACTCTGGTTCCTCTGCTCTCTCTCCTGGGCTGTGCTTTGAACTTCCTCTCCTCCCTCCTTTGCCATGCACTGAACTTTTATTTTATTTTTAATCTTCCCATTACACCTGGAGCAACGATGCAACCTATTCATTGCACATATAACCACGGCAAGCTGGATGCGACCAGTGGCCTATGTGTTGCTCACCCCTCCCTGAGGCCCACGGCTCGGTGTCTTTTCTCAGCCTCTTGGCCAGTTTCCTATCAGGGGATTTACTCCGCCACAGCCTCTGCTGGATTCTAGCTTTTCTCTTCCCTGCCGCTAGCGCCAGCCCTGCTGAAGCATCGTTCCTGTCTTCTCAGCAATGTGCTTTAAAGCTGTTGGTCGGCCTGTGCAGATGGTGTTTTTTTTTAAAAAAACATTGTTTTTCTTTTTCTTTTGCTGAAGCAAGTGCATTGGAAATCGTGGACAGCACGCTTTGAGATACCTGCTCTGCTTTTGTGCATTACAGTAGACCGGGCTTCATTTGGTTTTTCATCCCTCGTTTGCAGCTGGCTGTTGGTTATCCTTTGTAAATGTACTTGATCGAAGACCCATTTGGATCAGAGAGAAAGCTTTCACTCTCATTCAAGGTGTCGCTCTCGCTTGACATGTTTGCATTTTTCATCCTCATGATCTGCGACTGGAGCCTCTCCTGTTCCTTCCTCAGCTCAGAGTACGAGTGGGAGAAAGTGTGGAAGATGGATGTGGCCGGGAAGGACATAATAAGTATCCCGCTCAAAATGCTACTGAGGGCCACCATCTGGCCTGGAACACTCCTTGGTACCATATCCCCGTAACCCACGGTCGTCATGGAGATGATAGCCCACCAATAGGAAGCAGGGATGCTGGTGAACTCCAAGACCTTCCCCGATTCATTTTCCGCCAGGTAGACCAGTGGGGAAAACAGCGTGACGGCCACACATAAGAAGAGCAGCAGCAGGCCAAACTCCCGGGCCGACCTGCGCACGGTGAGGCCTAAAGTCTGCAACCCCAAGGAGTGCCTCGCAAGGCGCATGACGTACAGTATCCTCAAGGCACGCAGGACCCTTAGCACCAAGCCCACCTTCTCAAAGTAGCTGTTCCCGCTTGGCCGTTTGTCTTTCTCCGCCGACTCGTCCTCCAGCACGATGAGGGAGGCGTAATAAGGGGAGATGGCCATGATGTCGATAATGTTCAGGGGCCCTTTGAAAAACTGACACTTGCTCTTGGCTTGGATGAATCGGAGGCAAAACTCCAGGGAAAACCAAGCCACGCAGATGGTCTCGACGATGAAGATATAATAGCACTTTTGGGAACATTCGCCCTGCAAACAGAAGAGAAGGGGGTGGGGGGACTCAAATAAATCAACATGTTTCTCAGTAATTCACAACACAGTTATAAAGCTAAATGGAAAAAAAAACAGAAGGCTGCAATGCAACACCTCAGTGTGGAAAATTCGGGTATTTTTGTTTAGAAACACTGATAAGAAGGTCTCCTGCAACATAGACTGTTTTGCAGCAAGAAGGGCTTTTTTTTGAAAACCCTTTTGTGATTTGAGCTGTGTGTTAGATTTGCTGACAGAAGTAAACTGAATGTTTTTCTTTTGCTGCATTGTCAATAGCTATTGAGTCTGTGCAGTTGTTATCACGCTCTTTTTGGTATCCTTGGGGTATAGTTAACTGGCATTTCCAAAGTCATTTTGCTTACAATTTTATAGGATGAAATTTCACATTTTAAAGATTCTAATCTACCTGGCAACCCTTCGATATATTTTCTGCGAGTACTCAGAATTGGTTTCCCATTTCCTTTTTTTCTGGGGCCACCCTGGGACCCTGCATCTAGCCCAAGGCCAGCCAGGCTGGCTCTTCTGGGATGCCCAGTGGGGAATCAAACTCTCAACCTTGATTTGGCAACCAGATAGATACTCCCTGGGCCCTCCTGCAAACCTGATCTGTCTTAGTCTCCCACAAAGAGTCTTGGTGATATTAGAGTCCAAGGAGGCTCCAGCTCTAAACTACTATTCTCCAAAACAAAGTCCCAAGGGAACCACCTGGTGCCAAAGGCGAGGATTTCTCTGAGTCTTCCCCCGCTCTCTCTGAACACAATGTTAGTTCCCAGGGTTCCCTGAGGAACAGCCCATTGCTTTAGCACGATTCACCCTCCCACCTACCACCTGCTGCATTTAGATCTCCACACACAGCTATTTTTCCTAAATCGGTGGAGCTGGGGGAGAAAAAGCCTGCACATTGATGGAAAACAGAACAAAATACTGTCTTTTTCCACCATTTCTTTTTTAAAAAATCATTAGACCACCACTTTAACATCCTCCCCTGAGTTCTGATGTCTGCCATTTCCAAAGCAAAGCTACACCTCAACTCCAGACTCTCCGGACCCACGGGGAACAGGAATGTTATTTATTTATTTATTTATTTATTTTTATTTTAGAGTATTTTTGCCCCACTTTTCTCCTTGGAAGAGGACCCACAGCAGCTATTTATTAGGCCATATGTACAAAGAAACATGACAGCAGAATATTCCCATCACTGACACCACTCAGATTTTCAGGCTCCATATTGGGAACTGCAGTGTGGAAATGAAGGTCTAGCAGTTGTGGTCCAGCAGTCCTGAATAGGCTCATTAGGTGGACACTGCCCTGAATAGGCTTGTTAGGTGCACAGTGGCCTGGGAAGTGTGAAAGTCCTCCCAACACCCATTAAGTATTGGTCATTAGCTGTGGCCTTCCTGATGGGGGTGTAAAGATCTTCTGATTTGTCTGTTTAGACCACTGTCCACCTAACGAGCCTATTCAGGCCACTATCCATGTAGCAAGCCTATTTAGACCAAGGTGGTGTGAAAGCAAGGTGAACTATAAATTAGAAGCCTCACCAACCAATTTTTCTCAGACTGATGAAGCTACTTGGATAAGTAGCAAAACGTTTTGTTCTCAGAATAAAAGAAGTCCAGTTGCCATGACTCAACTCTTAGATAACCTCACCTGGATCACTGAGAATCTTCACAGACAGGTTGATGTGGGTTTTTTTGGGAGACTGAGTGTTTCTTTGGAGGTTTGTTTATGGGAAGATTAGCAATGCTAGATGAGATGCCTGAGGTGAGACAGTAGTTTCATGGCTCGGTTGTTTCTATACACATATTTTGTGTTTAGAAGGTCCATGTTTTAATCTCCAGTATTTCTTAACAGAGATGGGGACAACCCATCTCAAACAGTGAGGTCTACAATGACATCTGCGTCATTGTAGACCTGACATTGGGCAGATGTATTTCTGCAGAACATCTGGACTGTAACTCCCATACTAATGATGATGATGATGATGATGATGATGATGATGATGATGATGATGATGATGATTTGTCCATACTAAATTGGCATTTCTGGGAGCTGAAGCATAAAACCTTTTGAAGTGTTATGTGTCTTCCTCTTTGTTGCAGGAAATATTGAGCTAGATGACCTTACCTCTGTATACGTCCCAACACCCCAGAGGTCTGGGGTCTGCCTATGCCCATCTCTAGATCTTGGAGGACTGCATCTCCTCCCACAACAACAATCCCCCCAAAAATCCTTTCCTTACAAAAAGACATTTTCAAAAAGTAAAGAAAGAAGTCCCCTTGCATCCTCTATATTTTATTTCTTGTTTAATCATGAGAGGATTGGTTCAGTTTTGGCCATTTTGAACCAAAACTAGTTTCCCAGTAGTAACAGAAGAGGAAACTGTGTTAGTCTATGCAAACATTATAGGTAAAAACAAACAAACGAACAAAAGTAAAATAAAAGATCAAACAAAGACAAAAACCAGGTGGCACCTTATGTCTGTGGAAAGAGACTTCTCCACAAAACCCTACATTACAATACAGCTGCCAGTCTTTAAGGTGCCACCACATTTTAGTCATTTGTGTTGGTTCTTTTTATTTTTTATTCTTTGTTTTTATACTTGTCTAGAAGTATGTGTGAGGTGCTGGGAGTCAGGGTTTCTTGGGAGATGTGTTTAGACTCCTGGGCGCACAACTCAGAGTCCAAATTCTTCCTTGTGATAAGTTTCCTTTCAGTATTTCTTCTTCCAGATGGTTTGCTCTTTTAATCATCCCTAGCAGGGCAACAAAAGATGTATTCTAGGACAGTGGCTCTTGGTCTTTGAATCGCCAGATGTTCTGTTCCTCAATCCCTGCCAGCATGGCCAAAGGTCAGGGCAAAGTAGTCAAATCCTGACTTCGAATAAGAGCTCCCTAGAGCTGTCTGCTCGGAATTGTGGAGTCACCTTTTTCTCCCTTGCCACTTTGGTTTGAATCAGTGAAACAAGCGCCAGGGCCGTCAAGCCATACAAGGCTAGAGTTTCAGCAGTGAGAATCGTTTTTGCAAAACACTGGAAAGAATCAGGAATACCAAATGAACAGGAGTGGATAACTAAAATCCTTGAGACTGCAGAAATGGACAAATGGTCAGAATGTTTAGAGGTATACCGGAAGCCCCAGGAATGCTGGGAGAAGTTTTATTTGTGGTTACAAAAAAAGGCTAAGTTATTAAGTTGAAAATATGACGACGGCCAACATTGTTTTGCTATTTACATTTATATAAGCTTGAATTGAATTGTTTATATTTGTAACATGTTAGAAATACAGTGGACCCTTGTGTAAAAAATTGTTTGTATAACAAAATCTGTACAACATAAAAAAATTCCGGAGATACGGGAAATTTGCTTAACAGAATTGGCTATGGGGTGAATCTGTACAACATAAAAATGTTTGGGTTAGGGATTACTCTGTTTTCAATGCATTCCTATGGAAAATTTGTATAAAGGAAAATTTGCTTAACATAATTTCATTTGGAACGAATTAATTCCTTTATACAAGGTACCACTGTATAGTGTTCTACCAGTCTGCATCCCCCTCTTTTTTTCCTGTATCCCAATTTACCCTCCCCTTTTATATTCTTTACCTATATAAATATTAATTTTAAAACATTCAAAAAAGGGGGAAAGAACCGAAAATAAACCAACCCCCAGCACGACATGCCAGCATCAGAATAGACAGCTGGAAACCAGCATCACTGCAACCACAGAGGTGTCAGTGGGTAAAACCTGCATTGACTCTCATGCTTGAATAATGAACCCACATAAGATTCAATGAGATCATCATTCTTTCTTTATGGATCATTGAGATGCTTTCGCTTAAGTACTGCCATTTCCCAGCAAAGGTTATGCTGCCACCTCTTCAGTGAATGCATGGACCAAATTTTAAGGGGCATTAGTCATCTTTAAGAACATGACTTGATGCTAAAGGGAACGGGTCTTTTGTAGATTGTTTCCATTTGATGACACAATGAGTTTGGTAGGGACACGGGCAACCGAGTAAGATCTGAAAGGCAGATGCTTCTGATAACAAACGACAACCTTGGTGAAGGAGCAGTTAGTATGTCCCTCTGTAACTGGAGCGGAGTTTGGAAAAGATATTGTTTGAAGCTTGAGTCCAATCACTAGTCTAATGTGTTCAATGGGCTCTAATTTTCATTCTGTCATTCACAATGACACTATCAGGCAAATCCAGCAAAATAGAATGAGAGGACATGTGCTACATCCCTAAACTGTCTTGAAGGAATTAAAGAATAAAATACAGGGGCTGAAATCCTGTTGACAATAGCCATCAGCTGCACTGACTTTTCAGAAGTGGTGGTACCCCGACTTAAGAGCAGCTCAACTTAACAGCAATTCAACTTAAGAGCAGAAAACTATTGGCGTTTTAATTGCCACCTTGCAAATTTTAGATATGGTCTGCTCGACTTAATTTTTTTCTTTTTCTTCATTTTTTAACTTATTTTTTCTATTTTTGATAGGTACCCCGACTTAAGAGTAGTTTGACTTAAGAGCATGCATTCGGAACATATTAAATTCGTAAATTGAGGTATCACTGTATAGCATTTTCAGTGGTGCCCTGTTTCTCAAAGCCATTGGAGCTGTGGGATGGAGCTGATGGATGGGAGGAAGTCTTTAATTTCTGAAAATCACAGTCACCAATGTAATGCTATGTGTGGTGGCAATTTTCAGAAATCAGGGATTTCCCCTGTATCCCATGGCACCCAATGACCTCTCCATGATAAAAGGCTCGTGACATTTGAGGGAAAGGGAAGAGATCAGATTTTTTTTAAAAAAATCCAAACAATCATTGTAGCTCTCAGGCTTACGCTGCGTATCAAATGAATTTCAGCCTTTGTCCTTTGTGCAAGAAATGTAACTCAGACTGAAAAAACAACTGGTCTTGTATTCTGACCAACCCAACATCAGCTCTTGATATTAACATATATAACTCCCAACAGACTCTAATCCACAATTTGAGGAAGCAGAAGTAAGAAATCAAAGCAAATGCAAAGTGTTCTGCTTATATACTGCCCCATATCACTTCAAGTAGTCTCTGGGTGGTTTACAGTTTTTAATTGCAGTAATGCAGGCTACACATTGCCACCCCTCCCAGTGAGTTGGGTACTCATTTTACTGACCTTGGAAGGATGGAAGGCTGAGTCAACCATGAGCCTGCAACCGGGGATGGAACCCCAGCTCGTGAGCCCAGTTTTACCTAAAGTACAGGCATTTAACCACTGCGCCACCGGGCTCTTCACATGCTGCATATATACCTGCCCATAACACTTAAAGCACTCGCTGGGTGGTTTACAAATAATTAGGCTACTCATCCCCCACCCCACCCCACCTACAGCAAGCTAGGTGCTCATTTTACTGACCTTGGAAGGATGGAAGGCTGAGTGAACTCTGAGCCAGCTACCTGGGATTGAACCTCAGATAGTGAGTACAGTTAAAGGCTGCCGTGCAGCCGTTTAACAACTGGTCCACGAGACTCAATAACCAAAATATACTGTCAACGGCAAATACCTGAAAGGTATCCTTTGATTTGTGTTGTGTCCCTTTCAATGCCAGCTGAAAATTTTTAGCTGACCAGCTTTGAACATCTAATGAACTTCAGATGAGAAGCAGCATAATGCTCAACTCTAGCCAGTGGAACAAAATGGTGCTAAAAATAAACCATGAAAAGAAGAAGGACTAAAATAATAAAAATGAAAACTTATGGGAAAAGTCACTGTACAGTACTGAGAAAGATAAAAGAGTACTGTATGGGTGGTTGAAAAAAAATGGTGATAACATCCGTGTAGAATCTGGTCAGGTTCAGGAGAACACCTGGGACATCCTTTGTGGTGGATTTATTCCTGACCCAAGCTGGTGCTCTCCAAACATATTAGAATTCATGTCATAAAAAAAAGATATGTCCTTTTTTGTTTCTGAAACAAATGGAAGCATTTCCTTTTCTCCCATGATATTTTCGGGGAGGTTATTCCATACTTTCACAGGTTTTGCAATAGCAGCCTGTTATGATCTCAGTTTCTGGCTGGTTGAGATTTGTGGCTGGGCTCCAGCCAATATGTTCCTGGATGGTGATTTACAAGAGCAGCGATCGGATTGATGGTTTAACCATCTGTAACCAAAGACTTGGCAAATTCTGCGGTGATGCAACAGAGAGCCACAGTAAGCTCTCCATCTGTTTCACTGGCTTTGCCTTGCTTACCTATAACACAAGCATGGTCTGTTGATGGTCTAAGGTTCAACGCTAGGCTGTCTAGAAAGATGACTTCTGCGGATGCAGATATGTGTATGGGCGTAAATGCTTTCCTCCATACATGTGTGTACGTACAAATATTCAGCTTCATCTCTGGTTCTGCCTACCATGCCTGACACCCCTTACCATTGGTGCTTTGCTGTAGAGTAGGCCTTCCAGGGCTGACATTGGTCAGAATCCTATTGCATCAACCCCGAATCGTGCAACTGATATCCGTGGTCATTTCTGCTATGTGTCGTGCATGGAGACAGACTCTGATCGTGCATTCAGCTGCACGCTCTGCTCAGGGGTGCAAAAGACAACTGGGAAATTGCAAGAACTGTCCCTGTGGCTTTCCTAATGTAAGCGATATGGTGCAACAGGGTTGTAGCCATAGTTATGAAAAGTCACAAGAGGCCAGGGTGGGGTTGTAAGAACAGGCAGTCCGTTCGCAACTCTATGACCCTACTTGGTTGTCTGATATGGGGAAACTGCTGGGATAATTGCAACCTTGCATGCTGCTGGCCTGGGGGTCAACGTCATCTGACATTACCACTAACCAATCATTCCTTCAATGCCTCTGATTTCAAAGAGAGTCCGCCTCTCTGTGCTCCAAGACTCCCCGCCCCCACCCCTTTTTTCTTTTGGAAGCAGCCATGCTCTTCAGCTTGCTGTTTGATCTGTTCAGTTGTAAGTAGAGATGGGCACGAAACGAGCAATTTTTTGTTTTCGTTTTCATTTTTTCGTTTCATTATGTAACGAAACGAAAAATGAATTTTGTCTCCAAAATGAAACGAAATGAACCGAAACAACAGAAATTTTGTCGTGCGTTTCGTTTTCGTTGTGGCAAATACATTGAACTGTAATGAATGCTAACAAAACAGCAATTTTTCATTTTCGTTTTTTCATTTCGTTACGTAACGAAACGAAAATGAATTTTTTTGCAAAAAATTCACGAAAAATGAAAACGAATTGAAACAGACCCCCTAAACGACAAACGACAAATGAAACAACATTTTTTGAGTCGTGCCCATCTCTAGTTGTAAGTCCCACTTTTTGTCCTTGTCTCTTATTGAAGCTGTATGTGCCAGTTGATGAAGGGAAAAAAATAGTGAATTCGGTTAGGGAAAGTGAGAGTACTTTACTCTTCAAACAGCTGCCCTCCTGCTGCAAAACTAGAAGAATTTAATTAAAAAAATCAAAACTCTGCAACAGAAACTGCCTGAAAATAGGTAGGAACAGGTCCAAAGAACTGAAAGAAAATCTAGTTAGAGAAAACAGTGAGCTGATCCTTGTGTCATTTATGCAGCTTTGGTTTGTTTTCAATCTTTTCATTCCTCTTTGCTGGTTTCCCTCTTTCTTAAAAAAATAATACCCAGACATTTAGGGATATCCATCAGGAATATATGTGTAGGTGAAAATACCCAGGGAGAGGCTAAAGCCACCGGATTAAAAAGAAAAGCTGGCCAGCTCAATGGGAAAACTTGATTCAGTCAGACACACTGTTGGAGACGTGTTCCCATTCTATTTAATTCAGGCATGTCCAAACTTCAGCCCTCCAGATGTTTTGGACCACAACTCCCACAGTCCTTTGCCATTGGCAATACAGGCTTGGAATTCTGGGAGTTGTGGTCCACAACATCAGGAGGGCCAAAGTTTGGACATGCCCAACTGAGTCTTCCAATTGGAGGGATGAACAATCATGAGCCACATGTTTATTTAGGATGTCTCAGAGAGAACTGAGTCAGGCTTGCTCTTTGGGAAGGATGATGCCTGTCCTGGCTCCATTGCACTACTTATCACACTGTTGTGATCAGTTCAGCTAATACTACTTGTCGTGTGATGTCAGATCAGTTCTGGCTTATGGGGACCTTCTTCAGGGTTTGCTAGGTAATGAGCACTCAGACATGGTTTGCATTCCCTTCTTCCGGGGGTGCCCTGGGACTGTGTAGCTTGCCCAAGGCCACCCAGGCTGGCTCTACTCACAGGAGACACACTAGGCAACCAAACTCCCAACCTCTGGCTCTGGAACCAGATATCAGACTAGGGTGACAAGAGGTCAAAGCTGACTATAAGATGGAGGACTCACACTAGCTCTATTCAGACTGATGAAGCTGTTTGGATGAGCAGCGAAACGTTTCTATCTCTAAAGAAAAAGAAGTCCAGTAGCCATGACTCAACTTCCAGATAAACTCACCTGGATGACTGAGAATCTTCACAGACATATCTAAACGACTGAGGGACCCAGCCAGCTATGAATGAACTTCCAGATGTTCCAACAGCCCCGAACCACAAAGACAATGGTGAGAGATTTGGGTGAGCTGTGGTCCTATATATTATCTGAAGGATTGGACATGGCTTAGTCTTTGATTGGAAGCAACGAACATTGGGTTCCCAAGCTTTCAGACAAAGGTATTTGTCGGAAGGTGATGGGATTAGAACCGTTGGTTTGCTAAGCAGATGCCCTATATCACACAGCCAAAACTTTTTGCCACTAAATTTGGGCATTTAGGGGGATTTACCTCCAAGTCAGGTTGAGCTGGATAACTCAGTGAGTTTATCTGGCTACAGAGATAGAAGTCGGGAGTTCTGTTACCCACAGTGTCTTCTATAAGTACAGCCAGCCTGTGTGGCTTTGGGTAAGCTGCACAGCCCCAGGGCACCCCCAGAAGAATCATAGAATCATAGACTCATAGAGTTGGAAGAGACCTCAAGGGCCATCCAGTCCAACCCCCTGCCATGCAGGAACACCCATCACAGTCCCAAAGAAGGACATGGGAAACCACTTCTGAGTACTCTCTAATGAAGGTTGTCGTACATCAGAATTGAATTGACAGCTAGGTTGTTGTTGTTAAGCATGTATAGTGTTCTAGCCAAACAGCAGATTAATTATTCCTTAATTCACATTAATTTTTCTTTCAAAGAGTAGACCCATAGAAAAGAAAGACTCCTGGTTGCGGTAGGATTGTTAACCTGCTTTGAAATTAAAAGTTTAAATATAAAGGAAAGTAAAGGAGCTTCGTGGCACCGTGCTTAAACTGTTGCCCATGCTCACAACCAGGGTTGTAATCCCAGGTAGCTTCCTCGTGGTTCACTCAGCCTTCCATCTTTCTTAAGTCAGAAAAATACCCTGCCTAATTAACTTGTAAACCACCCAGAGAGTGTTTTGAGCACTGTGGGGTGGTCTATAAGCAGCAAACTTTGCTTTTTCACTTTTACACATTTCCAAATGTTATTATTATTAGTCTTGTATTCCGCCCATCTTCCCCAGAGGGAACTCTGGGTGGCTTACAGCAATAAAAGCAAATAATAACACAACAAAACAATGAGGGGAGAGGCGATGAGGCAAGATGGCGGCGAAACCCAGGGCAAAAAAAAAAAAAAACAACCGGACTAACAGAGGGGGTTGCCAAAAGCCTCTCTAAAGAGGTGGGTCTTCAAGGCCTTCTTAAAGGCGGGCAGGGACTCCAACAGGTGCAGCTCACTGGGGAGATTATTCCAGAGCGCGGGGCCCACCACAGAGAAGGTGCGGTCTCACGTACGCGATTTCCGCACCTCTCTGGGTGTGGCCATCCTCAGTGAGCGCGCCTGCGCCAGCCTCGTGGGTCTGGACCTGGTTGTCCTTTGGGAGATACACTCCGCCAAGTACTCTGGTCCCAAGCTGTGGAGGGCTTTGAAAATCAAAACCAGGACCTTGAACCTGATCCAGAGGACAACGGGAAGCCAATGCTGGCAAGCCAGGACTGGGGTGATGTGCTCGTATCTACGGGCACCTACCACCAGCCTGGTCGCCACTATAGCTGCTATCCATTATCTGCGGAAGTGTCCATGTACTTTTCCCTTGTATTAAAAGTTACAGGCACTGCCTATTTTACTGCTGTTAACCAGATCTGTTCTGACCTTTTCATTTTTATGGTCAGCTGGTAATATCTGAGAACTGAGTCTCATTCCTAATGTCTTTGTTTTTTGCCGGGACAATGTTATAATGGCAGTAAAGCCCTCAAAGGTGTGGCTTTGTGCATTTTGTTCCTCATCGTTAACTGGCAATCTTGAAAACGAGACTCTCATTTCTGTGTCAGGGATTTTAAAGTACAAATTAGCAATAAAAACAACAATCTATCTTGTGGCACTGTAAAATGCAATATGCTTGGTTTGGCACAAGCTTTTATGGACAGTCTACAGCCCCCTTTACAAGGTAGATGACAATGAATTATAATTTCTTTGCAGTGAAAGCTGGTTGCTGTTTGTCAGTGGGGTGCTGAACCCATTATTAGGTTTTAGTCCACCCAAGAGTTCTCTAAAGATGCAGAACCCTCTCTCCAAAATAAGTTCAGCACCTTGGATAGCTCCTTTAAAGATCAGGCTAAAATCTGGAATGGGCTTATTCCCCCCACCCCAATCAGAGCCTACAGCTCTCATGGCATATTATCTTTTAAGATGCCACTGGATTTTTGTAGATTTGGCTTTGACAGACTAACTTAGCTACCCCTCTAAAAATTTCTGAGAGTATGACAGCAGTAGAAAATAGTCTGAATGAATCCACACCAAGTGCCTAAATGTGATATGACAAATACAGCAGCTTGTTTTTTTCTTTTCTTTAATGCAAATTTTGACACTGAGATTATCGTGTATTATTTGCAGAGATCCCATAATATATCTTTACGAGATATTCTTCAGCAGGGAAATTGTGCCCAAATGTTAATGAGTTATTTTGATCTGTGTTCTTCTGACACATTTAAACACCCATAATTATTTCCATGTTACTAATAAGGTCATTATCATTGCTGGATGTGCCTTGGTCCTTCAAAACAAACTATGAAGTTATGACTGTTTTGTTGTCATTTATTTGTGGCTGTAAATATCATTGCATTAATCCTATTCAAAACTGATAGCAGATTAAAATTTATTTATTTATTTATTTATTTATTTATTTATTTATTTATTTATTTATTTATTTATTTATTTACTTACTTACTTACTTATTTTAGAGTCTTTTTACCCTGCCTTTCTCCTTGGAAAAGGACATAATTAGATGACAGCTGATTAAAAACAGAGGGCATCCTTATTGCAATTAAAGATGAGTTTGTTCCCAAGATAAAGTATATGAAAGACAAAATCACTGAGTTACAATTCTGTAAAACCCTTCAAAAGCACAATCAGGTATCAGAACAAGTTGGTTTCATGCAAAATCTCAATCTAAAGCAGAAGATCACGGGGGAGCATTTCCAAATATTTAAGAAAATTGTTAACTTGGAAGCTATTTCCTCAAAAGAAGTACTCTTGAAAATCTTAGGGGCAAAACATGGGAAGAACCCCCCAATAATGCTGAGGGTTTTACCTTGTAAAATATTTCTAATGTCAGGCCACTGAGTTGAGAGATGGTTCATTTCTGAGTCAGTATAAGTCAAATCAGGCTGGCCCGTGACTGTGTGGCTTTGTTTAAAACCTACAGGGGACCCCTTGGGATTGTCAAAATGAAAGAAAAAACGTGGGACCAAAATTGGGTACTGGTGGGCCTGCTCAATCAGCCCTAGCTCTTAAATATTTTAAAATATATAAATATTTTATCTGGCAATGGGTCTATGCACTCATGGCTTTGTGGAAATTCCTAGGGAATTCTGGTTACAGTAATCCTCACACTTTGGAGGCAAAGGTAGAAATAGTCACCTCTGGCTTTTTTAAAAAATGCTCATTCACCAAAAAGATACGTTCCTCCCCACACCCGTTCATGGAAGGAAAGAGATTTGTAATATCTTCAAGATGCCTCGTAGCAAAATAGCAAAGTTACGCCTTCAGCTTTCATCTTGAACCAAAGCAAAACACGAGTCATTTAAGGTGGTCCCTAGTCTTTTCCTGGGACCTTTTGCTTCAGACTTTTGAAACCTTGGAAGCTTCAGTGGTAAGGGAAGGACAACCAGTCCATGCTCAGAGGCCCTCTCGTCTGAAGACAGATTTATTCTCCAAGGGTGAGGTCATCCCCCCCCCCATTTTTACCTGCAGTTTTAAAACTACCCCTTGGAAAGGGATGCCACTGAAATCTGAGCGTCGAGTTTCCTTCCCCGATTGTGGGGCAAAGCTAAGAAGTTACAAATAATGAATTACTTACAATTCCTTTCCTTTCCTTTTCCCTTGTGGCGCTGATTAAAAGACACCCCTGTTAGACCCCACGTCATCATCAGGGACAACTTGGCTTCTTTTGTAGTAAAACTTTCCCAATTGTATCCACGTTCATAAAGGACAGGGCATATGGGTGGTCTCACTGCTTAGCTAGGCCTGCAGGTTTATTCGATTCTGATAATTTTAAGCCACTGAAGATGAAGGACAACAGCCAAAATAGGCACCTGGATTCACGGAGACTACAGAAGATGCACAAGGAGGCCATTATTATAAGCTCTGAGTACGGTGTCCCCGTACCTGGACAGGATTACATCCCCCTCTTCCAGGAAGGCTTTTACCTTGGCTAGATTTAATGTTCTTCCCTCCAAAATTTTGTAGCTTGGGAAAGTTACTTTTTTAAAACAGCAGATCTGAAAACTTCCAATCAAGGCGGACACTGTCTGACAGATTCTGGAAGTTATTGGGTTGTTTGTTTGTTTGTTTGTTTGTGTTAAAAAGTGGCTCTTGAAATGGCTTGTATTTCTTGTGAGATGTTGTGGACTGCAGCCTAGTTTATCTTGGTGTCATCAGAAAGAACGTTGATCATGAACGTTGATGCTAAGGATAGGTTTGCTCGTTTTAAGCTGCCTTAAGACTATTGATTTCTCTGTAGCTGATGGGCATAACTATCCCAACTCAAAGATAATTAAGGAAATAACTCACACAAGCTCTGTTCCTATAGATATTGGCTTCCTGGAGGCATCTAGAGGGACTTCGTGCTAGGGGAATGCTCAACTAGACAGATCTTTGGTGACCCAATACAACTCTCCTTTTTCCTTGTGGGCAAAATAAGATGTGTGGAAAGAGTCGGTCACGACTGTAATGATACAACACACACGCACACGCACACACACACACAATGAGCTCACACGTAACACCATGTATACTCTATAGAGCTGGAAGGGACCCGATGGGTCATCAAGTTTGGCCCTTGTCAAGGAGACCAATGAGGAATTGAACTTCTAACCTCTAGCTCTGCAAGTGTGACATAAGCCGCTGAGCCTTTGCAGATGCAGAAGGATTGGTAAATGATTTTGTGCACTTGGACAGTGTTTGCTCTAGTGTTTGCTCTAGAAAGTGTTTGCTCTAGAAAGCAACAGTGGGACACTGAAGTGTTGAAATAATGGTACATGAGAACATAAGAACATAAGAAAAGACATGCTGGATCAGGCCAAAGGCCCACCAAGTCCAGCTTCCTGTATCTCACAGTGGCCCCACCAAATGCATCTGGGAGCACATGAGACTAGATATATGTCTCCTGATACCACTCCCCTGCATCTGGCCCTTGAAGGACCCTGGTTTTAAGCCTGGAGATGACACATCTCCATCATGGTTGGTAACCTGTGATGGACTTCTCCTCCAGGAATCTGTCCAGTCCCCTTTTGAAGGCATACATCAAGAGCGTGAGGACAGCAGTAACAATAAGTGGAGACTTACTCACCCTCTCTTCTTCTTCTCTTAAGTCCGGCATGGTGCTGATACAAAGGCTGATGGCTGTGGTGGCCACAAAGATGATCGAGAGGCATGCAAAGATTTTCCCCGGCAGCCCCGACTGCGGGTTTTCCACCATGTCTCTCAGTTTGGTCATGAACTGGCCAGCTTTGGCCTCGTCCTCCAAGAGACAGGTCATCAGCTTGTTCATCTGCATCTCCTCCTCCCGGCGCATCTCGGCCAGCTCCTCGGCCTGCTGGAACATCTTCCGGAAGCAGCAGTTCTCCAAGCAGGACTCCTCGATCCCCCAGTACTTCAGCTCCTCCCGAAAGGACAAGGCACACATGTCGCGGAGCAGCATCAGCTTCCCGGCGGCGAGGAAGCTGACGATCATCCCAAATGCGCCAGGGTTCCGGTCGAAGAAGAACTCGTGGGTGTCCTCGTCGTAGTCGTCGCACAGCTGGAGGATCTCCTCGTAGCTGCGGCAGAACTTGAGCTTGCTCAGCCTGGAGGATGGGAAGTCCTCCAATGTGCTCCAGGGCAGCAGGTACTTGATGCCACCCACGTTCACCATGAGCTCCTTCTTCTCATCGACCTCTGGGCACTGGTCTGGGCAGCGGACCTTCCGGGCCCTCCGATAATGGACCCCTTTGGCCGGAGGGGTCTCGACCACCGAGATGGGGATCAGGTGGTTCAAGGAGGTGCAGGAGGCGTAACTGTAGTCGTGGTCACTGCCTCCGGAGAGAATAGGCATCTCTGAGGATGGTCACCGGGCCTTCTGGAGCAACATCAGAGCAAAGCTACCTAAGGAGGGACGGGAAAGGGAGAGTTAGAAGACACACAGCAAGACCGAGTCAAGAACGTTGGGAGCTGAGAAAACAAGGCATTCTCATTCCTAATGCTTTTATTCCTTCAAACCCCCCCCCCGGCCACCCATGCTCTTCAGTATCCCAGTGTCTACGGTCTGCCCCAGTTGTGTTTTGCTGGCATGCTATGGGGAAAAACCTGGTTTATAGCCTCCGAACCTTCTTAAATATTGTTGCTGTTGCTCAGTGACCAACCCCTCCCCCGGTGAAATTATTCATTTCTTGTGAGCAGAAGAATTGAAGGAAACTTCCACCCACCATACACAGTTCTGCAAGATCATACCCAAGTTATGCCTCATTCCCCAAATCATGGGCGAAATCGAAGCGTTGGTCTAGACAGACCATAGCAGACCGGTGGAACAAGTGAGATGTCTTTACGTGTCAACACTCAGGTGCCTCTGCAGCTAATCTAGTTGGGTCTGACAATTGGTTTTAGCCCTTATTTCTCCAACCGGCCACCCAGAGGCCACTGGAAGTTCATGAGCCGGGCATGGAGGTGATGGCTTCCCTCCATTGGCTGCCCCTGCCATCCAGGGTTAAGAGGTAGACTCCATCTGTCTATGGAGGTGGCGAGCCCGAAAGCCACTTCTCAGCCAACTGTGCAATCTTATGCCTACCTGCGTAGAAGTCTACCCCATTGAGTTCAATGGAACTTAGTCCCAGTTCAGCGGGACATAGGACGGAAACTGCAGTCATCCTGATGTTGGCGTATCCTGCTTCAAAGACGTTACCTAAGCTACTTCCATTGCCACCCGTGTTTCATTCTGTGGCAGAAAATCACATCCGTTAATTATGTTTATATGTGCAGGATTTATTTCAGCCAGACCTGAGCCTACTGCAAATCAACTTCCTGAGGCAATGACATTTCTGTATTAAAATGTCTCGTTCCTAGTAGACTCAAGGGGGTTCATTAATACGAGGATAGTTTATCTGTCTTTTGAGGAAAGGCTGCATCCAATCCAAAGGATTTTACCTGTTCAAAGACGGGTACCTTAAAATAATGGCATTGGTTTTATGTCAGTGATAATGACAAAAACAATCATATTTTGTAAAAATTAAAGGCAAGGATCAGCAACAATATCCTTTAAACAAATTTGTTGGTATCTGCCTAAATCAACAGCCCGGCAGGAATTTATACAGTGCTCCCATACCAATTCTGCAGCATATTCCAAATGAGGGGCTGACCAGGAAGGAAAAGAGCCAAGCAAAAAAATTCAAAAAGTTTTGATGCTGTTGAGCTGCTGAGAATTTTGAAGGTCATCATAAGCATCGGTAGAAGCTGGGATGGTTCATTTGGGAGCAAGCAGACCCTCCCCCCTCTCTAAAATTCTTAAATAATAATAACGACAATAATAGATAATGGTAACTAATGAATGATGAAAGATATATATAGTAGTAGCAATTAGCAGCAGCAACAGAAGGAACACGGTAGAATTTTCCGAGTGTTGAAATTTTTCCCTATAAATGATCTTCCAATGATCTTTCTTTAAGATAGCTTCATGAAATTATTGCTATATATTGCATACCAGACGGCTACGGATAGGAGATCATCGTTGCCCTTGGAGGTGCTCTCCAAACCGGGGTCCGGAACATGAAAATCCCATCACAAATTGCGAAAAAGAAAACCAACCTCTTTTCTCCCTTCTGCCTGGGAATGGTGTGTTAAAAAAGTGTATCTCCAAGGCTGGAAAGCAAGCTTGCTCATTGATCTCCGGAGCCCAAAGGGTCCCCTTGAAAGAGAATCCTCTTCCTTCACTGGTACCTAACTGGCAACCCTGCCGGCTGGCACCCCGCGTCCCCACCCAAACTTTTGCAAAGTTACTTACTGCGCTAAAGGCAGGCGGTGCATGCAGGCAGATCCCTTTCCCGGCAAGTACGGCAGGGCGCACAGTGGGCAACCCTCAGCATTCCATGGGGGTGTCGAAGCCCCAGTGGATGTTGGTCGTTTGGATGCCATGGAAATCGCAGGAGGCTCCCGGAGGTGCTTGGCGTCTGCTTCTTGCAGCCTGGGCTTGTTTTTTGGGGGTTTCCCGGTCTTCTCATACAGATTGGGTGCCCTGTGGATCCTTTCTGTGACCTGGGCAAACTCAGCACAAGAGGATGGAAGGGTTTCCCTTGTCTCCCCTGCCTCTGCTTCGTCTCCCTCAAGGGACTGCCACAGTGTGGTCCTGACAGCAAGAGGAGGGAGGGGGGGAGCAAAGAGACAGAAGGCTCAGTATTAATCCTCCCCCCCCCGCTCCCTTTCCAGCATCCTCCAGCCCTCAGAACAGGCTGCGGGGAATGTAGCAGCAATACAATCGCAGCCTGGAGTCTGAAGGAGAAATTCCCTTGTGCCGCACATGTGCAAGAAAGAACCAATGTCGGCAGGAGCCGTTTGTAAAACACTGCCCTTTCATTCGTTTCCCCACGTCCAATCTCCGTTCATTGATAGCTTCCCTGTTCTGTGACATTAGAGGCACCACACAGAGGCAGTCCCTGGGTTTTTTTCATCATTTAGAAACAGCTTCTTTTAATGCACTGCAAATCTGAGACAGAGAATGGGCATTTCAGTGTCTTGCAGAAGTTGGATTGTGTGTGACAAGGTCCTGTTTGTGGAGGACGAGACCGTTGTCCTCATCTCAGGACTGCAAAGGTGCACGGGCCCCCGATGGATTATTGAGTCCAGCCCGTGTCTAGGAGGGACCGTCAAGAATAACTGCTATGAAACCGTAGCAAAGTTAATGCTGATGTTGGGTATGCCTTTCCAGCCATCAGGAGCAGAAAAAGGGCACCCAAAAGCCCCATATTCACATGATCTGTGTACCACTGGAGTGATTAATTCCTACGAGATAGTCCCTTCTCTTTCATGGGCAGCAGTGGCCGAAGGAAGTTGGCTACCTAGATGAGTAAGTCTTACAGATCTATGACCATTAGAGATGGGCACGAAATGAGCGATTTTTCATTTTCGTTTTCATTTTTTCATTTTGTTATGCAACGAAAACGAAATGATTTTTTTAAAAAAACAAAATGAAAATGAAAACGAAATGATGAAATTTGCCATGTGCAAAAAACGTCACGAAAACGAAACGAACCGAAATGGACCCCTAAACAACCAAACGACAAACGAAACACCATTTTTTTTTAGTCGTGCCCATCTCTAATGACCATCTAGCCTCAAAAGGAGACAAAACTATACTGGGCTAACAACCCACTCATAAGAATGGTTGATTCCAGATTCGTGTTCTCCAAAACATATACGGGTCCACATGGGCAGATGTGACGGGGATATCAGAAGCTGCCTTACAAGGAGTCCACACCTTGTTCCACCTAGTGGCTCCATAAGAACATAAGAAGAGCCATTGTGCTGGATCAGGCCAAAGGTCCATCTAGTCCAGCTTCCTGTATCTCACGGTGGCCCCACCAAATGTGTCCGGGAGTGCACGAGACTAGATCTCTGTCTCCTGATGCCACTCCCGTGCATCTGGCCCTTGAAGCACCCTGGTTTTAAGCCTGGAGATTACACATCTCCATCATGGTTTGTAACCTGTGATGGACTTTTCCTCCAGGAATCTGTCCAATCCCCTTTGGAAGGCATCCAGGCCAGATGCCATCACCACATCCTGTGGCAGAGAGTTCCACAGACTAACAACACGCTGGGTAAAAAAAATTCTTTTGTCTGTTCTCACTCTATCAACCTTCAATTTGAGTGGATGTCCCCTCGTTCTGGTATTCTGTGAGAGGGAGAAGAGTGTCCCTCTATCCACATTACTCATGCCCTAGTGTCTAACTACTGCACCACACTGCTTTCCAAAATAGCCAGAACAGAAAAAATACATCCCATTTGCTGTGGGTCAACAGCTGATTCCAAAGAAAATTAATGTCATTTTCTTTGGAATAGAAATTATCTGAGAAGGCTGGTTGCACACAATGAACTCTCAGCCTTCACGGATTTACATTCATTTGGTTCAAATGATCATACAATTTCCTTATAACTCATTATTTTCAAATATAAAGCACTTAAGCCTGTCTACCAGCTGAGTCCCTTCACCCTCAGCTTCATCTGGAAATGTCTTAACATTAATACATATATAATTGCTTCCCCCGATATCCATGGTAAGCAAGAGGTACTTTGTGGCTCCTTTGTCAAAGAGAAAACAAGGGGATAAGATTATTTTTTAAAGGCTGCCAACAAGGCAGAGAGCCAGGGTCTGTTCCAAATCTAATCCTCCTTTTGTTAATGAATAACTTCCCTGTGGAATGCAACAAGTTTTACATTCTGGTTTATAAATATTCTGTTATGTGCTGTTATGCTGGAACCAACCAAGAGAGACCCTTATAGAGCTTTTCAGGTAATTAAGATATTTAAATGCAAGAATAGGTGACACCTTTGCAGACCACTAAAATCATCATACAATACATGTGGGTTTGTGGATGAACACCACTACACCAGTCTTGTTTTGGTGTGAATTTAAAGTCCAAAAGTTCATGGCAAGATGGGTTTTGCCAGGAAAGTGACCCTTAGATGTCAACCTCTTGGCAAGATGGATTCTCCCCTGCATGGTTTTTTTTTCTTTAGATGTAAATCGGGAGAGGCGCGGATAGCAGAATGGTTGCTGTTTTCAAGTTACAGCTCAGTAGTTGTGGGTTTGGACCTTTAAATTCTTCACACTGGTACATGCCTGGTGAAGAGGCATCCCTCTACAAAAAGAGAACTGGATTTGTTACAGAATAATTAGTTATTGTAAATGCTGTTGTTATTGCATGATACCTTTATACACAAAGCCATATGGTGTAAGCCAATCCCACACTACATGGGATGAGGTGATTTAGCTATCCCACCTGTGCCTAATTATCCTGAGCTTCCAGTACTGATGACTTTTTACACCTGTGACCTAGACCGAATACACATTCTTGTCTAGCTCATGACATAGCATTTTACACAGGATCCATTTTGTAATCTGTTATATTACAGATTAGAGATGGGCACGAATCAAAAAAATTGCATTTCGTTTGTCGTTTGTCATTTGGAGGGTCCGTTTTGGTTCGTTTCCATTTTTTGTGAATTTTTGAAAAAAACCGTTTTCATTTTCGTTCGTTTCGTTACCGTTTCGTTGCCATTTATTTCATTTTTTTGTGATTTTTTAAAGTATTTTAAGCAATTCACTCATATTGCAGTAACGGAAACGAAATGCACGACAAAATTTCCGGTGTTTCTGTTCGTTTCGTTTCATTTCAGAGACAAAATTCGTTTGTCGTTTTGTTACGTAACGAAACGAAAAAACGGAAACGGAAACGAAAAATTGTTTGTTTTGTGCCCATCTCTATTACAGATGTGTATATATATATATGTGTGTGTGTGTGTGTGTGTGTGTGTGTGTGTGTGTGTGTGTGTGTGTGTGTGTGTGTGTGTGTGTTAAATACATATTACAGACATTTTGTCAAAACTACAGTCCTTGACAAAGCTCCATCCGTGTTTGCAAGGGAAGAGGTTTGAAATCTCACTGCCTACTTTGTTTTGCTTCATACAAGCAGAGACATTGCTGACATCTGCCATGAATTTTTGTGACTCTGAGCTGCATTGTAGTCCTGTACTATCCATGAAGTGGTTGCACGGCCTGAGGGGTGGGATTGTACTCACAAAAGCTTGCAAACCTACTGCAAACCACATACTGCATTTGTAGATTTAAACTAACATACACAATGCAGTCCAATAACGCCCGGGGCAATACATTTTGTCAATCTGTTTAAAAAGTGGTGCCCAAGATAAGAACGTAAGAACATAAGAGCTTTCTTGGACTAAAGCTCCCAACATAAGAATGTAAGAACATAAGAATAGCCATGCTGGATCAGGCCAAAGGACCATCGAGTCCAGCTTCCTGTATCTCACTGTGGCCCCACCAGATGCATCTGGGAGCGACCGAGACTAGATCTCTGTCTTCTGATATCAGTCCCCTTCATCTGGCCCTTGAAGTGCCCAGGTTTTAAGCCTGGGGATCACAAATATCTCCATCATGGTTTGTAACCTGTGATGGACTTTTCCTCCAGGAATCTGTCCAATCCCATTTTGAAGGCATCCAGGCCAGATGCCATCCCCACATCCTGTGGCAGAGAGTTCCACAGTGCATGAGCTGTCTTTGGGGAGGGTTCCTTTAATTGACATAGCCTTCTGGCCAGGATTTCTGGGAGCTGTATGCCAAGAGCATAGCGCTAGAACACTCTCTGGGCCGTTTATGACAGAATTATACAAGGGACACTTTGCTCCCTGCGAGATGGGTAATGTTACCAACCTCAGGAGGGTGGAAGGCTTTGTCAACTTTGAACCCATCAGGATCGAACTCAGGTCATGAGCAGAGGTTTGACTGCACACTGCAACTTAACCACTGGTATTTCTGGTACAGTTGCCCTTCCTTCTAGTTTCCACAGATCAGTTCAGTTCGACTCTTGTATTTGGATGAAGAGCCATTTTTATTTTCTCCTGTTATCTTGAATTTCTGGAGGCACAGCTCACCATAAGAAAACAATTTAGGGAACTGACAGCAAACAAAAGTAGTTTGATTTTTTTCTCCTTCTCAAGCACCTTGAAATGTTCCTCGAGGACCTAAGGCATTCGTATGGATTTGTACTCTGTGCATGGGTACGCCTGTCGCTGGAGGAGAGGTATCCCACACTTCAATTTGAAGTTTATGCAAACTGCATAAATCACTTGAGCAGTGCAAGGCTCTCCCCACCCCCTCCAAATACGTGTGCAAAGCATGCCATGATCAGAGGCCAAAACAACCAAGGAATTCAACCTCATGGCCACAAGCAGAGATGGGCATGAGCCATACAAGGGTTCAACAGCTTCCAGCCCCACTTTCTCTGGTGGTACCGGGCCCATGCCTCTGGGTGGGTGCCCACTGGAGAAGGTGGGGGCTTTGAAGTGCCGAACGCCTGTTCAGCTGATAAACAAAGGGTCTCGAACTGCCAAATGGGCGGTTCGTGCCCACCTCTAGTCAAAAGCTGTACCACAGTTCTGAAAAGTCGCTTCCTTGAATAACAGTTTCAAGGCTTACCTAATTACCACAGTGTGGCCTATAAACTGTGAGAAGCATTGTCTAGAAAATTAACTCTTCCAAAAACAAATGATGGGGAGAAACACCTCTTCTGCCATCGCTTGTCAGAAAATTGGCCCTTCTTTGCAGTGGGCCCCCAGTTCTCCATTTCTGGCACCCAGTCCAGGCAGGCAGGGGAAAAGGGCCTAGGCAGACCATGGATGTCCTCTGTAGGAGGATCTCCTCAACCCAAGGGATGGCACTGGGGTCAGCAGGCATGAAGAAAGAGGAGCTGCCCACGACTATTTTGAGATATCTGAAGCAGTCAAGTGAGGAAGAGGAATCCAGGGGAGCATGGGAGGATAAAGAGGACTGGGTGTGTGTATCAAGGAAGAGGGATCAGGATGACTGGGCAGTTGCTGGTCCATGTAAATAGGCTGGAAAACAGGCGGCACCTTTGCCAACCATTCTGTACATTGCCCCTCTCTGACTGTCCCTGCTTATATCCTCACCTGTGCTGCAATGCCAAGCAGTGGGACCTACCTAGAACAGGCAGTGGAGAAGAAAACACCAGGTGTGAAGGCTCCAGTACACTGTTGCATTGTGACCACAGAAATACGGCCACATCCTTCTTCTCCTTTGTTCCAGCAGGCTGTCCCTTGTGTGCCCTGTCATGCACCACTGGTGTGAATGGTTGCACATCTGGTTGTGTTCTCAGCCATGCCACGGGGAGTCCTAACCCAACGGGGAAACACTTTTGCAAGGGTCCCAACTGCAAAGCCATAAATAACTCTAAAAGGAATCATTGGGTCGGGTCCCTTTCAAGGAGACCCAGTGGGGAATTGAACTCCCAACCTTTGGTTCCACAGCCAAAGCTCTAAACCATTGAGCTACCCAGCAGTAGATATTTGCTATTGCATGAAGCAGTCATTAGCTACCATTATCCGTTTGGAGGATACAACGAAACAATGCTTCTAGCATTTACAAGAAAACATGTGGACGATGAACACTGAGTTGCAATGTTGAACCACAGCATTAAAATATAAAATCCCATGATGCTACACTCGGTACCAAATGGGTTTCGAATGTAGAGTGCAGGAGAGAGATATATATTTCTATTCTCCCCTTCCTTACAAATAAGGATTTATTTCTGATATCCTGAAAGCTACCGGAGGGCAACCAGGGAAATACATTTCTTGAATTGCTACCAGAGGAAAATTGATTGCTTTGTCTTGTTGCTGCTAATACCAGACTATTAAACTGAATTACTGCACAAATCCTCCTCTACATTTATGATGTATTAAATGTCAAGCAAATAGTTATTCTAATTCCTAGGAACAAGGAGGCCCAACTGTAACTTGTGGTCAAAAAAAAAAGAGGGCTTGTTAACCACACTGTTGTTAGAAAAGGTTTTAGAGGTGTGACACACAAAGGCCCAGTTTTTCCTTCCTTCCCTTCCCTTCCCTTCCCTTCCTTCCTTCCTTCCTTCCTTCCTTCCTCCCTCCCTCCCTCCCTTCCTTCAATCACCAACTCCTTCCTTCCTTCCTTCCTTCCTTCCTTCCTTCCTTCCTTCCTTCCTTCCTGTCTCTCCTGGTAGCCTCAAGTTCAGTAGATCTGTGAGGTCAGGACCATCTCCTTTAGCCTGAAGGCTTAACAGCTTAAGAAAGTGTCAAACTTTGTACTGGAGGGTAGTGGATCATCTTTTGTGGGAGAGGTGATGACTCTGAGTTTTAAAATGAACTTTAATGGAGCCTCAGAACCTGTTCTGGTGATTGGCTTCAGCACCTTGGACAGCTCTCGGAAAGTCCTGTTATGGTTTCCCCTGCAATAAGGATCTCCCCAGTCTTTTTTGGACTGAATCCTTGTGATGCCATAAGGTAGGTAAATTGTTGTGGAGTCACAGAACCAAGATCGGCAGGATTGGGGGGACAGGACAGAACAGCTTCTGAGCCAGCATGCCAAGCAAGGGGTCCAGCATTGGGATAAAATCCAGAACACCATGTTAATGATACTCAGCCAGTGGCCCCATTTGGGAATGGGTTGAGATGGATTCTGGTGCTTTGCTGTTTTAACCTCAGCATCTTCCATCTAGCAGGACCAGTAGCCACACAAATCTATGTGTTACATCCCAAAATGGTATTTCTCCTACTGTCTGCAGTCCCTCAGAGAGATATCCATGCAGCCCTAAAAATATATTGGCAACGGGACAGCCCACTCTAACAAAGGGTGTTTATACATGACCCCTAAACTGCGCTGCAAATGGCTCCCAGCTCCGGAGCTTAGAAATGTTTTCCCACCAGCTCCGGAGTTTGGAGACAATTAAGTGCGACCCCGCCCACTTTAGCGCGACCCAGTGCATTTTTCATGTACCTGCTCTCTGCAGGTGAAAAACATTTGATGCGGATAAGAGTGCCGGGCTCTCCTGGCTTGTCTGTTGTATTTTTGCCTCCCGCCCCTTTAAGAGCTCCTTGAGCCGGAACCAGGAAGTAACGGGGCTCGTGGCAAGTTCAACCGGCACCGGCAGGTTAGTAAAGGCTTCTTTTGTCCTTTTTCCCCTCCCCCCCCACACCGACAGGAGCAGGAAGTGCTGAGGGGTGGGGACGGAGGAACAGAAACGAACCCCAAGATCTCTGGTCTGAATTTAAGGGACCAGCGGATCTTAGGGGTCGTGTGAAAAAGCCCAAACATGGTTTGATGAATGCATATGAAATAGCTTGATTTTCCAAGGAACTCTTTAGTCTGCTAGTGGGAAGTGTGGGAGAACATGGAAATTTTTATGATTTAGGTCTGCAATTTC
Source organism: Phrynocephalus forsythii (assembly GCA_029282475.1). Taxonomy (NCBI): domain Eukaryota; kingdom Metazoa; phylum Chordata; class Lepidosauria; order Squamata; family Agamidae; genus Phrynocephalus; species Phrynocephalus forsythii. Next base: position 7,347,343 of record JAPFRF010000013.1, read on the forward strand.
CAGCATACTCCCCACCAACGTCATTTCTTGGACTTGCAGTCCAGAAAACATGCCCTCTGTTTGCTTGTGTCCTTTCATAGACGGCTTGCAGGTAGTGGATCCATCAAGCTAAGGCTGTGGGTTCAAGTTATTAAAGGCATACAAGGGTAGCTGTGAGTATTTTTCAAAGGGGAGGGAAATTTTCCATAATTTGTGCACATAACTGGCACACTGTGTATTTTTCATGCTGAAATAATCAACATGTTTGAGAGCCTGGTGGGGCAAGAGACCTCCATGCTGCCTCCCCAGACATCATGGGCGTACCATCATTGCCCTGTCAACAGGCAGAATAAAGCTCATATTTCCACATCTTCTTAATCTTCTTTATTGAGATCAACTGCAGCAACAGGAACACTGAGAGAATTAAGCCCGTGTTGCTTTGTAGTGCTCTGTCTCTATTTTTTTTTTTTTTTATCAAGCATTTTAAACCGGCTCTTTATCTATCCCAAGATGGAATTGCTGTTTATTTTTTTAAAGTTCTCTGACATGTTGGCCTCTGAGATCAACTATGAATAATAATAATAATAATAATAATAATAATAATAATAATAATAATAATAATAATAATAATAATAATAATAATAATAATAATAATAATAATAATAATAATAATAATAATAATAATAATAAATGGGGGTAGTACATCCACTGGCAACTTAAATTCAGACCAGAGATCGTGGGGGTTTGCTCCTCTTTTGTGTTCCCACCCCTCCACACTCCCTTGCTCCTGTCTGCGTGAGGGGAGGGAGAAAAAAGGGAGAAAAGAATGCAGGTTCACCTCCGCTCTGCCCTCGGGAGCTGCCCCGGGAAGCATTCCAGTCTCTTAAAGGGGCAGGGGAAAAAAAAAAAAACCAACAGAAGGCGAGGACAGCCCGGCACTCAGTGCTTTGCAATCTGCAACAGAAATTTTTCACCTTCGGAGACCAGGTATTTGGAAAATGTGCTGGGATGCGCTTAGGTGGGCATGGTCATACTTAATTTTTTTAAAGTCTGGAGCTGGTGGGAAAACAATTTTAAGCTCCGCATCTGGTAGCCCTTTGCCTCGGATACTAGGGGTCATGTAAAAGCACCCTTAGTGTTGATTCCTGGTTCCTCGGACTGCAGGCTGTCCAACTGGGGTATTTACAAACATAGTTTGCAGCTGATGAGGGGAGTGGGAGAGACACTTGCTCAGAAGACACAACACTCTTTGTCAAGGATATTCTTTTGCAATTTGGGTTATTCCGTTGTGTTTTCCCTTTTGAAAAGGGTGCCCATAATGCCCCTTGCCCCCTTCTGAGGCCTGTCCTTTCAGGAGGTCATTATTATACATAGCAAACAGGTCCCCAGGAGGGCGGAAGCCACAGAAGAGCCTCAGAAGTCTATCATCAAAAGAATGCCTCTCTGGAAGAATATCATGTTTGTTTTGAAAATCGACCCGCTTGGATTTCTCAGCCTGGCAGGCAAACTGTCTCTCTGCCTTGTAATTACCTACCTCCCACCTGCTTTTGTCGGAACTCACCTTAATGATACCTAATCCTGAGAGCTTTCTGCCTTTCTTGAATACGGAAAGAGCTGGAAAGAGCCAGCTAAGAAGGGCCATCACAAGATTAGCCCTGTCCATTTTCTCCTTTTGTTACTGTCTTCAGGAGGCTGCAGTGGTCTGTAGTCCGAGGCAGGATGACGACCTATGAAGATAGCAGGAGGGAAGAAAAGGTGCCATATTTCCTAAGACTGACAAAAGTGAGTCAAAAGACTCAAATGGAAGAAAGGGGGGACCCCACTTTGTGGAACAAAGTATTTCACAGGACAAGACATGCCCGCTTGGTTACCATAGCATTGAAAAAAGTCTTCCAATATCATCTAGCTCAGTGGTTCTCAACCTGGGGGTCCCCAGATGTTCCTGGACTGCAACTCCCAGAAGCCTCCACCACTGACTGTGCTGAAAGGGGTTTCTGGGAGTTGCAGTCCAGGAACATCTGGGGACTCACAGGTTGAGAACCACTGCTTTAAAGGATGTCTTGTTATCCTGTGCTTCTAGATCAGTGGTTCTCACCCTGTGAGTCCCCAGATGTGCCTGGACTGCAACTCCCAGAAATCCTGGCCAGCTCAGCTAGTGATGAAGACTTCTGGGAGTTGCAGTCCAGGAACATCTGGGGACCCCACAGGTTGAGAACCACTGAAGCTCATTCCCTGATCAAGGTAGGATCCACAAGACAGGGTCAACCACATTTTCCCTCTCCATGATCCATTACGGGCTGCACTGTTTTTAAAGAAACAAAAAGGCAGTTTTGTTTGTTTTCCAACATAGAAGTTCACTAGCATTTGCGGGGAATCAAATCTGCAACACACACAGTAAAGCAGAGGTGGGCAAAGGGCTACCAGAGGAACTCGGGGCTGGAAAAACAGCCTCTAAAACACCCACAGAAGTATCTTAACACTACTGTAAAGCATAGTTCATGGTCCTGTTTTAGTGGGACATTACAGTCCTGGAGGCTTCTGGGGAAAGCAGCTGATTGTCCCTTGAAGGAAAAAATGTATAAACGCATAATGAATAAACACATAAATGTATAAATGAATAAACACACAAACACATAATAAACACACAAAAAATGAATAGCCACATGTGCCTTGCAGGCTGTAGTAGGATGATCATAAGAACATAAGAACATAAGAACATAAGATCATCCCAAATTCATCATCCCAAATAACATCATCCCAAATTCCACCACACTCAACACTTCTTCATCTTCCCAGGGGTTACCTTCATCACTCAACCTCTTGCTAGATGGAAAAGCAGCAGGGTGTTTGATAGGCTGAAAGGCAGCTCACAAGTACTTTGGTGCAGCCTGGGCTTTTGCCAAGAGGGAGAATGTAGTTTTTTGAAAGGCATAAAACTGAGTGCGATGAAATATGGGGTTAAAAAAAACCATTCACACACACAGGCCGGGATCTGACTGAGCTTCTGCAGAGGGTGGGGTGGGGTTGCATCATCCGTGCATGTGCTGTCCTTACACAAGAAGTAACCCCCTTTGATGTAAAGTCACTCTTTGGTTGCACAATGGCCACCCCCACCCCCACCCCGTGCGAGCAACGCGATCTCACCCTGACTTCAGTGGTCAAAGCTTCTGCTCAGCAGATGCCGAAGAGGGCCCAGGCCACAGCACTGCAGCTGTCAGAGTGTCTCTTTCTGCCCCCCTCCCCCGGCTTCACACACACACAACATCACCGCCTCTGTGCTAGGCGGAGGGCTAATCATTAAGATTTGCTAAGGTTATCGAGGGGGGAGAAAATGTGACTCTTGATTCGGTCCCTCTCTTTTTCCGCTCAGGAGCTTTGCCGTTGATGCATTCTAATCAGGTTCAGAGCACTGGAAGCCCGGAGGCTAACCAAGGTTACAAGCAGGGGTGTTTGAGATAATCCTTGCCAGCTTTTTGCAAATATCAATCAGCCTTTCGCAGAAAGCTGGGGTTTTGCACTCACTCTTCATTGGCTGAGGCTTTTGTGTACTAGGCCAAACCAATCAGGAAGCCACAGAGGGGAGGGAAAAAAAATCAAGACTGGGAGCCCAGTAAAACCCAATCACATTGAACCAGAATGATTTGAACCTGCGGAGCAGGATAAGGCCTGGTTAAAGGTTGGATGGAACACCCACTGCACCATATGAAGGACTTTCAGTTATAGCTAGGAAAGAATCCTACCAGAATAGCTAGAGAAGGGCTGCCAGCCAGGGTCTCCAATATGGGGGTTGATTGGCCAATGATCTGACGTAAGGCAGCATCCAAAATTTCCCATGAAGCAGCCTCAAATCTGCTTCAAAGTCTGGGATAAATGTACCTGTTTTTGACAGCCTGTGTATCTATAGTTTGGGTTTCCTGGATGACAGACCCTAAAGAAACACTAGGGATCATCAAGGAACCCCCAAAGACTGACTGCTGCCAGTCAGAGTTGGTTATATTGGGCTAAATGGAACAAAGGTTCAGCTCCGAGTGGCTTTCTGCCATATTTATTTATTTATTTATTTATTTATTTAATTTATATACTGCTCCATGGCTACTCTGGGCGGTTTACAAACTGAACAAAAACCAAACCATAAGCAGTAAAATACAATATAACAAATAAGCACAAGTATATAAATATAAACACTATAACTAGTAAATAATATGTATATAATATATAACAACAGTATAAAACAGGAGCAAGATGTGGGCGGTATTTAGGGTAAATCAAATAAGTAAATAAATAAATAAATATAAGGTGGGCAACTTTATCTTTTCTAACCTGTGCAGAACATAGAAAAGTTGCTTTGGGGTCTATAACTCCCAGAAACCCCCTGGCCAGCCAGCAGAGTGATTATGGGGGAGTGACGTCAACTCTCGTTCTGAAACACATGAACACAACTAGTATGGTTGATGACCTTGAATCCCCCTCCCGGCCGCTGTCACTCTGGGAAGTTTGTACAGCAATAAAAACTTGGGAGATGAACAAGAAACAGAAAGGCACCCGTCAGTTCCAAAGAGGGGGAAAGAAATGGAAAGGATGATTGAAAATTAAATGAACCGGAAAAGAAGTGCCGAATCACTAGGTGGTGGGCTGAGGGCAGGAAATGAAAGGGATGTTGTATCGGGGAAGAAAATGCCAAAGGATCGAAGCAGACAGAACAAAAGAACTGAGGGTGAGTTAAGAAAACCACAGCAAAATCAAAGAATAAAAAGTAGGGGGAAATATTCACCAAAGAGGAGGAAAACTATCATCCTTCTGAATTAATGCACTTTTAGGAAGACAGTCATTCATTCATTCCTTTTCTGACTGAAAAAGTGTGTCTGGATTGAAGGTGTAGGTGTTACAACGCATACGATTCCCTTCTATATGTAAGAAGGAAATGGTGTTGATGTGACTCAGTATTGGGTGATTGTCATCTGGTTGTTGTTTTTTAATCTAATTCATTTATATACCTTTTTGCAAGTAATAATTTTATAAATTATTTATTTTCTGCTCAGTAGAGTATGTTTATCGGTCAGTATCATTTGTTGGTGCTTCTGACACAAATAAAGACATTCGATCCATCCATCCAACCATCCATCCATCCATTGGGTTTAGATCAGCACTTTCACCCTAAAACAGGACTTTGGGCAGCTTACTGTTTGTGGAGGGGGAGAATGACAGAGAAACTCAGTCAAAGCACAAAAGGAGATTAACTATTAAGCCAGAATTAAATTAAAACCACAGTCTAAGCAATTAAAAACACCGTTCAAACCAAATAAACTAAAAACAAGAAGACTGTCCTTAGCAGGAGGGGACTGGTCCCAAGCTATCACACATAAAACAGCCGACAAGCGTTGCTAGTTAATTGGCGTTTCTAAGTAATGTTTTACAAGGCACACCTTGGTCTGCTTTGTCCTGACTATAACATATGGTGAAGGGAAAGCTGCAAAATGGGAGTTGCACGCATCCAACCTATGGGGTGAGGGAACAGAGAGAGAGAATTATAGCTGTAAGGAAGAAAAAAAAATCTGTAAGTACATTCCTTTGGAGGGAGGGGGAAGGATGAAATGTATGTGTGTCCTAAGCAGCTTTCTGTACTTTTTCCACAGAGGCAAAAAAAAAGTATTATTTCTGAGTGGTGGTTTTCTATGCCATTGCCTTGGCCTGTCAAAAGGGAATATTTCTTTGTTCACAAGTAAAGCCTGCTGGAGCAGAGCCGTGGGTGCAGGACATCTAAATATTTCATCCCATGCATGTTTTATGCCCCAACAATTACCGCCACATTTAAGGCAGAGAGGAAGGGGAACTTCAGCGATTAATGCATTAGTTTACCAGGCCATTTTAAGGGAATGAAATTCGGTGTGCCTTTGTGTCTTTTTTTTACAACAAATATTAAAAAGAAAGAGGCTTTTGGGGAACCGTCATGCATGCTTTAGTTAACTCTTTCAGACTGTAAGCGAGGCAGTATTGGAGCACCTTAAGAGTTTTACTAAGGGTTCCTCTTCTATTCCATTGTAGTTCTTCATAAGGTAATCAGGTCTGCTGTAATGTTTTTAACTACTGGCTGAACTCCAGTAATAACATGCACATAGATTAAGCCCACCAGTGGAATTTATAGAGGATTTGACTTACCGAATTCACACTGATTCAATAGGAGATCAGTAAAATAAAAGGAAAAAAGCAGGAAAAAGCAGGTATGAAAGTGGTAGTCTCTCAGTACCCAATGGCAGAGCTGGGAATTCTTGGCCAGAATAGATGTAACAATACAGGAGGCCTTCTTTCCATTCACTCATCTGCTTGAAATTTAAGCCAGAGGCCTTAAAGAAATCAGCTGATCAAAGTAAAAGAAGTCAAGGAATAGGAAGAATGCAAGGAAATTTCTACTCTTCTCAACACCATTTGGTGTAAGGTGCAGGGCCTGGAAAACTCCCTTTTTGGACTACAGTTCTCAGAATTCCACAGTGTAACATGGGCAGTGATTATAGTGATGTGGGCGGCTGAGAATTGTAATGCCAAAAAGTAACTTTTCCATGCTCTTAGAGAACTATAAATCCCATTCCCCATGTGAAGGTAAATAAATCCCAGTTTGTTTAAAGGGAATGACTGTGTTACTTCTGTTGCCTCAGTCTGGAATATCTTATAAATGTGGCACATTTCAACTTTTGTGTCCCAGTTGATCAGTGAGGCTACAAAATAAAACAGGCTGAACTGTGCTTTCATCATTGTAAGGCTAATCACACTGGAGTCAACGAGGCCTGTAATAAGACTTCCTGGGGTAGGAACTGGCAAGCCACCCCAGTGGCAGAAATGAACAAGAGAGCTGCAATCTATGCATTGTTTATTACACTAAAATTGCAATCCTTGATCCACTCGCCTGCAAGGAAGAGCAGAAACAGGCCACCTAGATTGCTCGTGGCTGAAAGCTCATAACTGCCTTAAAGCATCTAAGCCAGTGGTTCTCAACCTATGGGTCCCCAGATGTTCTTGGACTGCACCTCCCAGAAACCCCTTCCAGCACAGCGAGTGGTGGAGGCCTCTGGGATTGGCAGTCCAGGAACATTTGGGAACCCATGGGTTGAGACCCACTGATCTAAGTGCACAGCAGGAGCTCTTAAGCACGGGACTGCATTTAAGTGTAACGTCTCAAACACACAAGGCTCTCTCAGTGAGGTCCCTCCAACACTTGCAGTGTCTTCAGCTCGCCCTGCTAGCTCTCTCAAGTGGTTGTTTCCATGTAGGTCTCCTCGTTAAACTTTCAAGGCCTTAATTCCGAGAATGAAAAGCTATAGGATTTCAGCGTACATGCTCAACGAGATACTTATACCTTGCCGCTGTTTTCTACTACTGTGCACTAGGGTGTCTTTCCCCACAACCTTTTGGGACATCCTAACACGCCTGAGACATCCTTTCAGTCATCGAATGAGGGAAACTAATCCTTCCGGACCTAGCTCTTCTTCCAGCGCAGAAACGATAGGGTTCTCTACTATAATTAAAATGCAAGACTCTTCCTTTCAGTAATTGCCAGGAAAGCAGAATGACAACTGTGTGCGTCTGTTTGTAATGTAATCTGCCCAGCGGGTAGCATAACCAAAGTGTGGAGTACAATAAGGTATCACTGTATCGGTGAATCACAAGCAAATCCAGGATGGCATTTGGTCTAGAGAGTTCAACCCCCTGATCTAGGCAGGAATCCAAATCAAACCAGATTTGACAGGTGGTTGTCCAATTTATTTATTTTATGTACAGAATATTTTAGCCACCCCATTACCAAGCGGCCTCTTAATTTACTCTTAAATGCCTCCAGTGTTAAAGTGTTTGCCACCTCTTGAGGTCATGGGTTCCATTGGCCTATTGCTCTAACAATTAGGAAGTTTTCCCCCCTGATATTCAGCCTCAGTGCAGTGGATAGAGGGATGCTCGTCTCCCTCTCACAAAATACCAGAACTAGGGGACATACACTCAAATTGAGGGCTGGGAGAGTAAGAACAGACACAAGAAAATGTTTTTTTCATCCAGCGCATTGTTAGTCTGTGGAACCCCCTGCCACAGGATGTGGTGATGGCATCTGGCCTGGATGCCTTCAAAAGGGGATTGGACAGATTCCTGGAGGAAAAGTTCCTCACAGATTACAAACCATGATGGAGATGTGTAATCTCCAGGCTTAAAACCAGGGTACTTCAAGGGCCAGATTCAGGGGAGTGGGATCAGGAAACAGAGATCTAGTCTCGTGCGCTCCCTGATGCATCTGGTGGTGCCACTGTGACATACAGGAAGCTGGACTAGATGGGCCTTTGGCCTGATCCAGCATGGCTCATCTTATGTTCTTATGTAACCTGGCTTCCTGTAGCTTGAGACGATTATTACCTGTCCTGCCATCTGGAATGACAGAGAGCAGATCCAGCCCCTCCTCTGTATCACAGCCTTTCAAGTATTTGAAGGAATGAATTCTTTATTGTAGTCAATGACCAAATCCAAAATACATATCTATAAATAGTACCAGTTACAGCAAAACAAGGAAGAACAAGGGAGGGGGAATACCATCTAAATTGAGCCAGCCTAAATTGTGGGTGCTTGAACAATTGTTGAAACCTTCTGAGTATGAATTATAATTGCCACCGCACAGAATTTAGCTGCATTAGACACCATGCTTGAAGTAGGACATTCTACAGTGTACAGTGGACTCAAAATACAGAAACGGAGGGTTTGACCACACAGAAATAGATCACAGGTTGGATTGCTTGTGGAGTGCTCCGGTGCAATCTGTTTGCTTGTGATTACATGAGAGGAAATTCACTCCTGCCTGACCTTGACTCATGATCAAGCTGGATCTTTTTGGTACCACTGTAGGGCTTCTACTTTGGGGGTGGAATAGGGTGGAGTGATTCCTCAGAAGGCTTTCTTTAAGAGAGATCGTCCCCATTAAAGCGCAACCAGGGTTGTGCCTCTCTGCAGCTGTCTGATCACAACCTAAGTCTTCCGGACGGAAGGCATGATGTGTGCTTCTAAGGAGCATTCACTGTATTTCCCAGACTGATCTCATCAGATTTTTGAGTCTTGCCAGAGGACATATGTTCACAACATGTTTGAGGGGCATGAAAAAGCTGAAACCAAGCAGGTTTAGGAGGGGTTGATGCTTGGAAGGGAGACGAGTGTAGGATCTGTGCAGACTCTGCCTTGAGACACAACAGGAGGGGAAGGGGAATAAAAATGTATGAAAACTTCTAAAATGAATTAAGACTTATATACAGCTTTCTGTGATTTTCCCCATACAAAGACCCATCACTCTGGGCGCTTTTACACAACCCCTAAAATCCGAGGCAAAGGGCTCCCAGATGCGGAGCTTAAAATTGTTTTCCCACCAGTTTCGGACTTTTAAAAAAAAGCTAAAGTACGACCACACCCACCGAAGCGCGTCCCAGCACATTTTCCAAGTACCTGGTCTCCGAAGGTGAAAAATTTCTGATGCGGATTGCAAAGCAGTGAGTGCCAGGCTCTCCTCCCTTCTTTTTTTTTCCGCCCCCACACCCCTTTAAGAGACTGCAATGCTTCCTGCGGCAGCTCCTGAGGGCAGAGCGAAGTGAGCCTGCATTTTTTTCCCTCTTTTTCTCCCTCCCCTCACACAGACAGGAGCAAGGGAGTGTGGAGGGGTGGGAACACAGCAAGATCTCTGGTCTGAATTTAATTTGCCAGCGGATCTTAGGGGTCGTGTAAAAGCGCCCTGTTGCCATTCAATAGGCTCATTCCTACTCTGGTCAGCACCTTCCCTGCCAGCCTTTATCCTAAAGATTTTGTACTTCCACAAATGTGCTGCATTCTACCATGTCTGTGGAAAGCACCTCCCCTCCCCTCCATATGTATAGGATGCTAAATACGACGACAGAGTTTCTGCAGCGGAATTTTTAAAAATTACTTAGGAGGAATCAACGGTGGCCATTCTGCCAGAAGCATTATTGGATTTGTAGTCAAAAAAATATTTATTTTTCCCCATTTCTGGGCATTCGGGACAGTCAGCCATCCGATCTATAAGCCATGACCTCTCCTCTGTCCTTCCACTCTTCCATTAATTTGTCTAATCCTCTTTTCAGGCTATCGAAAGGTCAGGAGACACATGGCATTAATTATGCCCCCTCTTTTCTTGTTTCCCTTCCCCATCTGGCATGGATCAGGACCAGTGCCTGCAAGGAAGACAGATTTAAGCCTCCTGCCCCAGCACAGAAGCAAACGGAAGGTCCGGGGCTGCACAGCGCATACAAACTGGAAGGTGGAAAGTGAGAACAAGAATGACTCAAAGCCAAATGGAAACTATGGGCGCTTTTACATGACCCCTAAAATCTGAGGCAAAGGGCTCCCAGATGCGGAGTTTAAAATTGTTTTCCCAATGAAACGAATTTTAAAAAAACAAAAAAAAAAAAAATGAAAACAAAATGACCAAATTTGCAATGTTTTTTGTTTTCGTTGCAGCAGATGCATTGAACTAAAAAGAATGCTAATGAAACAGCAATTTTCGTTTTTGTTTTTGTTTTTTCGTTTCGTTACATAACGAAACAAAACGAATTTTTTTGCGAAAAACATCACAAAAACGAACCGAAAAGGAACCCTAAACGACCAAACGACAAACGAAACACCATTTTTTGAGTTGTGCCCATCTCTAGTTACGACAGCAAACCACACAGATCATATGTAAAACAGTAAGTGAATGAATGAATGAACGAACAAATGAACAAATGAATGGTGCCACCTATTACTTTTATTAGTAAGTTCTGGCGAGCTTCCGCTCCTAACCATGAATCAACCACACATGCATAAGCCCCCTTTATCCCTCTCCCTCAATCCTTCCACTTCTTTGCAGACACTGATATATTTATTTGATGGACTATCTGACTAACTGATTGATTCGTTGTTGAGTCTCTGTCTGTCTTCTTTCCAAGTGGATTTAGGAGCAAATACAAGGGAATGCAATTAAAATGCACCAGGAATTAAAAAAAAATCATAAAAGCCTAATGCTATGAAAAAATATATATGCAACAATAAAAGCAAAAGCCTAAGCATGGACTAGACAGCACCCAATTATGAAGTCAACTGGGTGTTGTCAAATCAGTTCTGACTCATGATGAGACCTTTTCCAGGGTTTTATTTTATATCCTGCTGCCTAGTCATTTAAAAGCCCCCCTTTTTGCAATGAGCCAAGCCAAAGTCTTGCTTGAATACAAAAGTCTTTGCCTAATGCCAGCAAAACAATGGGAAGGCATTTCCCCCCTAGCCTAGATATATAGACTGACTAGCTTTATATAATTTGTAAATTCCAGCATACATGGTCATATTCCAGAATTGAGGGGCAACTTCTCATTTGATCCAAGTTCTTCTTTAGTTGGTTACTTCACGTTTGTTTTGTCTCTGTTAGTGTCGCACTTAGGAGCAGTACAAAAAAATGTTACTTCACATCCATCGCGGAACTAATGAAATTTGTCTCGCCCATGTCCCCGGAATGGGTGCTAAGCGTGACAGTGCTGTACCTGGTACTGGGGTAGGGTTTTTCCTTCTCACTCTTTGTTCCCGCTTTCTGTTCTAAGACAAGACACTGTAGTAACGACTGTCATGCAACAATACATTTGTTTCCCTCAGAAAACTGTGTCCGGGTGTTTGGGTTTTTTTTTTTTTTTTGACTCTGCTGCATTTGCATATGAAACCCTGATCACCAGTAATTCAAAATATCAAAAAAGGTTTTTTTAAGCCCCCTACCCCCAAAGGAAAAAGGAAGCTAGACAAATGCTGTGTTTGTCACGGGAGAAGACTGTGAGGTAACACTTGTCACGAGACAAGGTATCATGACCATGGGAACACTGAAACAGGGACAAAACCACATGATCACGACCAACGCTGTCACGGTATACAACACTAGTCGCGGAACAAAGAAGGACATGAAATGAGCACCTTAGTGACACCACACCTGCTGGGGCCCAGAACTGAGCAATGGACAAAAATCACAACCGTTTGTAGGTTTTACAAGTCCTGCAACCCTCCCTTGCCTTTACATAACTTCTCCTCAGCAAGCAGAGCGTCTGCTGTCGGAGCCCGTGCCTGCCTCTGGCCATGCATATTAACCACAGAATAAAACATTGATGTTTGTCAGCCCTGGGTTGTTCTAGATGGCTGTTGCCAGAGCTGGCCACCCAGCCATTAATTCCCCTTTCCCATTTTCCCACTTGTCCTGTTCTCATTTGGTTGATGAATTGTGAAAACAGTAGCTACGCTTCACTGAAATCCTTTCATACAGTGACAGAGTGCAAGGGCAGGGACCATCAAGGGGAAGTTCCCATGCGGTCCATTAATATTTTCTGTGAGGAAACTACAACAGCATGCTTATAAAACAGCAAGTGTTCGAACGTTACTGCCATGGTTTTTCTGGACTTCTTGTTCTTCAGTGAAAGAAAGTGTTGTATAGAGGTGAGTGTTAAAGAATTTTGAATTCCTGGTTAAAATTCCTTTAGCTGTGAAGGAGGACAGAGACCCACAGAGGAGAATATCTTCAAGTTCCCAGACTGTCCACCCCTTTCTCATTAACTGGCACTTACAGTCTCAATAACTCACTCTGAGATATTAGTAAGAGGAAGGATAAAAAAGTTCCATTACTTACCGCTGGGAACAGCAATCAGAAAAGTAATAAACAACTGGCTTCAAGAGATAGATGAGAGACCTCTCAGCTTAAAGGGTGGGTCTTTCTTTAAATTCAGAGATAGGAAGGAATGATTGGTTAGTGGTGGATAGACTGAGAGTGATCCCAGTCCAGAAAGGTCCCTCCCAGCCAAACAGGCAACATGCAAGATTGTAAAACACTCCAACAAATAGAACTAAGGCTGGGACGTGGGCAATTCCAGCAATCAGTTGGTGATGAACCTCACAGAGTGACCTAATCGTTCATCTCCCCTCGCTCTGGCCTACCTCACAGGGCAGTTGCTTGGTTAACACAGCAAGGATGCCAACTTGAGTTTCTGGCAGCAAGTGTGGGGCATAAATAATATTTATTTTTAAAAGAAGACTAAACATGATCTGAATATATTTATTTCAGCCCATGCTAGTTAGAGACGCTGGGAGAAGTAGTAAAAACCAAACAAAAACAAAATCAAAGAACATTTTAATTGAATTTTATATTTGGCCGACGTGCTTTATAACTTCTTTTTTTTTTTTAAAGAATGAGACCCGTTGATCCCCACAAGGCACGTATAGGATTATGTTTAGCATTACATAGTCCATCACTGAACTGCTTGTCCCTTTTAAACATTTGCCCTTTAGGCTGGGGACTTAGGCACATTTCATCAAGACATTGGAATCCGCCTTTTTGTATGAACCCGGCATCCGACAGAGGCAGACCGTTCTCACCAGCCCATGGCAGGGGCAAGTTTCGTAGTTGGGGTCTGATACCCAGAAAACCTCTGCCGGCTGGGCCGGAAAAATAAATGGCATTAAGCACCGACAGAAGAATGGAATCTAGTTTGTTGGGAGAGGTGACAGCCTTAAAAGGCGGGGGCAGGGCACAGACCCTGGGCAGGAGGAACATCCCCCATCCCTAATCCTTGCAAATCAAACCCAATAATCTTCTTATCCATTCAGTAGATCTATTCCCAATGAGCCTGTCCCTCCCCTCCCCCCTGCTTCAGCCCTACCACCCCACAGCTGCTGCAGCAACCTGATATCAGACTCCAGATGTGAACTGTTTGGCTAATACTCTACTCTACTCCCAACACCCACCCACCCACACAGAGAGGGTTTTATAATAAAGAACAAGGCAGGGTACAGTTGCCTCTGGCAATTACATAAACAAGACAGGGAACCTTCACTGAGCAACTTTGCAGAGAAGGCAGCCCCCATATTTGCAGGGTACGTCCATACGCAGAAGAGGGATCTGCGTTTGTCAGAAGTCGCATGTATAAATTTCCGGAGCTTTTCAAGAGGGCACTTCCAGTCTCTGAAATGCCATGTGCCAATCTTCTTAACTCCCCGCTGAAGAGTTTTATGGAGGTCCAAAGCCTGCATATTTTTGAGCATTCGCAGCTGATCCTGGTAAAGGCGTCACCCACCTGTAGGGTTCAGAGTTTTGTCTCTCACCTGGCAATTACTGATTGATTGATTTAAAATATTTCTACACTGCCTTTCTCCTGAAAAAGACCCGAGGTGGCTCATATCATCTAAAACAATATTTAAAGCTTTAAAACAGTACATATGCAATATTAAAAAAAACAATTAAACAAGTATTATGTTAAGGTGGCAACTGAGATCAATATTAAAACACATGGGGGGGGGGAGCGCAACTGTGCCTTGAAAACAGGCACTGTGGTTGTTCAAGCTTGTTACAATTTTAAAGATTTACAGGGTGGATGTTTGCTTTTTGTGAAGTGTTCCTGAGCTCCTAATGAGAATGAAGTCATGCATCTTAATCCCAGATTTATTGGCATCCGTCAGTTGCAAAGGCATTCTGTTTAGGATCAGAGAGACTTCCGGCTTTTATTTCTCAGGTTTTGAAGATCAAGGGTGGTGGGTACGAATCTCTGCAAAGACTCGACCTGAATACCAATGATGTCTAAATTGAGACTTGATAGTGGCTGAGCACAAAAGGAACTCGTTCCACACAGTCAGTTACTTTTCCTAGATGCTCTAGTCTAGTGGAGGACCTCCAAGGAAAGCATTGGATCTTTGGATAAGGAACGAGAACTATCAGTTGGGAGATTAAGAACAGACAAAAGAAAATATTTTTTCACCCAGTGTGTTGTTAGTCTGTGGAACTCCCTGCCACAGGAGGTGGTGATGGCATCTGGCCTGAATGCCTTCAAAAGGGGATTGGACAGATTCCTGGAGGAAAAGTCCATCAGAGCTTACAAACCATGATGGAGATGTGTAATCTCCAGGCTTAAAACCAGGGAACTTCAAGGGCCAGATGCAGGGGAGTGGTATCAGGAGACAGATATCTAGTCTGGTGTGCTCCCAGATGCATCTGGTGGGGCCACTGTGAGAGACAGGAAGCTGGACTAGATGGACCTTTGGCCTGATCCAGCATAGATCTTCTTAGGTTCTTATGGAGCCACTAGGTGGAACCAGGTGTGGACTCCTTGTAAGGCAGCTGCTGATATCCCCGTCACACCTGCCCATGTGGACCCATGTTTGTTTTGGAGAGCACAAGTCTGGAATCAACAGTTACAAAACACCATGGGAGAGATTACAGATGAAGATTACGGGAGCCGGCTAGGGAAATGTGGCGAGCAGATGCTGTGACACCTGCAACTCTGCTAATGTCTGAACATGCCATCATTGGCCCTAGCGTGGCATTCAGCTCAGCTGTCCCTAGCGGATCATTTCACTTCATGGTAGGTAATCTGTTTTTGGGTTTGTTTTTGGTTTTTTTTAGAGCAGGAGGAAGTTGAAAGGTTGACGCCACAGCCGAGTTAAGCTTCCTCAAAACCCTCCTGCGCATGCACAATTTTTTTAATACGCACACAGGGGGACAGAGAAGGAGAGGGCCCACGTTCCCATCTGCCCGTTATGATCTCACGCATTCACACCCACACAGCCTAAGAAGAGGATAATTGCAATTATTTGGCTCGAGCACCAATTCCACAAGAGGACGTCAGCTCACTTAACACAGCCTTTCATTTGCTTTTTTCCCCATTTGCTGCTATCAAATTCTCCACTTTGTGGTGTTAGAGGTCTATTTTTTGTTTCAGACTACAAGACTTCACACACACACACACACACACACACACACACACACACACACACACACACACCACACAGAAATATGTGCATGTTTTCATGGTATCTTTTTTTTAAAAAGTATGCATTCTTGTATTGACAAAAATGTGGGATTTCTTTTCAGCCTTCTGTTTTGCCTGAGAGGCACCTTTCTGGATTGGAGTGATTGTTAATCCACCCAGCAGTAAGCACTTATTACTTCCTTGCCTCTGATTTTGAAGAGAGGCATAACTTTATGTCTGCTGTCCATTAGTCTTGAGTCAGTATACAGTTAGCCAGATGGAGGTGCAACTATGAGTCAGTTAAGATCTGTTTGTGAATTTTTCTCCAATATGCTGTTTTTGATCTGTACTGCACTGTGAGTAAATGGAAATATTTTACTCTTCCTCTTACCAATGTCAGTGTGAGTTAGTGAGACTATAAGTGCCAGTTGATGAGGCAATGGAGGGGTGGTCCACCGTGGAGAAGCTGGAAGCTATTTCTGCTCTATAGGTCCCTGCGCTAGCTCCTGGGTAGCTAGAGGTCTGGCTAAAAATTTCAGGCTCTGTCAAGAAAAAGAGAGGTAGAAAAGCACATCCCATAGTTCTGTGTGCTCCTTCTGATATCTCCCCACATCCCCAATCTCCTGAACAACTGATAACATTACAAAGCCCTTCAGAAGGGAAAATTGCACCCCTTGGAGATTCAGGTGGACCATTTGACATTTTTACGTTTTAGGCCTAAAAGGAAAAAAAAGGGGGGTGAAATGTATTCATGGCTTTGTGCATGTTTTCTCCTCTCTGTAAGACAATGCATACTTCATCAAAGCATCCTCGTCATCATCCTCTTAGAACCCTAGCCCAGCCCCTATCAAAGAGGCACGCTAGGGGACGGAACTTGATTTTAGTCTGAATTTGACCAGAGCTATCCAAGGTGCTGAACTTAGTCTGGTGATAAGATCGGGCACCTTCAACAGCTTGAGATGATGCCCTCAGTTACTCCCGCTGCTTGTTTGGGATGCTTCCGTTGGCTTTAAAAACAAGCCAGTTCAGAATGTCCCCCAACAGGATTGCAAGACCTTTTGATCAACCTCTGCTCCTGCGCCTTAAACCCAACGTGAGCCAATAATGGAAATGGGGGTGCTGCTCTCTTTCCCGAATCATGGAGAGCTTTGGCCTCTGCACATTTTGTCGGAGCAAGCTGCTGCGAAAGGTCAAGGTCACTTCCGCTCGCTTGCTGCCCTGGTCCGTTGACAACCCCGTCTCTTCACAGTAAGAAGAGACATCCTGAGATCCTAAAATACCGCAATGCCATCATCCCAAATGGAAGCCAATCACAGGATGAATCTGAAGCCTAAATCTTTTGTCGGTTATGTAACGCTGTGTGTAATCCAACCTCTCGGCTTTGCTGCCTCGGGCTTTTCCCCTATTACGCTAATCACTTTCATAGTCCTCCCCATCAAATCTGTTTCATATCAAAGGCAGGGGCTGAAAAGGTGAAAGAAAAAAAGAAAGTGAGATGACCGGGTTCCTCACAGACGCATCTCTTGGCTCTTTGCTATGGAGCAGATGGCCTGCGACCAACAGAGATTCTTTTAAGGAAAGGGCAGGCTGGCTCTTCAACCTGCATTGCAATTAGAGCGGTGGAAAAGTTACTTTTCCAGGACTACAACCCCAGAGCCTTCTGTCCAGCAAGGGCTGCCAAGCTAGTGGACGCATTCTGGGAGCTGTAGTCCAAAACACTAATAAGGGGCGGAACAAACCCTCTTGGCCAGCCACTGCTCACTGTCCAACCAACTGCACCCCATTGGTGACAGGATGTGTCAATCAACCTGCCCAGAGGCTGCATTCACCACCCCATGAAAACAGAGCACATACCTGTTAAGTTTTGGATTTGAAAATAAGGGATCGTGGTCACAGTATCCCCACCCCTACCACCTATTGAGCATGCTTGATGCTTCAAGCATGCTCAATAGCCGTCCCCAACGTGGCAGCGCCCATGCGGTGATCGCTAACATGGCCACCACCATTTGTCACATGGTGGCAGTATCCCCATCCCTACCATCTACTGAGCATGCTCAATAGGTGGTTTCCTTGATTCCTCCTAAGCATGTGGAAATATCCAATGTGTTGATTTTTTTTCTCTGCCAACTGTGGATAACTGAATCAGTGGTTAATAAGATCACAGCTGGCCCGACCAACCAGATCCTCCATGGCATTGTTGCTCTGGGTGGCCACCCGTAGAGAGGCCCATAAGGTTGCCACACACAATCGGTCCTTCTAGGTAGCCGGCCCAGTGGCATGGAATAAATTGCCAAGCGAGATTCTCCTGGCTCCATCCCTGGAATCCTTTAAAAAGGCTGTGAAAATGGCTGTTCAAGGATGCCTTCGGCAATTGCTAGAAGTGTTGTGTTTTCCCTGTGTTCGTTCTTTCTTTGTATGATTATTAGTATTATTTTTATTATTACTATTCCCTCTTGCCGGGTATTTACTGTCTTCTTGTTGTTCCATTGTGTTTTTTGTATTATTGCTTTTTTTTTTTTTTTACTTTCTAGTTTATTACCATTATTATTATGGTTTGGGTTGTTTGATAAGTCATTGTTGTTAACCGCCCAGAGTTCCCATTTGAGGAAAATAGGACTGTGGTATGCAAATAAATAAATAAATAAATAAATAAATAAATAAATAAATAAATAAATAAATAAATAAATAATCAGTGGATACGGGGGTCCTACTGTCTATGCAGAACATGGAGGTCACAAATGTATTAAAATGTAGTTGTTTTCTTTCTTTCTTTCTTTCTTTCTTTCTTTCTTTCTTTCTTTCTTTCTTTCTTTCTTTCTTTCTTTCTTTCTTTCTTTCTTTTGCAGTTGTTTGGCTTCAGAATTTTCAGCCAACTGCTGCCTCTTTGAAGTCAAAGCTGTCCCAAATTCCTGCTGTGTTTCTAAGCGACGCCCACATTCAGCTGGGGCTGAGACCGTTGGACAGTATTCGGCGGGTTTCAGATGACCTTTTAAAGGCTAAATGCATTCAAGAGCTTGGAAGATGGAGTGAAAGACAATGCACGCTAAGATGATCTGCTTCTGCATAGCATTAGCCAGAAAAATCAAGTGACCTGACTTTTTGTGTGTGTTCTTCTGGAAAAGTACCTTGAAACATTAAAGTTGAGAGTCATGCCTTCCTTCAGCAAACTTTAAAGAGCACAGAAAAAAAGAATGCCAGGCTCCCAGAGTTTACATAAAACTAAATGAGTGGATGTGCAGAACAGGCTGTCTACATAGTGTGTACAAATGGACGCATAATGATCACACGGCTTTAAGCTGCCTAGATGCCCTAAGCACATCCGATCTCTCCTGATTTCAGAAGCTAAGCTGGGTCGGCCCTGGTTAGTACTTGGATGGGAGACCACTAGGGAATAATACCAGGTGCTGTAGGCACCTGGAGTAGGAACTGGCAAGCCACTCTAGTATTCCTGCTAAGAAAACTCCATGGACATGGGGTCACAAAGAGTCGGTCATGACTGTAATGATGCAACACACACACACACATCCTATACTTTAGTACAATATCACATCTTCTGCTTGCTCCATGATAGCTACTCTGAAGAAACAGCCTGTGGCCTTCTAAACCTACAAATTATTTGTGCCTTTCGGGTTGGCCTCAAGCCTGTATTCCAGTCTGGTTTTGAGAATTTGTTTTGCATGTGGGGGGCGGGGGTTGTGACTCAGCAGACGAGAGCGCTGAAACTGTCAGCTGCAAAGTCGGAAGCTCAGCAGTTCAAATCCCGGGTGCCATGCAGTGGAGTGAGCTCCCGCTGTTCACCCCAGCTCCTGCCAGCCTAGCAGTTCGAAAGCATGTAAATGAAAGGAGATAAATAGGTACTGCCATAAAAAGTGGGAAGGTAAAACAGTGTTCCGTGCGCAAAAATGCATTCAGCCATGCTGGCCACATGGCCACGGACTTGCACAACACTGGCTCTTTGGCTTGGAAACAGAGATGAGCACCACCCTCTAGAGTCAGACACGACTAGCACGCGGGAAGAACCTCTACCTTTACCTTTCCAATTTACAGGGCTTACTACCTCTGTTTCATCTATTCTCCTATTTCTGTAGCCTTATCTGGGCACTAGATGGAGCTGCAAGCATTATTTTAAAAGTCTGTTCACAGGGAATGGCTTTCCGGTTGCAAGGACTCCCAGCACATAATTTCTTTTAAAAAGAATGAGAGAGAGAAAGAGGCTATGACTCATATGGATAACAAGTCACTTTTAAGAAGAATGAATATAATGTCAATGGACTGACGCTTCTGATCAGCTGTAGGAGGATGCGCTTATCAGTAACATCTTAACACATTTGACTAAGAGGTGACTTCTTTGTGCCCATTCATTTCTTCTTCAAAGTAGTTTCCAGAGCTTGGCTTAAAATGTGTTTAGAGCACTCAAATTAAGACACATTTTTAAAGCCCTTGCTACATGCTGACTGCTTTTAATCACTGGCAAGGGATTGATGCTCAATAGGTGTCTGGGTGCAGTCTTTTGAAATAAAGAAAGACTAGCAATGAAATTAAAAGACACCTGCTTCTTGGGAGGAAAGCAATGGCAAACCTACATAGCATTCTAAAGAGCAGAGACATCACTTTGCCATCTAAGATCTGGATAGTCAAAGCTATGGTTTTCCCAGTAGTGATGTATGGAAGTGAGAGCTGGACTATAAAGAAGGCTGATTGCCGCATAATCGATGCTTTTGAGCTGTGCTGCTGGAGGAGAGTCTTGAGAGTCCCCTGGACTGCAAGGAGATCAAACCTGTCCATCCTGAAATAAATCAACCCCGAATGTTCACTGGAAGGACAGATTTTGAAGCTGAGGCTCCAGTACTTTGGCCACCCCATGAGAAGAGAGGACTCCTTGGAAAAGTCCCTGATGCTGGGAAAGATCGAAGGCAAAAGGAAAAGAGGACAACAGAGAATGAGATGGTTGGATGGTGACATCGATGCTACCAATATGGATTTGACCAAACTCCGGGAGGCAGTGGAAGACTGGAAGGCCTGGCGAGTTCTGGTCCATGGGGTCACGAAGGGTCAGATGCAACTGAACGACTGAACAACAACAAAAATCTCCAAGTGGGGGACAGTAAGATTTTTCTCCTCCAGTCTCAAGAATTTCTCGCCTCAGATCTTTGCCTGCAAAAAGGCTGAGGAATTTTCCAGTTTGTATGTGTGCAGTTCCCAGGGCAAACCATGACCTCTTAAATTCTAAAAGGAGGAGAATTCTTATGCAACCGTTTCAATAACTCCCTTCTTTACGCCCATATTTTTTTTTAAAAAATGTGCAGCTAATTAAAATGTAAAAAAGTTGGACGGGAAAACAAATGGATTTATTTTAACTGTGGCACTTGGAGGAGAGCGTTGTGGATTCCCTGGTAGACAGGCAATGGGATCCAATCAAGCCTGAGCTCGTTTTGGAGGCCAAAGTGATGAGACTGAGGCTACCCTGTTTGGGGCACAATTTGGGAAGGCAGGATTCTCTGGAGAAGACAATAATGCAGGGAATGGTGGGAGGGAGCAGGGAACGAGGAAGACCAAAATGTGAGATGGATTGACTCCCTAAAAGAAGCCCTAGTCTGGAGTTTCCCAGAGCTGGGCAGGGCTGCTGAAGGCAGGATAATTTGGGAGATCACTTGCTCATGGGGTCGCCATGAGTTGGTGGCGACTCGACAACCTGTGACAACAAACTTAGCAATAAATGTGCCTCACACCCCACCACCACTAACTGGGGGATAAATAATTAGGAAGAAAGAAAGGGAGAGAAGGGGTTCATGTATTTAAAAATAATAACAACACTTTCTCACGATAAGGTTCAAAGAGGCTGTGCTGTTAGTCTTTTTTCAGCCTTTGCCATGAAAAACAAACACAAGCGTACACTCTTTTATTTCACTGGGAGTGTTCAGGGATCGCAGGCTGCAGATCTGATTGCAGGGCTGCGTTGTTAGGATAAAGTCTGTGAAGTTCTTCCAGACGGCAGCAGCTGGTTCCTTACAGATGGTGGGGGACTGTCCCGCCTTCATGATTCAAAGGGAGGCCTCCTGGACCAAAGACTCCCCCTTTGTTCCCCTGCTGTTGAACTTACAACCTCTGAGAGGGGTTGTGGTCTGGTGCCCAGAGAGAGATCAGAGGGAAGCATCAGATAACTGTTCAGATTCACCACAATTGCTTAGATGGGTTTTCTTTGGGGATGGGGTGGAGTGGGGATCGGACTTGCTACAAATCCCACACTCCTCCATTTTGTGAGTGGAAGCTCATTTTTTTGGAATTTGAAGGGTACGAATTTCAGAATCCTCCTTTCAGTGAGTTGCAATTCCTTTTTTTTTTTTTTTGGAATTTCCCATAGTCCTCTGTTCTGTGAGTTCCTTGCAACCCATTTTTGGAATTTTAGAACTACAAATCCCATAGTCGTCCATTCTGAGTTTCTTGCAACCCATTTTTTGGAATTTTAGAACTACAAATCCCATAGTCCTCTGTCCTGTGAGCTCCCTGCAACCCATTTTTGGAATTTTAGAACTTCAAATCCCATAGTCCTCCATTCTGTGAGCTCCCTGCAACTCGTTTTTGGAATTTTAGAACTACAAATCCCATAGTCCTCTGTTCTGTGAGTTGCACTTCTGTTTTTTTGGAATTTGGAGGCTACAAATCCCATAGTCCACCATTCGATGAGTGGCAACTTTTATTATTATTATTATTATTATTATTATTATTATTATTATTATTATTATTATTATTATTATTATTATTATTATTATTATTATTATTATTTTGAAATGCGGGGGCTGTGAATCCCATAATCCTCCATTCGGTGAGTTGCACCTCCTTTTTATGGAATGTGGAGGCTACAAATCCCATAATCCTCCATTTGGTGAATTGCGCCCCCATTTTTAGAATGATGGGGCTACAGATCCTATAATCTTCCATTCTGTGAGTTGCTCCTGAGAGAGAGATGCTTACAGATACCTAAAGGGGACTTATTTGTGGGAACGGCATTTTTGTAGCCCTCCAAAATCCAAAAATCCCATGCCTACCATCACTTCTGAACAAAAGTGTATCTGGCAAGGAAACTTAGATCCTCTGTTAGTACCCTAACATGTTTTTCTAGGTTCTTCCCTCCATTCCATCCGAAGCCTTCCATGAATCTGGCATTTGAGCCCAGCTTGAACGTGGCAAGTACTTCTAATCCCACGCAGTCATGCAGATGGACAAGGCATGCAGGCCAAAGGGAGCCCTCTTGCTGGTGTCGTGTTTAGTCTGCTCTTTTGGGTTTGCTGCTTCACTTTCCATGACGGAAGCCTCTTTCTGGGTCAGGATCCAACATGCTTAATTGGAAGCTTTCAAAGCTGTCACAACACAGAAGGCAATTGACACGGTGTCCAAGCATTGGAATAATGAGCCAAAGACCTTCTCGGTAGCTGGTGGGGAGCCAGTTGTGAAGGGCAGGGGGACCAGAGAGGTTTAGAAGATTGTGGATAATGTGCCGAAAGCTACCAATAAGGTGTGTGGAGTTTTCCCCCTCCTCTCGTAATCCTCAAACTTGGGGTTTCCCTAATAGGATTCATGGTTACCAGATACAAAAAGGAGGGAGAAACTGTTATGTGATATAAATAAATAGAGATGGAGGATGGACTCCATCTGCCTTGATCCACAGCCAGTAGACCCAGTGGCCATGCTAGGTAGGGGATTCTGTTGGACTTTTTGCAACTTCTCATGCTGCTTGTCGCAGGTGTGGCTGGGAGGTTCCTTTCTAGCTTCAGATGACTGTCAATTTATCCAGCACTAACCAATAGTTCCCATGTCCCTCTGAGTGCAAAAGAAAGCCCTGCCTTTCTGCTTTGTGTATGTATCCCCCTCTTCCTTTTTGTCTGTTGAAGTCTATTACTGAAAGCAGTCGTGGTTGTCAGTTAGGCATTTTATCTGTTCAACGGTAAGTAATGAAACATTTTATTCTTTCTCCTACTAATGTCTCAGAGTGAGTTATTGAGACTCTAAGTGCCAGTTGATGAAAAAAGGGATTGACTAATCTGGGAAGCTATTTTTCCTCCTGTGTCAGTTCCTGCACTTCTGCTGTGCAGCAAGAGGAATTTAGCCAAAAATTCAAAAACTCTGCAACAGATTCTAGAATGCTATAATCTCACAAAGGAAATTATTCAACCTTATTAATTTACAGTATTATACAATCATAGTTGGAAGGGGTTTAAGGCCATCAAGTCCAATTTGCTGACCCGTCCCTCCTCCAAGGACTTGTGACAACTGAAGAATGAAAGGGAGAGAAAAAAGTTTAAACAACGATCAAATAAACATGTTTCCAAGGTCCGCAGTTTAGAATTCAAAAGATGGAGTGGGCAGCCAAACAAACTGAGGAGGGAATGGTCCAGTCTGAACATTGCAATGAAACTGAATGGGATATAGACCAAAGCCTGTAATAATGTATGTAGTCCATAAGGTAGGCAAGGGGTTTCGCTGGCTTTTATGCATGCAACCTAGAAAGCCCATATTTTATCTCTGGGTAAAACTGATGTGGGGTGTGATGGCTCGGCGGGCTAGAGCACTGAAAACTGTCAGCTACAAAGTCGGCAGCTCAGCGGTTCGAATCCCGGGTGCCACGCAGCGGAGTGAGCTCCGGCTGTTAACCCCAGCTCCTGCCAAGCAAGCAATTCGAAAACATGTAAATGCAAGTAGATAAATAAGTACCGCCATAAAAAGCGGGAAGGTAAAACAGTCTTTCCTTGCAGCCATGCCAGCCACATGGCCACAAACTTGCACAACACTGGCTCTTCTGCTTGAATACGGAGATGAGCACCGCCCCTGGAGTCAGACACTAGCACACATGTGTGGGGAGGGGAAACCTTTACCTTTTACCTTTTAAAACTGATATATTTCAAAAAGTGTCAGGTTCCTCTTTGCTCAGGTTTTTAAGCTGAGTCTAGAGGACTGACTTTCATGCATTCCAACGATGGAGGGCTGAGGCTAGGTAAACTTGGTGATCCTTTCTACATCCCCAGGGCTGGTGATTCTACATTTCCATGATAATAACATGTAGGGTGACCATCCAATGACCTTCTGGCCTGTGACAGGCCACCACATCCTCTCTCTGCCGCTTTACTTGCTGAGAAATGTGTTCCTGCATACAAGGTGAGGTCACGGAGAGGACAAGGCACACAGAAGCCCTACCCAACCACAGTTCAAAACTTTCCCCAGGAAGAAGAGGCAATTTTTGTCAGGCCACTTTCCAATGGCCACAACTTTTGGGATTTGTCATCGTGAGCCAACAAATGTTTGCCTTGTTGGGAGGTATAAACACAATTGTTTATTGTAGATAAAAAGGTAAAGGCTCCCCCCGCACATGCGTGCTAGTCGTATCCGACTCTAGGGGCGGTGCTCATCTCCGTTTCCAAGCCAAAGAGCCAGGGTTGTGCAAGTCCGTGGCCGTGTGCCCAGCATGGCTGCAAGGAAATACTGTTTTACCTTCCCACTTTTTAGAGTGGTACCTATTTATCTACTTTCATTTTTACATGCTTTCGAACTGCTAGGCTGGCAGGAGCTGGGGTCATCAGTGGGAGCTCACTCTGCTGCGTGGCACCCGGGGATTCGAACCACCGAGCTGCCGAGTTTGCAGCTGACAGTTTTCGGAAGCCTTAGTTCACTGAACCACAAGTTAATGGGCAATATTCAAGTTAAGAAAGGGTTGACTAGCAGGTGCATTCAGATTGGTGCATTAGAATGAAGAACTGTTCCCTCTCATGAGGAATAGCAGTTTCCAGTTTTTCATCTGAAGATCTGAAAAAATCCCATCTGCGAGTTTTAGGACTTTCCGGAGTGGCTGTGCAACAGTAGCTTGCTCATAATCGAAGTCATAAATCCACTTAAGGTGCATGTAGAATTCATCCATTCAGTAGCCCAGTTATTAAGACAGAGATGGCCTTCTACCTTCCGGAAGCCTGTGGAAAATCCTGAAGATTCAGGACAACAATTGTCTCTCACTGGCCTCAGCCATTCCAAGTGTATTTTGGAGGCTGCTGCGCTGGGTAATGTGCTCTGTGCGGTACCTTGCCCCTTGTGTGCATGCAATAACAGAGAAGTGTGCTACAGGAAAAGATGCCACCAGCAGCACATTCAGGAATTTAATTTCTACAGAGGGAGATGAACCCAAACTTGAAAATGTTGATTTGTTTTTAGACTTGACCTGCTCACCCCAAAAGGCCACTGGCTGGAAGAAGCTACCGAGGGCCGTAGTCGAAACCGGAAAACCTGAGAGCGAGAAGGTGATCAGCTCATGCTAAGTGTGCTTCAGAAAGTATCAACAAAAGTGGAAGAGAGGCAGTGGTAGGACCTTAATCTGAGGAGTGATCTTGGGTTATCAGGAACAGTTGCTGAATATTTGGGGAAAGTTGGGTGGAGGGGTCTTCAAATGCTACACTCACATTTGATTCTTCTAACTCCCATTTTGCCATCCTTTGGGAAAATGTAGATAGTGGGTATTTGCATCAGAGTGTTGAAAAGTTAAACTATGATGCCCAGGGAACTGCAGTTAAAAAAAAAAACTTTTTCCAAGCACCGACTTCGGTTGTTTCAGTTCATTAGTGAGGCGGGAAATTAAGCCCTGCATTGTGGATGGATATTGCTCAGAGTTCCAGCTAAATAACTATACCATCTCCTCAAACACTCCATCTCATTTCTTCCCTGGTCTTTCATTCTATCGCCGCCACCGCCACCACCACCACCATGCTAAGTCCTCCTTGGAACATTACAGTGGGGAGTTGATTTTTCTCTATATTTTCCCCCTTCAAAATATTTGTCCTTCAGAAAATGTCAGAGATGAGCTGAGATATCTCATTTTCTGGTGATGGTTCCATCCCTTTGGCAAGGTGACACCAATTCCATGATGTTGTAAAATAAAAGGATAATTTATCTATCCTTAGATAAAGGATTAGGGGTGTTTTATGGACCAGTTGTTCTCATCTTTGGCCCTCCAGATATTTTAGACCCAACTCTGAGAATCTCTGCCTTTGGTCAGGTTTGCTGGACCTCCAAGAGTTGAAGACCAACACATCTGAAGAACAGATGTTCAAGAATCAGTGGTATGGAGCAGTGTTTCCCAACTGTGGATTCCCAGATGTTCTGTGACTAAAACTGCCCAAAGTCTTCACCACTAGCTGTGTTGGCCAGGGTTTGGAGGAGTCAACATGCAAGAACATCTGGAGACTCAAGTTTAGGAACCAGTGAGATACAGAATGGTCAGCTCTGTAAGTAACATATACTTCCCACTAGTACTCCTTGAGAGTTAGTGAGACAGGAAAATAAAATAAAATCAACAGGCATCTTTGTGGCACAGATATAATCTCAGGGTCCCTAATGAATTTGGCTTCCTTTCTGTCTCCCCTCCTCCTCTTTCAAACATTTTTGGGCAGTTACCCTCGCATGAATAAACAGAAAATTCCTAAACCCATGCTAAATTTAGATAAGTGGAGATGTTTCCCCTGAATGTGCCTTTAAAAGGAAAGGAATCAAGAATGTGTTACCATCAAATGTTGTTTAAGCAGTATATATGTGTTCAGTGATAAAGCTTGGCTGAGTACTCTGGAGCAGACAAAATGCACCTGGCATGACACTTATAGTTCTGCTCAAAGAAGCAGCAGGAGTTGAGACTTGGGTATAAGTCAAGATACCGTGTCTCACATTTTATAGCAATGTTCAACTGTCTAGTGCAATTCCACAACCTGAGTTTATGTAAGCTCCTTTTTAATTTTAGTTTTCATTTCTTTGATTGCAGTTACTAGAATGTCTCAGCCATGACATTTCCAATGGGTGGCAAAGGCTATCCAAATTCTACCATGGATGGCTGACACTTTTTGCTGTTCCTCATCCTAGCATACAGTAGATCAAGGAGCAGTCCACATCTAGCAGGGCTTTCTCTGTGGTGGCACCTTTGGTGTGGAACTCCTTTTAAGTAAAGACCTGGTTGCCCCTCAAAGTTTTGTCCTTCATGAGCTGGCTCAAGGCATGTCTCTTTGTATTTTGCATAAGAACTTTGGAGGAATAAGCAAGCTTCTCACTGCTCTTTGACTGGCTCCTGGATACCTCTGTGGTTAGAGCAAAGCAAAGCAAACCAAAGCAAAGTGTTCTGTTTATATTTCTATTTCACCCCGTACCACTTCAAGAAGTCTCTGGGCAGTTTACAGTTTTTAATTACAGTATGCAGGCTACACATTGCCCCCCCACCAGCAAGCTGGGTACTCATTTTACCTACCTTGGAAGGATGGAAGGCTGAGTCAACCATGAGCCTCCTACCTGGAATTGAACCCCAGGTCGTGAGCACAGTTTTACCTGCAGTGCAGGCATCTAACCACTTCACCACAAGACTCCTGCAGACGTTGGGAGTTCAATTTCCCACAGTGCATCCCTAACAGGGGTGGGACTTGACGACCCAGGGGGTCCCTTCCAGCCCTGAAGTCCTAAAATTATTATTATACAGTATATTAATTTTACTTTAGTTTTATCCAACGCTTGTTAGTGTCTCTTCCAGACAGTTGTTTTAAATTTGCCCAGTCAATGCATTTGGAGGTGTGTTTTTTTTTTAAAAAAAAAGTTTATCATTGGCAATTTTAACTGCTTTTTAAATGCAAATTGTTAACTGCTCTCAGCTCCTATAAGGAGAGGGAGGCTGTAAATCCAGTAAGTAAAACAGCAACGTATTGAGAACAATAGCAGCACTGGAGCTGAGTTCCTCTCCAAGCGACATTCCGCTCTCTCACTGGATGTGGCCACTGGAGCTCCACTGCCCTTTGAACAAATTCTTGCTAACTGACAGGAAGGCCTTGATGGGCCATTGATTAAAGTGATGTAGACAGTTCCTGGAAGCACTGGGGTTTCCTGTGGTGCTGCCGTTGGTTTCCTAAGTTTGGGGCCCATTGTTTGCTGGCAAAGCATGTGAGGAACATAGAGAGTAGACTTCTGCTGGGTCAGCCTCTTGGTCTGTCTCACCCAATATTGCTAAAGCTTGTTGGATTTGACCACTCTCCAGGATACAATTCTTCTCTGACCCTACCCAGAGGTCCATGTCTGTTTCCTGGTGTCTCCCATCTCAGTACTCGCCGTGCGTAACCTTGCTTACCGTCCCAAATCAGATGAGCCTTGTGCACCCAGGGTAATAGGCAGTGGCGTTAGCCCTGGAGAAAATGAAAGAATAAAAATGTGTCATTATGTACAACAGGACGGATCAAACAGGAAACAAACAAACACATAAGTTTCAACAGACTTCAGGAGACGGTGGGGGGGAAAGAGACACAGAGCAGAAAGGCAGATCTCCCTTTGAATTCAGAGGCAGAGAAGGAATGATTTCTTTAGTGCTGGAGACGTTGACAATCATCCTATTTTAGAAAGGTCCCTCCCTCCTGGATGTACTAAAAGTAGTACGTGAGGTTGCAAAATAATAATAATAATAATAATAATAATAATAATAATAATAATAATAATAATAATAATAATAATAATAATAATAATAATAATAAACTCCAGCAGATTGGAAGATAGAAGAAAGGGTCTTAGGTGGTTACTCTATGTCCTTCTTTTTCCGTGACTAGTTTTGTACCATGATAGCGTTGGTCATGATCACGTGGTTTTGTCCCTGTTTCAGTGTTCCCATGGTCATGATAACTTATCTCGTGACAAGTGTTACCTCACAGTCTTGTATCATGACAAACAATGGATTTGTCTAGCTTCCTTTTTCCTTTTGGGGTGGGGCTTACAAAATTCTTTTTTGATATTTCACTTCTGAATAGTAAAAAAAAAACGGACACAGTTTTCTGAGAGAAACGAATGTTTTGTTGCATGACAGTCATTACAACACGATGTCTTGTCTCGGAACAGAAAGCGGGAACAAAGAGTGACAAGGGAAAACCCTACCCCAGCACCAAGTACATGACTGTTGTGCTTAGCGCCCGTTCCCGGGGGCGTGGTCGAGACAAAGTTCAGTAGTTGCGCGACGGACGTGAAGTAACTTTTTTTGGTACCGCTCCTAAGCGCAACACTAACAGAGCCAAAATGGATGTGAAGTAACTGCCATAGTGATGCTTAGGGCCCATAGCACACATGACTGGTCATGGACTTGTCATCCCTAATCCATGACTCATCCCTTCTTTCATCACCTATTGATTGAATTACACATTTGTCTCTACCTACTATGTCTAGCTACCCAAGGCAGAGGAGAGTGGGAAGGTGTTGCAAGGGCTGGCATCGTGTTCTGCAAGTCCACCAAAGAAAGCATGAGATCCAAAAGGAAAGATAGCATTTGGGGGTGTTTTCTTTGGAGATGGGGAAGGCAAGTAAGGGGAAACATGGTTGCTGTATCTCAAATAGTCCAGCATGTAGAGAACGCCAGGAATTCTCTATTTTAGGGTTGAACACAGTAGGTTTGTCTGAAGGTAAATCAAAGGAAGTACTTCTGCACACCCCACTTTTAGTTAAGATGTGGAACTCCTTGCCACAAGACATCACAACGGTTCTCAACTGGCATGCCTTTAGAATGGGATTAAATAATTTGGTGGATGTTGTCTCTAGCAGTGACTAGTAAAAAGTTAAGGAGACCCAGGCTCATAGAGATTCTGCCTGTAGCTAACACGGCTCCAACGTCTTCACTGCAAACCTAGAAAAGCTTGGGAAATGAAGGGCTTCTGGCAACTCTAAACTCTGACCAAAACAAAGTACAGTGGTACCTTGTATAAAGGAATTAATTTGTTACAAATGAAATTATGTTAAGCAAATTTTCCTTTATACAAATTTCCTATAGAAATGCATTGAAAATAGAGCAATCCCTAATTGTGACTATTTTTATGTTGCACGGATTCGCCCCCAGAGGCAATTCTGTTAAGCAAATTTTCCCTATCTCCAGAATGTTTATGTTGTGCAGATTTTATGTTATACAAACAGTTTGTTCTACGAGGGTCCACTGCAATTCGATGGCACTGTCCACCTTTATTTTTAGCTTGGTAGTTCAGTTTAAATCTCCTCTTCTAAGCTCTGTTCTTCCAAACTGTCTTTCCCCAACCAGGTCCCTTTGTCCTTCCCAGCTGGGAATCATTTGAAGTTTTTGCAAAACACTTTTGTGCTTTGCTGTGCCTCCAGGCTCATTTAAGCCACCGAGCCACTTTCTAGGTTTATGAGAATACTTCCTTAATAAGAGACATGTGGCTTCATCTGCACAAGGCAAGGGGCCCTGAGGATGAATAAAACACGCCCCACTTTTTCTGTGTGTATTTTTTTTTTTGCATCCTGCTTTGTCTGTATTGATTTATTATTAGTTGGCATGAACTGAAATGATGACTGTCGGTTACAGTGGCGAAAGACTTGGTGGGTAAAATTCAGACTGATGCCGAAACGCAAATCTGAGCCCAAAACTCGATACCCAGTTCCACCCCCTCCAACCAGTGGGGCACTCTGACTTAGAGTGGTGTTGGTGTTCGGGACCCCTCTTAGAAAGCAAAATGCCATGGTAGAGGCCAGGAAGTATGTACGGTAGGACCTCGGTATCCGCTGGGGATTGGTCCCAGGCCTTTCTGTGGATAATGAAAACCGTGGATAAGAGAGAACACCTGCCCACCCACCCACCCCAAACTGCTCTTTCATAACAGTAGCTTGCTTTATGACTGCTGTTTTGAGACAGTAGCTTGCTTTATGGCCACTTTTTGTGACAGTAGCTTGCTTTACAGATGCTATTTGTGACAAGAGCTTGCTTTACAGCTTGCTTTGTGGCTGCTGAATTATTATTATTTTTTGCCTCTGCCAACCGTGGATAACTGAATCAGTGGATAATGAATCAGTGGGTTTGGGGGTCCTACAGTAAGAAAGGAATAATATATGATAGGGGAAATGACCTCTGAACATGTACAGAGTGCTTTTTCCATGTCGCTAACCTGCAGATGCTCGGTAACTAAAATGAAGGAGGAGAATAGGTGTGAACTGACCAAGGAAAGCTTGGGTTGATGGATGGGGTACAATCAACCTATAAAGAAAGATGGGGAAACAGAACTTCCAGCTTCAGGAAGAGCATATATTTGATGGACCCTTTCCAGAAATAGCTTGATGCTGTTGAACATGATGAGAAGAAAGCTGTTGGTTCCCGTGTGCCTCCTTTTGATCCAGCAGGTCTTGATTTTTTATATATATATACTTAACTGCCTTGAACATGCAATGGCCAAATATTTACAAAAAAGTAGCAAGAGAAGACTCTACAAGACAGCTGTGACTGAGAGGAGGGATTTCAGAGATTGCTCTGTCTCTTCCTCCACGTCCTTTATTTTATTTTACTTTTCAGCTCCACCCCGGCACCTTTCTCCACTTCCAGCAGCTGTCATCTGATCCTCTCTTTCTCTCTAGCTTTGAAGGGGCCTCCCTCTCTCTCTCTTTCTCTCTCTCCAGATGTTGAAACAAAGGTCTAAAAATAATCTTCCCATCTATCTTTCTAGGGCGGCGGTGGTGAACACAGGCTAAAAGCCCCTGTGGCATCAGAGGAAGGGCTTGATCTAACTTGAAGCTGCCGAACTTTTTGGAGATGCCGGCAGGCTCTCTGTCGGTACCGCATTCAAGGTCTTTCATCATTTCTGAAGGAGAACTGGCAATTTGGGAGGGGGCAGGCGAGGAGAGCTCTACGTTTTGCCTGCACAGTCAGCTTCCTCCTCCTCCCCCCCCTCTCCCTCTCTCTTTTCCTCCTCTAAGAAAGTTCAGGCCACTTCCATCCTCGACACTGGATTTTAATTTGGTTTCCTCCTTGTTGTTTTCATTTTTCTTTTTTTTTTCAATTCTCTTTTGCATGGTGTGAAAAGAGGCAGGGGTCAAGATGGGGTTCGGCAGCCAACAGCCCTTCTGCGCCAGGCTCTTAGCTGTGGCTGCCTGCCTCGGGGTGCTTCTTTGCCCGCACTTGAGCTGCGCCAGGAGGCGCTGGAGAAGAGCAACCTACCTGAAGCTGGCAGAGAAATACGATGTAAGTAGAACTGGGTTTGACTAGGGGATGCTCAGCTTCTACACATCCAAGCAAAGAGGGCAAGAGAAGGCACCTACTAGGGGGGGTCATGCAAGCCAGTGCTGGTCAATGCATAATGTAAGATGGGGCTGTTGCATCATCTGTTTAGAGCAGTGGTTCTCAACCTGGGGGTCCCCAGATGTGCCTGGACTGCAACTCCCAGAAATCCTGGCCAGCCCAGCTAGTGAGGAAGACTTCTGGGAGTTGCAGTCCAGGAACATCTGGGGACCCACAGGGTAAGAACCACTGGTTTAGAGCATCCACGTGTATAGAAATCCTAGATATAAGAGAAGCAAAGCATGGCTTAGGTCAGTGATGGCGAACCTATGGCACGGGTGCCAAAGGTGGCACTTGGAGCCCTTTCTGTGGGCACGCAACATCGCCCCTTCATAGCCACCTATATAGAGGTTAAATGGCTGTATTGGAACTTTGCAAAAATATGAGTGGGTTTTGAATTGCAATTTGGACACTCAGTCTCTAAAAGGTTTGCCATCACTAGCTTAGGGACACATGGGGAAAAGACCAGCACTTAACAATGTTTGGGGGGGGGGGATTATTATTTATTTTTCAGTAATGCAAAGAAGTTGATACTCCAGCCGGTTTATTCCTCTATGGTCTCGTCTGCTGGACATGTTGAACTTGTGCATTGGTTTTCAACGACAAATTATTCTTGAACCATTCTGATGGACTGTGTAAGCTTTGTGTTGCATAGCATATGGATTAATTCTCCCTTTCTGTGCTGCTGCTGTTTATCTCTACAGTGCTACCTTGCATAAAGGAATTAATTCCTTCCAAATTTATTTATTTATTTATTTATTTATTTATTTATTTATTTATTTATTGCATTTATACCCCGCTTATCTTCATTACGAACTCTAAGCGGCTTACAGGCTACAATAGCCACACAAATTACAATGAGTACACAAAACATGACAGAAAATAATAAAAACAATAATCAAGAGTTAAAAACCCTATGGCACCTGTTAAGCAAATTTTCCTTTATATAAATTTCCCATAGGAATGCATTGAAAATGGAGTAATCCCTAATCACGACCGTTTTTTCTGTTGTACGAATTTGCCCCATAGGCTATTATATGTTAAGCAAATTTCCCCTATCTCCGGAATTTTTTATGTAGTACAGATTTTATGTTATGCAAACCGTTTGTTATACGAGGGTCCACTGTATTGCTGTCCTTGTTGCTGGTAGGACAGTGCAGATGCCTTGATTGCCACATGGACTGACTTGTTCAACATGCTTCCTTTAGCTTTATTTTATTATTCTCTGGAAACTTCTGAGAGCACAAGCCTTACTATACATGTTACTTAAGAGTCACATCACTGATGTCAGTGGAGGTCACCCCTGGCTAGAGACTCACAAAGCTGTAGACCCAGAATCTGCCTCTTATTGAGAAAATGTGCTAACATCTGAACCCTCTTAAACGGTAAGAGAAAGACCGTGGTTTTCAGGCACTCTGGGATATTTCCCTCTTTCTGTTTCATTGAAACAGCAAAGCAAAAGAAAAAGAAGAAACCGGTTAAGTCTTAGCTCTTTGATATTCAAACAAGACAACAGCACATATCCGGACACAGTGCATTAATTAACAGCTGCAATCCTCAACACACTCTTGAATTATTTTAAAAACTGTACATTTAATGGAACAAGTAACTGAACCTGAATCTTCAAGGTGGAGATTTGAATGGAAGGAAGGAAGGAAGGAAGGAAGGAAGGAAGGAAGGAAGGAAGGAAGGAAGGAAGGAAGGAAGGAAGGAAGGATGGATGGATGGATGGATGGATGGATGGATGGATGGATAAGTTGGAACTGACTTATTGTGACCCTATTAGGGCTTTTAAGGCAAATGAGATATTTGAAGAGTAGATTTACCAGTTCCACACTCCCAATGAGGCTGAGCGGGATTTGAACTCTGGTGGGCTGCATATCCAGGCAAATAGACAGGTAGGTTGTGTATTCAAACAGAGTTGCAGGATGAAAACTTTAGGGGTTTAAAATTTAAGCTCCTTCTCCACATCTCAGAGTTCTGTTACCTTTCCCTCTAAAATCTCCGTAGGTAGACCTGAAAAGAGTCCATGAACAGAAAACTATAATTATCTGTAACTCAGATTTATTTATTTATTTATTTTAAAAGGAACTAGATTAATACCAGGCAGGCTGTCAAACTGATGGGCTGGGACTTGGGAGATGAACACAAAACCCATGGGATGACTGTCGGGTGGTCCAATGCTCTTCTCTCTCTCTCTCTCTCTCTCTCTCTCTCTCTCTCTCTCTGTAGTTGTAGTCCTAAAACAGAGCTTTTCCTACACTCTCATTAGTTCTCTGAATTAGTCCTCTTTCATTTGATTTATTAGCTGCATTTTTTACATTATATATTGTTCTTGTATTATTTGTACACCGCCCAGAGTGGCCGTGTTGTTAGATAGTGCAGTATATAAGCCTAATTAAAAATAAATAAATAAATAAATAAAACACCCTTCCTTTCTGACACCTGGAGATCAGACAGAGTCATGTGTGTGCGTGTGCGTGTTCTCGGGGCTTGCCATTACTTGTCCTTCTCCTGTTATGCTGCCTTTGGGCTATCTGAGCTCCAAACAAGCTGACACAGGAATAGAACACACTGAACTGGCAAGACGCCATTTCTCGTGGACTCTTGCCATCATCCTATGTATGTAGGAGCATCAAAGCTGAATGAGCTTCAGGGAAAAGTCAGAGACCACAAAATAACTTTTTGAAAAGAATCTGCTCCTGTCACTCCTCCTCCTCCTCCTCCTCCTCCTCCTCCTCCTCCTCCTCCTCCTCCTCTCCTCCTCCTCCTCCTCCTGCTTCTATCCCACCCTATTATGCTTAAAGCCCCCTCTGGGTGGTTTACAATTTAATTATGCAGGATACACATTTTCCCTCCTTCAATAGCAAACTGGGTACTCAATTTACAGAAGAAC
This sequence comes from Phrynocephalus forsythii, assembly GCA_029282475.1. NCBI lineage: Eukaryota > Metazoa > Chordata > Lepidosauria > Squamata > Agamidae > Phrynocephalus > Phrynocephalus forsythii. Next base: position 7,383,074 of record JAPFRF010000013.1, read on the forward strand.
AGAAGGCTGAGTGAACCTTGAGCTGGTTACCTGAGCCTGTCAGGATCAAACTCGGGGCGTGAGCAAAGTCTTGACTGCAGAACTGTAGTTTAACCATAGTGCCGTGCAGGGCTCTCTTTTACCACCTGGTCGGATCCAGCCCCAAATTCCTCTCCACTTTTCTCCCATAACCAGACAACCCCCTTGAACAGAGCTAAAGGAGAAGAGCCCCATTTATCAAGCCAACAAAAGCATTGGTGGCAGAATGCTCAGTTTTAAAGTTACTTTTTGCTTGCTCCACTGACCATGTTGCTGCATCTACAGGGCCGGCGCTAGTTTTTTTTGCGCCCTAGACGGTGGCAGGGGGGCACAGGCGGGCGGTGGTGGTGGCAGTGGTGGAGGCGGGTGGGCAGCAGCAGTGGCAGAGGGCGGGTGGGGGGGCGCGGGGGGGGTGCCCTCTCTCCATTTTGGCGCCCTAGGCAACTGCCTAGTTCGCCTTAATGGACGTGCCGGCCCTGTGCATCCATGATGCAGGGTTCTGGAAGAAAGTAACTCCTGCTGCCTTCACATATAATATAAGAACTCATGCCCTCAAAAGGTCTTTAGTTTACAACTCGGAATGGAATGGGCTGGGAGGGGGTTAAATCCCAAGAGAGGAAATCTACTGGAAGGCAGGTGGAAGTCAAAAGAGGGCAAAGCATTGTTTGAGGTGGAAAAGGCAAGGCATAATTGTTGTGATTTCCTTGAAAGACCATTTCCTTTTATTGTTAGAAGGCACTATCTAGGGTTACTAAGAACTGGAGGGGGGTGGGGAAGCAACCAGAAATTAAAAGGCCAAAGAAAGGTCCCTCTTTTCAAAAGGGACGGGGAAGTAATTTAAGCCAAGGAACCTGTTCATTTCAAAGCCAATTAACAAACCGGATGCCGAGTGGGCGGAGAAGGGTCTCAGTGTGCCATTCTGAAACTCTCTCTCTCTCTCTCTCTCTGGCTGCTCTCTGACAAGAAAGATGTGGAATATAAGCCATGATCAGGAACCATGTCAACTAGAGATGGGCACGAATAAAAAAAATGGTGTTTCGTTTGTCATTTGTCGTTTAAGGGGTCTGTTTCGGTTCGTTTCCGTTTTTCATGAAGTTTTGCAAAAAATTCATTTTTGTTTTTGTTTGTTTCATTACTGTTTTGTTACCATTTATTTCATTTTTTTGTGATTTTTTTTAGCTTTTAAAGCAGTTCAATGTATTGCCGTAACGAAAACGAAACGGACGACAAAATTTCTGGTGTTTCTGTTCGTTTCGTTTCATTTTAGAGATAAAATTTGTTTGTCATTTCGTTGCATAACGAAATGAAAAAACAAAAACGGAAACGAAAAATTGTTCGTTTCGTGCCCATCTCTAATGTCAACTTAACAGCAAGACCCATGGGCGTTCAGGGTGGCTTGCTTCCAACGTGGCATAGGTTGTGCTGCGACCCGGGGAATCCCTCCAAAAATGTTTTTGGCATTGGAGGTGTGAGTTCAAAGGATTCCTCAGGACCAAGAAAGGAGAGAATAGGATGCAATAAGTACAGAGACTTAGGGGAGAGAAAGAAGAGAGTTCTCTTGCAGCCTCCCTGTGTGCGTGCGTACCTCTCGGTGAGTACCCTCCCCTGCCCCACAGTGCAGTCACTCTGCAGCTGCCTTATGCCCTAGGTAACGCCTGCCGCTGCCTTTGCAGCCTCCCTGCATACCTAGTCTATACTGTGTCTCTGCCAGCATCATATTTTTTTTAGTGTTTTCCCTCTGGTCTGGGGAGTTGGGGGACGCCCACGCGCAGAAATGCTTTAAATTGTGCAAAAAGCGGGTAAAAACGAAAAATGAAAAAACAAAATGAATTTTTTCAAAAACTGCGAAAAATGAAAATGAACCGAACCAGAACCCACAACGAAAAATGAAAAACCAAAACATCATTTTTTTCCGATTCGTGCCCATCTCTAGTAGCCACCATTCAGCCAGAAAGGAGCAAAAATCAGGCAGGGATCTCAAAGGGCGAGGACACCTGCAGGGTGACGTTGGAGCTATCACTTTCTCTGTCTCAGCTTGGAACCTCCTCCAAGCTCATTGTGAGAATAAACCACGGAGTTGAACCCACTACACCAACTGTGGGCTTTGCAATATTCAATATACAGTAGGACCCCAGTATCCGCTGGGGATTGGTTCCAACCTTTCCCATGGATAATGAAAACCGTGGATAAGAGAGAATGCCAAAATGTTCCCCAAAACTGCTGTCTTGTGGTAGTAACATGCTTTACAGCTGCTGTTTTGCAACAGTAGCTTGCTTTACAGCTGCTGTTTATAATGGTAGCTTGCTTTACGGCTGCTGTTTTATGACAGTAGCTTGCTTTGAGGCTGCTGAATTATTTATTTATTTTTCCAACCGTGGATAACTGAATCAGTAGATATGGGGGTCCTACTTTAATCTAATATATTGCATCCACCCGTTTGGGAAAAAAGTTTGCTGTTTTATTCATTGCTCACCAACATCCAAATAAATGAACTCTAGAAACCATCTTACCATATCATCAGCATGGTGATTTTCAGATTACAGTACCCAGCTTCCCCAGCCTCCCCAGTGTGCCTGCTTTCCAGGGATTACGGGAGGTGTAGTCCAACAGCCAGTGGCTATAATAAACCCTATTGACTCTTTGGCTTTGAACTATGTTGTGAATGATACCTGTGCTTGGTTGACATGCCCTAACATGCCAGCTGAGATAAAACAGAAGATTTCCAGGTATGTGTGAGCAGGTGTGTGAATTCTGAGCCCAGAGGGAAAATAAGCGGTGTTAACATTAAGATAATATGTATTCATGGACACCATGCCCAGTCTCTTCAGGGTATACTCTATTAGTACTCTAGAGCTTGACAAAGCTACATTTATCCAGCACTAACCAATTGTTCCTTCCAGCCTTTGAATTCAAAGAGTGCCCCACTTATCTGTTGCTTTCTTTTCCTTTCTTTTCTCTGTTGGTGGCAGTCGTTTGCTTGCTGTTGATCTGTTCAGTCAGTTGTTAATATGTGGGCAGTCGAGAAAGCAGCATGTACAGGTCTGTAATCTCAAGCAAGTGTAAGTAAAGAAATGACGAACGTCTCAGAGTGAGTTACTGAGACTTTCAGTGCCACTTAATGATAAACGGGTAGGCTATATGGAAAACTTGTGTCTATTCTGTATCATGGATCTCTGTACTTCTACTGTGCAGGAAAAGGGAACTTCACCAGAAATTCAAAACTCTGCAGTAGCTGTTGAGGTTGGCCAATTTACAAGTAGGCAGGCGTGATTCAAGGGACCGTAACTGGAAACTTATCTATGTCTTTACTGTATAGGCAGTGTAGTATAGTGAGTAGAGTTTTGGGCGAAGATTCAGGAGATCTGAGTTCAAATCCCTTCTGGCTTGTGAAAACTTACTGGGGGCAGGGGATGGCAATAGGAAACCAGTCTCTGAACACCTCATGCACATTGGAGATTAGAGATGGGCACGAATTGAAAAAATAACATTTCAGTTTTTTGTTTTTTGTTGCGGGTTCGTTTTAAGGACCCCAACCCCCTGGTAGGTAATAATTTCAAATAATTATCGCTGCATTTTTACAGATGTCCAGAGCATTTTGATACCCAAGAAATCAATATTAGGCATCTGGGAGCCATTTTGGGTCGATGTCCCCTAACTCCTCTTAAAGGAAAAAAAATACAGCGATCTGAGAAAAGACATAAATGCATGTTTTAAGGACCCCAACCCCACTGGTAGGTATTATCAGGCAGAATAAATAATTATTGCTGGGTTTTTACAGATATTTAGGACGTTTTTAACATTTAAAAACAGCTCATTTCATTGTGCGTCGCCATTAATGAAAACGAAACGTAACGAACCTAATTTTCGTGGTTCTGTTTGGTTCGTTCTGATTTCATCGTAATTTTCGTTATTCATTTTGTTATGTAACAAAACGAATAATGAATAATGGAATGAATTTTTTTCGTTTTGTGCCCATCTCTATTGGAGATCCTATCAGTAACAACAACAATAACAACAACAAAGTAGTGCAGCTTACCCAAGGTTACCCAGGATGCTTTTCTCCCAGGAAGGCCACAGGTAGGAAGGCCCCTTCCAGAAACAATATCTGGCACTGAGTCTGTCCATGTGTGCCCATGAATCACAGGCACCCCACCCCACCCCCAAACACAAAAAGACAGGCAGAGTGGATGGGAGACTGTACCACTTGTCCTGCAGTGTCAACATTGTGAGTTAACAGTTCTACACTGAGAGGAAATTTCTAGAATGTACATCTGAGTAGACAATGGCATGTGCAAGTTGTAACGCTTCCAACACTTTACAGACAAAAAAAGACACCATATTCAAACTAGGCCTACCAACGTACCAAGGAGGGCTTGCTTGGTCCCCACCGTTGCATGCAGAGCCTTGGAAAGTTTTTGTGTTGTTTTGTGTTGTTCTGCTGCCAGAATCCTGTGCTGCAGGATTTCCCCCCACTCCTTGCAGGAGGAGGATGGGTGCTGCAGGGGTTTTTACACACTTGTTATTACTGGTTGGTGCCATCTCGTGGGCTACCTGAATATTGCAGACAGCCCTCAAATACAGATTAGAATTATAGTAACAAGGCAGCTGACAGCAGACTGATAACTTTTCCTTGCAAAGATTAGGGTTCTGCAAGGCAAACCATTTTCATATTTATTTCATTTCCCATTATTTCGGGGGTACGCCTCTTTCATGTCCATGTCTTTTGTGCACCCGCCCTTTCTGACTCTTTTCAAGTGTTTTCATTTCGTTTAGACACATTTGAGTTTCTGGCACTCTGAGCCCTAATGAACCCTTGAAAAAAACTCTCCGTAAAAGCAAAGAAGTAAAGCAGCAGCAGCAAGTCAGCCTTCTGCAAAAAAAGAAGTGTAATAATGGGTTTTTTTAAATTTTAAAAAAATCACTACAGTAGTTTATATTATCACGTGTCATCGTTGTTGTTGTTGTTGTTGTTGTTGTCATCATCATCATCATCATCATCATCATCATCATCATCATCATCATCATCATCATCATCATCATCCCTAAGTTTTATAGCATGCTTGCTGGTGGTCCCTTCCTCTTGTGAGCGGATGGTGATCTTTCAGCAGCGGAATAACCCACTCTCCAAAACGTGTAGCCCACACCCTCTGTGTGTGTTCTCTCCGCAGTTGTGCATCCTCTCCGGGCCATTTGCTGAGACAAAAACACATGTTTGAAAGAGGAGAACTGCTGCTCCTGAGAGCTTCCAAAAGCACAGGCTGTGGACTGTATGTGGAAAGATCACCATAAAATGTTGTGGGGTTCAGTCACAAGCCCCTAAGCTCAGCAGTTGGCTTTATTTTCTTAAAGGGTTGACTTTTCTAGTTTGTTGTTTTTAAAATCAACAATATGAGTGGGGGAAATGACTTGTCTTCTTTCTTTCCAGGACTACGAGTATGCCCTTCATCCTCATGGCACACCTTACCAGAAGAACGACCGGTGCCCTCCTCCACCGCAGACGTTGCCCCACCGAGCATGTGAGGTGCCCAGCTGCCGCTCGGACTCGGAGTGTGAGAGACACAAGCGCTGCTGCTACAATGGATGCATCTATGCCTGCTTAGAGTCCGTGCCTCCACCCCCAGGTAAGCCAGCCCATAATATTTCCTACACCACATTCTTCCTGCTGGAGCTGCTTCATGCCACAGCAGGAGAGAGGCACGGATATCAATGAACGGCAAAGTCTGTGAGACAACCAGCGTGTCTTCGGCACTTGCTGACCTTTCCAGGTTATGTTCTTCTAGCCTTTGGTACTCTTCCTGGTCATCCCAGAACTGCCCTAATATGTTTTGGAGCAACACAGAGAGCCATCCAGTAAAGATGGAGGGAGGAGGGAGACAGACAATATATAGAAAGTCTAGGACTATCCATTGAAACCAATGAGTTTTTTCAATAGCATGCAATTAGTCAAGCTTCATAGTCACAAACAGAAAACAAAGTACAATGGGACAGCCATTTATGCAGGATCAGTGCTCACAGTTTTAGTTATCCACTGCCTGAAAATATTAAATAACACCTCCTCAAAAATACAAGTTTCTAGGGTGTATTAACAGAACTGGCCACTAAAGGGAACTCAAGACTCTGCAATAGATAAGGTTTGCAACATATCTGTGGTTTTTGGCATTCATAGAGGGGAGAGGCTTGTAACCGATTTCCCCCACCACCCCCTACACATTGGCACTACTGTACTCAGATGGCCCATGAGTTAAAATAACAGAACCTAGTAACACATTTTTTCAAGTCTTAACTGTATTATTCTGTTACAACAACAACAACAACAACAACAACAACAACAACAACAACAACAACAGAACCTTGTAGTGATTAACAAATTCTCTTTTCAATAAAAAGTAGTTATGCCATCAGTCTACAGATGCCATCAGTCTACAGATTTGAACACAGACTGGTTACAGTTGCAGCAGTGAGACAGAATGAAATATGATACAGAAGAAGGAACCTGTGTTAATTAATTAATTGATGTGAATCCACATGATTAAGGGGAAAGTATAACAGTTTTAAACATCTGGCATGCATCATCTTTCCACTTTCTGCAGCAAGAATACTGAATCATGGTGTCACTCTTATAGATTACTTCTAAAACGTGTTCATTCTTCATACCACTGTGTTCTCTTTGAAAAGTTTTAGATTGGTTGGTCCAGCCAAAACCACGCTGGCTAGGCGGAAACGGGTGGTTGCTTGATGGCCCAGAGGAAGTTTTACAAGGTATAGTGATAGTCAGATATTTCTGTTATTTGGATATTTCTGCTGCATAGTCAATTGCTATTGGACAGACTGTTCCTATTTCAGTATGAGAAGTTCAGCATAAGTTGTCATATGTTGCAACTACATAGTGAGAGAAATGCAGATTCACTCACTAGGAAGTCCTACTAGGGAATTCAGGTTTCCCCAGGTCTGTTTGCATTAACTCATCAGACAAAGAGAGGAGGAAATTGGATGTAAAACTTTCTTTGCAGCTTGTTGATGTAGCCTTCTTGTAGCCCTGCAGGCCAACAGCTTTAATAAGCTATCAGTAAGGGCCAAGTGGCAAATTCCTCCTCTCATTTCCTTGTCTCATACTCTATTTTCACATGCTTGTTTTTATCATGTGTATGTACAGACAATGTTTTGTTTTTGTTTTTTGCTACCTCGGTGCTCTGTCTAGTGCAACAGTGATGGCACCAAACTTTAAAATTGCATGGGGGAGTTTGAACTCTAGGCTGATTCGCATTTGCTCTTATCTCTTGTGGACAACAGGTGGGAAAGTGATTCAGACCATCTCAGCTCTGTACTATTTCCTGCTGGTTTTGGCAGTTGCAGCATCAGACAGAGCAAACCATTTGCCCCTCTAGCCCTGCCTATGCTGCGCTGAATGACTGTGGTTTTTCACGGGTGGCTGGCAGAATGGTTTTCCGATATAGCTGCAGTCCGATGGCAAGTATCCTGCTGCTGCTGCCGGCTGGAAGAGACACACTGATTCAACTGCTGATGGGGAAATAAACTGTTATGCAAATCCCATGGAATCAATGTCAAACTGTACTTGAAATATTGGCTGATTTTTTCACTGGAGGACCGATCCACAGTGTCACAGAACCTCAACCTGTTGGGCCGGATGTGTATAAGTTGAGGCAGACCAAAGTAAAGTGTTCTGCTTATATACCGCCCCATACCCTTCAAGTAGTCTCTGGGCAGTTTACAGTTTTTTTAAATTATGCAGGCTACACATTGCCCCCCCCAGCAAGCTCAGTACTCAATTTACCGATCTCGGAAGGATGGAAGGCTGAGTGAACCTTGAGCCTGCTACCTGGGATTGAACCCCAGGTCGTGAGCACAGTTTTAGTTGCAGTACAGGCATTTAACCACTGCGCCACTCAAGATGGTTGATCTGGAACTTTTCAAATTCAGGCTGTAGCCACCACTAAACCATAACTGGCCCACCTATCAGGGCTGTTGGGCGAGGAAGACATGGGTAGGGGAGGAAGGCTGCCTTGGGCTGCCTTCAGCTTGTTGTAGGAAAGATGGGATCGAAATGTAACTGAGAGGTAAATGCAGGTGGCGCTTCCATGTCTTCCTGTCTTTATTCCCACAGCGGAAGCCTGCAGCACCACCGAAGACGGAGACGAACCTTTACACTGCCCGACAGGATACGAATGCCACATCATTAACCCTGGCAATGCTGCTGAGGGCATCCCCAACAGAGGGCAGTGTATCAAGCTGCGTGGCAACGCTGGTACATCGACACACTGGCACAAGATTTTAGTTTTGTTATTTTTCCAATAAAATAAAAATAATAAATAAAAAATATAGCTATAATGCAACTTATTCAGAGGAGCCCAGAAAACATAATTTTGCTTATTACTTTTCAAAGCCAAGATCCCAAGGCCTGCCACTGCGTATGGCCATAAAGTAAAGTACGGAGGGCTGATGGATCATGGAATCCCGAAAGCACGGCGGTACAACTTGCTCTTTGGCCAACCTTCGTTTATTAGGATCCCAAAACAATCCAAGGTCTTAGGCATGCAATTGTCAGTTGCATTCTCTTTCAAGCAGCAAACAGAGGCAGATTAAGACTGCAGTGTGAGAGCAATACTGTAACCCTTTTGCCCCTTTCATGGTCCCCACCTAGGCATCTCCTCCTGCAGTGGCTGTTGTATCTAGAGCCATATAGCAGCCCAAAGTGTGTAAGGAACCAGATTCTGGTCTACAGCAGGTTATCCTACAATTCCAGGACATTTCCCCCATTCTACAGCCTGTTCTTTATTTAATTGCTGTTTAGTGTTGCTAATTCTGTGAACTGCCTGGCTAATTAGGTGGCTCCCTGAAATAATGTTGTCCCTGTATGTCTCACTTCTAGACACTAGATGTCCCTGTGACTATTTTGCTAGGTATAGACTGGGTCAACCACTGTGTTTTCTCTCAGTGTGAGGTTTAATGATTAGAGATGGGCACGAATCAGAAAAATGGCATTTCGTTTGTCATTTGTCATTTGGAGGGTCCATTTCGGTTCGTTTCCATTTTTTGTGAATTTTTGAAAAAAATTGTTTTTGTTTTCATTTGTTTTGTTACCATTTCATTACCATTTATTTCAATTTTGTGAATTTTTTTAGGATTTTAAGCAATTCACTCATATTTCAATAACGGAAATGAAACGCACAGCAAAAATTCTGGTGTTTCTGTTCATTTCGTTTCATTTTAGAGACAAAATTCGTTTGTCATTTCATTACGTAATGAAATGAAAAAATGAAAACGGAAACAAAAAATTGTTCGTTTCGTGTCCATCTCTATTAATGATATACTTAAGTTCTGTTAATCATCCTTGACCAGTTACTTTTTTGTAACTTTTTCTCTTTCTTTCCTCAGACGGGTGGAATCTGAGACCTAAATATTACAAGGAATATTTTGGTAAGTCTCCAACCGTGAAATGTCTGTTGTGATTCTTTCCCTTCCGCTGTACACACAGCTCTTGTCTAACTGAAAATATTTATAGGATTCTTTTTGGTCCATGTGGACCTACATTTCTGGGTATTGGCAAGAAATCCCACATCAGGGTGACCCAACCATCTTTCTTACTCGCATGGCCTAGAAGCAGAACCCATGATGAGCATATGCAGGCAAAGGGGTGGAGATAGGCCAAAGCGAAGAGACCGGGTCAGGAAAACAGCATTTTTCCATGCCGGATGAAAAACAAACAAACAAGAAACAGGATTGGGAAAATGACTTGACTCTACTTCCATGGAAAGGGTCTTTGCTCACAATCCAACAGTATGCTGCAGTATGTTTTTTTTTTTTAATGGACTTATATTTTTGTTATCTCCCAACCGGTCAATTATTGTTGTTGGTTGTTGTTGTTTTTTTAGGAAGAAACTCTAATAACGTGGTGGGTTACGTGAAGCAAACGCCGAAGCATCTTGGTTAGTTGAAGGACAGTCTCAAAGAAAACCTTGCTCATGGTTGTGGAGTAAAAATAGACAAGATCATTTATAACTAAGCAGCTCTTTCCAGCTCTTCTTTTCAAGATCCAAGTCCACATTTGTCTCCAGCAGGGTCCACCACTGTGATGTACTCCAGGTCTAGCTTTGACCTTTCTCATTGTTTGGCTTTCCTCTCAGTCTCCCAGGCTTGAACCAGACATTTCTTGGGGTGCCCAGTCTTCAGTCCCTGGAATCTTTCTGACCATACTCAGCTGCTAATCCAGTTCTGGCTTCTCACTTCTAATCTGAGACTCTTCCTGCCATACCTTCTTATGGTTTCAACCACAGGTGGCACTCAGGTTGGAAACTGGGTCACAGAGAGGGACAAGGAGAAACTGGTTAAACACAAACACACTAGTATATTGTAAACCTTGGGTCCTTTTCCAAGGAGAAAGGTGGGTTAAAAATATTCAAAATAAATAAATAAATAAATAGTATTCTGCTCTGCCTTAGCCTCTGATGGACCACAGTTTTGCCTGCCAAAGCGATTGCAGTGATTAGAGTCATTATATCAAATGGTATTAAAGACACCAGTGGAACAGTATTGCTTGTCTCATTCTCGATGTCTTATGAGTGTGCCTTCTTGCTTTATCTGTGTAAGCTTACCTTTGTGGAACATTAAAGACTAACTATTTTAATTTAAGCTTTTTTGGAACATTGTCCACTCTGTCAGACCTAAGAGCCGGAATACAAAGAATATATGGTAAAACATTTGTGTAAGATAAAGGGATGTGGTGTTTGTTTGCATTTCACACCTAATAATGATTTAAAAACCACTTTGGTGTTCAGTTCCAGTAATTACTAATACACTGATGACTTATTTGTTTTAATATACCAATTAGAGTATTAATAAGTTGCAGTTTTTGGCAAGGGTGGACCTTCAGCTCATCTCTAGTGTTGATGGATAAATTGCCCCACCTAATGTAACGCAGGCACCTAATTTCCTTGGTCAGCCCCATGCTTTGAGTTCAAAAGGTCCAGGTTTCGAATCCTAGGCATGTCAAATGAAAACAGGGCTACATATCAGGTGATAGAAGAAGCCTTTCTCCCTTGCCATCCATTCTAGCAGGTCGGAGAGGTCCAATGCGCTGTCCTGTGTTAGGCAGTTTTCTCCATCTCTTATAATGGAGTGTGGGGTTTGCTTGTGGGGAAGGGTAGATAGTCTGTTTTCCAGCGCGTGGGAGTGCAAAAGAATGCAGAACTCCTATGTTGTCCACGTGGAAGGAAAAAGATTTCTGAACCTCTCTACATGTACCACACCCACCATCACTTCCTGTATGGGGGTGGGTGGGAGAGAAGAAGAAGAAACCCAGCAAAGACTGTTTGCTAAAGCATCTGGAACAATGTGGAGGCTCCTCCAGTTTCCCACTTGGCATTGTTTGTACACTCCACCCATCTTGCTGCATGCCAGCTGTGCCGCTAAGCTGGCGTTGGTTTCGTAGGTGAGTATCTCTTTGACAGGTAGAAGGAAAATCACCAGCAAGGGGGCAGAAGAAAGCAGAGGATCGTAACCTTTCCCATCTGCTGAGATCTGCAAGGCCCGGATGATTTAGCAACACCTTGAGACAGCCTGGAAGGAATTCATTAAAAAATTAACTTCTCGGTCCCTGCTTTATTGAAATCTTCAACAACTTGTTTGTCTTTCTGGTGTACCCTGGTGTACCGGGGCCACTGCAAAGCTCTGCTCCAACACCACGATTCAAATGAATTGTTTTCCACCCCTTGGCAGCTTTTTAAAGATACTGGCAAAGAGTGGGCCCCCAGGATTTTATATATACAGTGGTACCTTGGAATTTCAATAAGCAAATTTTCCTTTATACAAATTTCCCATAGGAATGCATTGAAAACTGAGTAATCTCTAATCGTGACCATTTTTATGTTGTACGGATTCGCCCCATAGGCAATTCTGTTAAGCAAATTTCCTCTATCTCTGGAGTTTTTTATGTTGTACAGATTTTATGTTATACAACCCATTTGTTATATGAGGGTCCACTGTGTATGTGTGTGTGTGTGTGTGTGGATATACAGTGATACCTTGCATAAAGGGATTAATTCATTCCAAATGAAATTATGTTAAGCAAATTTTCCTTTATACAAATTTCTCATAGGAATGCATTGAAAATGGAGTAATCCCATTTTTATGTTGTACAGATTCGCCCCATACGCGATGTTAAGCAAATTTCCCTATCTCCGGAATTTTTTATGTTGTACAGATTTTATGTTATACAAACTGTTTGTTATACAAGGTTCCACTCTGTGTGTGTGTGTGTGTGTGTGTGTGTGTGTGTGTGTGTGTGTGTGTGTGTGTGTGTGTGTGTGTGTGTGTGTCTGTCTGTCTGTCTGTCTGTCTGTCTGTCTATCTGTCTATCTATCTATCTATCTATCTATGCCTCTAGCACAAAATTAACTCATGACCACCTGGTCCTTTAGATGTCAAAGGCCAGTACCGGATGTGTACAGTATGGGCTTTCTGTGTACTGGTAGCCTTTTCTTAACATGGAGAGGCAGCTCACACCTTAACTGGAAGCCTTCCAACCTCCTTCCTCCTGTACGAAAAGATAGCAGAGAGATGACAGACAGCCTAAGAAGGGTTCATTATCCTGTCAGAAGGGCTGAGTGTAGAGAGGAAAAACCAGGTTCCCCTGGACAGGAGGGCCTTCAGAACGGCACCCGCCAGCTCGCTCCGTGGCGACAAGAAGGCTGGTGTCAGGAATGTGGTCTCTCTCAGGGCACCTGTGGAGAGCAGCAGGCGGAGCGTCACCTGGCCGGCGTCCGGGAACACCCACTGCTCAGCCTTCCCTGCCTTCACCCCTGGCCTGGCAGCAGGGGAATGCGATCCAGCCGGGAGCATGTGTACAGGAGAGAGCTCTTTTGCTTAGAGCCACCCCCTGAGTAGTGTGTCTGCTGCTGCTTCCGGCGCTCAGCCTGGGCCTCCCCCGAGCCAGAATGGGGGCCAAACACTTGCTCTCCAGGCTATTCCTCCGAGGCTCTCACCCGCTTCTCCGTCCAAGCCAGAAATACCAGCCACTGGGCAGCAAGGACAACGAGGTAAGGGGAGTGCTGTTTTGGAAAGTCAACAGGCAGTGCAAGCAGATCTTTGCAGAGCCGGCCTTCTTCGGGCGAACACTTTATTTTTATTTATTTATTTATTTATTTATTTATTTATTTATTTATTTACTGCACCAGTTTCCCAAAGGGAACTCTGGCATGTCCTGCTCTGGCTCTCTGCTCTCTGACACACACCGTTCTGTCATTTCCCCTGAGTCAAAAACAGGAGGGAGGTGAATTAAGCCGGCCACAGGGTGCACCGGCTCCTAATATTATTTCTTTATTTATTGCATTTTCTAGACCGCCCGATTTCCCAAATAGGGACCCTGGGCGGTTTACACGAAAGCAAATTAACCAATGATTAAAAGCAAACAGAGCAATAAACAGCTAATATAAAAAAATAGACTAGACACGCTAAAAATCCAGACCTGGGCAAGAGGGAGACTAAGGGATGGCGAAAAACAAACAAACAAAAAAACAACAAGAAAATCAACAAGAAAAAAATCAACAAGATTTTTTTTTTTGAGCATCCGGAGCTGGAAGGGACCTTTTGGGTCATCAAATCCAGCCCATGCTGAGGAGACACTGCGGGGGGATCGAACCACCAGCCTCTGGCTCTACTTAAACCGCTGAGCTCTCTAGCAGTTCACGAACAATCTTCAAACTGCAGCGCTGGAAGAGCTGGCGGGAGGTGGCAATGCAAGATGGTGAGACTTCATTGCAACCAGAGTTTCCCCCTCTTTTCTCCTCCTTCGCTGCCACCTTGATTGATGATGGAACCTTTATGCTGTAACCTGTGCAATTCATCAGTTGCTGCTACAAAGGAGCAGCCCTTGTCGCTTGTTTCAGAAAAGCAAATAAAACAAAGGGAGAGAAAGAGGGAAAATGTCCTTTCCGCGCCTTTGCAAGTCTCAATAGTTTGTCTAAACTGAGACAAACCGAATTCTATTAACACGGTTACAATTATGGATTGCATTCTGCTCCTTTGGATAATAAACAGAGTAAGCATTGAGCAAGGGTATTATATTCTACTCTAGCACCTTTTAGAGACCGAGTGCCCAAACTGATTCAAAACCCACTAATATTTTTTTTTGCAAAGTGCCAATAGAGCCATTTAACCTGAATACAGGTGGCTGTGAAGGGGTGATGTCAGGTGCCCACAGAAAGGGCTCCGAGTGCCACCTTTGGCACTCGTGCCATAGGTTCACCAACACTGCTATAGCATATGAAGGTTTGTGAAAGAAATTGGTTCAACTTAAAGGCACCAGGATAATCTTTTTTTGCCTCTTTTTTGTTACGGTGGTTAAACATTCAGAGTGGGTCACATGTGTTACCTGGTTCAATCGAAGGAGTACAACAACCCTTAGAGGTAGATTGATATTTGTCTCCTAGGCAACCGTATGCAGCTGGGGAATGCTACATTTCCAGAAGCATTGCCCTGTAAACTTGCTCACCGTGCAATACCTGGATGTGAACAAAGAAAGAAAGATTACAACGCAGGTGGGAAGGGCTTAAAGCAAATAAAAGAATAAATCCTGAACAGCCACACATACAGAGTCAAACAAGGGGGAATGGGCGAAGTGTGAAATGATGCAATAAATTTCTATACGCTAATTTAGAGGTACAGAAAAATAGTCCAGAACAAAATCTAGTGGACACCCTTTGTAAGTACATTGGCATCAACTGTGAGAATAAACTGCTCTTCGTGAATAAGTTCCCTGTTGCGTTCCTTGGCCTTGAATGTGTCCACCCAGGTCAGACACTGTCCAGAAATGCAACCAATCTTTTGTCGGTTATCAGCAATTTGTCTGAACGTAATTTAAACACAAATAAATGACTCAGCAGAGTAGGGAGGACAATGGCCTGATAATTTGCAGGTCTGCTTCATCTGCTGCCCAGCAGTCAACACTTTGTGGCCAAAGTCTGGCAGAAACTCCTTTGTTAGGAATTCTTATTTTCCCACTGGATTCAGACTGGGCAGCTCTTCAAACGGAGCACCTCTTCAAATAACGGGAAGGCCTGTAACTCCATTTCATACAGAGGGCTTTGTGCCCCTTGCGAGGCAGAGCGCGTGGCTCCTGGAAAGATGGGCATTTATTTTCTGAACATGAGATTTCCTCCAAATAGGGATCGCAGTGTGGTGGGTTTGTTATTGTCTTGGGATGTGGGAGAGTCAAAACTGAACTCCTTCTTTGTCATGAAAGTCACTGGGAGGTCTTTGGCCCATCATTCTCTCCAATCCTGTTGATCGTATAGGGTCGTTCTGAGGATAAAGGTGGTTACTTCACGTCCATTTTGTCTCTGTTAGTGTTGTGCTTAAGAGCGGTACCAAAAAATGTTACTTCACGTCCATTGTGTGACTAATGAAATTTGTCTCGACCATGCCCCCGGAATGGGTGCTAAGCATGACAGTATGGTAGCTGGTGCTGGGGTAGGTTTTTCCCTTGTCACTCTTTGTTCCCACTTTCTGTTCCGAGACAAGACTCCATGTAGTAACAGCTGTCACGCAACAAAAAATTCGTTTCTCTCAGAAAACTGTCCTTTTTTTTTTTTTACATTTCAGAAGCAAAATATCGAAAAAGAATTTTTAAGCTCCCCCCCCCAAAAAAAAAGGAAAAAGGAAGCTAGACAAATTCAGTGTTTGTCACGGTACAAGACCGTGAGGTAACACTTGTCACGAGACAAGTTATCATGACCATGGGAACACTGAAACAGGGATAAAACCAAGTGATCGCAACCAACGCTGTCACGGTACAAAACTAGTTGCGGAACAAAGAAGGACATGAAGTAACCGCCAAAGAGAAATGAAACAGCAATCCATGTTTCTCATGGATGAAAGGCATGACAGAGACTTAACTAATAATAATAATAATAATAAAAATTCTCTTATCCTTTTACACCCGTTGCTGTTTACTTAATGAGATGGGGAGAGGGCACTCTGTATATGTTCAGCGATATGCTGCCAATGTTTAGAGATCAGAGTGAAAGCAGGTGAAGTTTGGCCATTTATGTACAGTATTTGTACCGAATTTAGGGCCGGTAATTTCCAGCTGTGTGTCCTGGGTCACCGATTATGTAAGTGTGTTAATTGCACATGACTTATAATAGCCCTAGTAGAGCTTTCGAGGTCAAGGAGACGTTTAAGGAGCATGTTTTACCACACTGGTGAGTTTCCATGACCAGGAGGTCATTTGAACCCAGGCTTCCTGCTGTCACTCTATCCCAGTGGTTCTCAACCTGTGGGTCCCCAGATGTTCCTGGAATGCAACTCCCAGCAATCCTGGGCCAGCTCAGCTAGTGATGAAGACTTCTGGGAGTTGCAGTCCAGGAACATCTGGGGACCCACCGGTTGAGAACCTCTGCTCTCTCCGCTCTGCCACACTGGATGCTGCACCATCAAGCAGAAGGCAGCAAGCTCCAGGCTGGGTTCTCCTGGGATGCCCAGCAGGGACCTGAACTCCCAACTCTTGATTCCACAGCCAGATAACTAAACCACTGAGCTGCTGTCAAGATTTAAATCAGATTTAGCTGTCCTCTCCTCTAAAGCAGAACACTGTTTAGCTTCTATACATAGAGTGGAGGGCACAATGGACCGTGAAATGTCATGGATCAGCCTTACTGGATTGGTCCAGTGCATCTATTTCCCTGGTTTCAATAGTCAGACACATCCTGGTGCTAGTCCTTATTGTTCTCTGGAATTATGCACATGGGATTGACATTTGTGATGGCACAAAACATGTACATATAATCCGAAGGTGAAAGGAAGCTGTGTTCTTCCCCACTCCCTTGCTTCCTTCCTTGTGGGTCACAGCATCCTCTTTCCATCGCATACTATGAGCTTAGAAACTCTACCCTCATAAGAAGCTAAGAAGCTAAGAAGCTAAGAACAGCCTTGCTGGAACAGGCCACAGCCCATCCAGTCCAGCATTCTGTCTCACACAGCGGCTCACCATTTGCTTCAGGGTATTCCCAAGCAGATGTCTTCCCCTGCTTACGATTCCCCGCAAATGGTATTGAGAGATATCCTGCCTATCTCTCCAACCTGGAGGTTGTCCTTAGGCATCCTTAAGGATAGCCACTGATACTCTAGTTCTCCATGAACTTGTCCAATCCTTTCTTAAAGCTGTCAAGGCTGACAGCTGTCACCACTTCTTCTGGCAGGGAGTTCCACAGACCAGTGATCCTCTGGGTGAAAAAATACTTCCTCTTTCTAGCACTCAAAAGTTTCATGGAGTGCCCCCTAGTTCTAGTGTTGTGTGATAGGGAAAACAGCTTTTCCTTATCGACATTGTCCACACCCGTTGTATGAGTTTATAAACTTCAATCAGGTCACCTTTTAGGCGCCATCGTTCAAGAGTGAAGAGGCCCAGCCATTGCAGCCTCAGATGGTAAGAGAGGTGTTCCAGCCCCCTAATCATTCTGGTTGCCCTCCTCTGCACTTTTTCCATTTCCATAATAAATATCCTTCTGGAGGTATGGTGACCAGAACTGTACACAATACTCCAGATAATATATTACTAATAATCCAGATATATTATTTCATATAAGCAGGACAAAAGGCAAAGCGGGGCAGAGTGTGGGAAGTGTTTGTTTCATTTCTTGAAAAGACTGGCAGTTCTTAAAAAAGGCGTGAAGATGGGACCTCAAGGAAATCCAGAGCTTTCGGGGGAATGGGGAGAAATACGGGTTCCCCCCCCCCCGATTTTTGAATGGCAGTGGTCCCCAAGACTTCCTCTTACCCATCTAGAGTGAGATAGCTGTGCACAGCACTATAGCTCTCCCTAAAGAGAAACAGAAATCCTGCTGGGTTGCACCGTATTGGTTTTTGTTATGAGTTTAGATCAACTTTTTTCTTTCTTTTTTTTAAATAATGTCTTACTTTTTGTATTGTATTTTTATAATTTAATAAAAAAAATTAAAAAGAAAGAAATCCTGCTCGTCCACCTGTTACTTAGAATTTCCAAATGCATTCCCATAGACACTGAGGACTAGAAGCATGTTTTGTTTAAACGCGCTGTTACTTCATTTGCAATTATGTATGACTGCCCTCGGTTACGCCGTCATGTATTACAGTAGTTCAGTTATTTTAAGGTCACCTTTGAAGGGTCAAAACGCCCTGAAATGAAAGCCCTCGAGGTCCCCAGAAGGCAGTTCTCGATGCGGTGTCGCCAAGATCGAGTGTGTACCCTGCAGTCTTTGGAAAGCAGAACAAACACAGCTGTGTTCCTGGCTCCATTTCCAAAGCTCTCTTCTTTCGCAAGACTTGCCCTTCCACGCCTACGATGCCTGACAACTCTGCTTTCTTAAAAGTCATGGTTTTTATTTCCTCCAGGCAACCCCAGAGCTGCACGGCATACCTTTTTATTATTATTATTATTATTAGCTTACATTGCGGTGTAAGAGAACAAAGGCTGGAATGGGCACCTAGCCCTGGGTTCCAACGCAAACATGCCAGTCCCACATCCAGAGTTTCCTGCTGTTCCTCAGGCTTGTTCTACCACCAATAAATCACTTTTATGGCTGGTACTGTACATTGGGATGGATTCCGAGCAGAAGATGGGAGCATTGCTTTGAAGGACTACAAATCCCAGAATCCTTCAGCCAGCATCGGGATCAGGTCTACCCCACCCCCACCCCCATGCCAAGATCAGATGTCTTTCTAAATCATTGGTGTCCAAACTTTGGGCCCTCCAGATGTTTTGGACCACAACTCCCAGAATTTGTAATCTCAATCATATCCCCCTTCAGACACAATTTTTCCAGTCTAAAGAGCCCCAAATGTTTTAGCCTTTCCTTATAAGGGAGGTGCCCCAGCCCAGGAATCATTTTAGTCACTCTCTTCTGCACCTTTTCCAGTTCCACTATGTCTTTCTTGAGATGCGGTGACCAGAATTGTACACAATACTCCAGGTGCGGCCATACTATCGTTTTGTATAATGGCATTATAATGTTGGCTGTTTTATTTTCAATCCCCTTTTTGATCATCCCTAGCATGGAATTGGCCTTCTTCACCACTGCCACACATTGGGTAGACACTAGACACCTTCATGGAGCTGTCCACCAGGAATTTACAGATAGGGCTAGGAAGAAATCTGGCCCACCACCCTGGGGATTTTTTATCCCCACTCAGAACTGGCAATAATGGGCAAAAATATCTGGTCCAGTATAGAGCACTTTCCTTCATACCTATGGCTCCCAAGTGTGAGTCCCCAGATGTTTCTGGACTAAAATCCTCAGAAGCCTTTACCACTTCATCTGTAGCTCAGGAATTCTGGGATTTGTAGTAGTCCAAGAACATCTGGAGACCCACAGCCACTGCTTGTATGTTTTCTGGACTCCACATTCTAGAATTTCCACCACTTCTGGGAGACTGAAGTAGCTGTTTTCAAGTTATGAAGTGGAAAGGGTCTGATTCTGGTGATAGATCCATCACAGGGACAGTTGACTGGAGACTGCGTGGCTCACTCTGATTATGACAAACCAACCAACCAATCAACAAACAAACAAACAAACAGCTGTCTCAATGAATTCCTCATCCCACAATTTGTTTGCATCCTGTAGGATGATGAAGAATCAGAGCTGAAGTCAGCAGAACAGGAAAAAGAAGTCGACGCCTTACCTCCCAAAGAGGCTTGTAAATGCCATGTTGGTGAGCTGGCAAAATGGATGCGGGTAAGAACCATAAAATCTTCCCAGAGAAGTTGCAGAAATGTTTCAAAAGATGGCAGTAGGAGAGAGTTTCTGCCTTGTTTCTTAACTTCACACAAACTTTGAAGGAAGACTTTTTTTTTGTACTAAAAATCTCAGAATCCTATTGCCAAGTTTTGGATTTTTGGGATCAAAATTCCCCAGAGTAGACTACCCTGTTCTCATTAACTGGCACTTGCAGTCTCATTGATTATTCTGATTTACGTTAGTAGTCGGAAGAATAAAAAGGTTCATTATGTACAAATGAACATGTGTGTGTGTGTGTTACATCATTACATTCATGACTGACTCTTCATGACTCCATGTTCATGGAGTTTTCTTGGCAGGAGTAATAGAGTGGTTTGCCAGTTTGTACTCCAGGCACCTACAGCACCTGGTATTCCCTGGTGGTCTCCCATCCAAGTGCAAACCAGGGCCGGTCCTGCTTAGCTTCCGAAATCAGGTGAGATCAGATGTGCTTAGGGCATCTAGGCAGCCAGGCAAATGAACATATCCAACAGGAAATTGGCAAACACGACTGCTTTCAGCAACAGACTTCAAAAGATTCACTGACTGCTTCTATCAGATAAAAGAGAGGGAAAGAGACACTGAGCAGAGAGAAGCAGGACACTTTTTGAATTCGGAGGAAGAGATGGAACAATTAGTTAGTTACTGCTGGATAAATGGACAATCTCTCCTGCCTACAAAGGACCCTCCCAGCCCAAGCTACTAAAGGCAGCATGGGAGGTTGCAACAACAAATCCCATACCAGCTAGCTAAGAGATTCTGGGAACTGTAATCCCAAGAAGCAACCTTCCACCCACCCCCCACCCCCCAACCCAAGCTTTGAATCAGTGCCTATTCCTCCCTTTCCCCCCCAGGTTGATTTACAAAAAGGACTTTCTGAATTCTCAGTTCTGCAGCGTCGGACCAAACATGGCTGGAATGAATTTATTGTTGATAATAAAGAGCCAATCTGGAAGAGATATTTTGATCAGGTAAGAGATTTAAACATGGGCAAAGAGTTTCACACAGGCTTTTGGTTTTTTTTACACGAGCCACCTCCCTTTGCCTTCAGGCTTGTTAAGGCAGAAAAGTGATATGTTTGAATTTGAAACGAATAAATCTTGGATGTATAGGCATAGCTCCTAATAATGTGTCATATGGGTACAATGCACCAGGAAATCTCCCTGTTTCACTTATCAATGTGAGATGCTAATCTAATCTGCCCAGATGTCTGTCCAACCTGTTCTTTAAGAGCTTCCATATTAACTTGCTGTCTGCAGAAAGGGTTATTAACTGGGCCCTGTGAACTACACCATCAGTTTCATGTGACCAAATGCAGTCAGTGCTAGTCCTGCAAACCATGGCTCCATAACCAGGTCAGCAAGTTTTGAGACGAGCAAAAGTTTATTTTATTTTTAATGAAAACTAGTGAAAAGGCAATAAACAACAGAATAACACTAGTTATTCTGTGAACATTGCATGAAATAATTTCAATTATTCTTCAAACTCTGCAATAAGCGTGTTTTTCATACAGTACATTGTAATAAACAGCAACTTACTTTTAAAAGCTTAACCTTCTCAGCTGTGCTGGTGGATATGAGGTACAGCAAGTCAACACCTGCTTAGAACTGCAAATATCAAAATAATGTTATTCTTTTCTTTTCTTTTTTTCTTTTCTTTTCTTTTCTTTTCTTTTTCTTTCTTTCTTTTCTTTTCTTTCTTTCTTTCTTTCTTTCTTTCTTTCTTTCTTTCTTTCTTTCTTTCTTTCTTCCTTCCTTCCTTCCTTCCTTCCTTCCTTCCTTCCTTCCTTCCTTTCTTTTTTTCTTTCTTTCTTTCTTTCTTTTAGTTTAAGAACCCACTGATCCTCTTGCTGTTGGTCTCTGCTTTAGTAAGTGTGGTTACTAAAGAGTATGAGGATGCCGTGAGCATTACAGTGGTGAGTAGCTTCTTTCTAATGCAAGCACAGCTTTTGTCTCAGAGACAGTTACTTCACGTCCATTCTCGTCCCGGGAGGAAGTTTGTTGCGTGTTGATGTCGGTTGCAGTCACGTGGTCTTCTTGCGGTTCTGTCCCTGTTCCCGTGTACACACGGGCGTGATGGATGATACCGGCATGACTGTTGCCGCACGTCCTCGTTCCGTGATGAGATGTGAAATTCCATGCCTTTATTCTCCATTTTTTTTCAGCCTGATCTTCCGTTTTTCAATGTTTTGATTCTCCAAAGCCTTGCCTTCAATGCGTTACGGAGCTAAGTTTGAGGCATTTTTCTTTTAATCTATCTGCATTGCGTTACTGACTCCATAGGGAATGTACTGGCAAATAGCACTTCGCACTCCTGCCACTAGATGGAGAATGGCATGTTGCGTGAGGAGCCTTACCTCACAGCCACTCATCTCGGAACGAGAAGTGTGATGAGCAGATTCCCGAAGCCAGGGAGGGGAATCTCTCATCCTGCTTAAATCACAGTTCAGGGGGCGTGGTCAGGACGAACCCTCCTCGTCCCGCAATGGACGTGCAGTTAGATTACTTTGTACCAGTCCCAAGCGGGACCACGAACAGCAATGAGATGGATGTGAAGAATCAGCCAGAGTCATCCCAGCCAAAGACCATTTCCAACATTTGTGTGAAAAGGCCTTCCGTGCTCAGCAAACAATGGGGCAAAGCAATCCATGTAAACATCACATAACAAGTACCCAGTCACTCAGGGAAAGCTTGCCTGAAGAGAAAGTCCTTGGCCTCCTTGCAGAAGGACAGCAAAGATGGCATAAGCCTGGCTCCATCTTTGCAAGCCAAGAACATCTGGAGGACCCAAGGCTGGGAACCACTGTTCTAGACTAGATTCTTCCAACACAGTCCACCAAGACATGGGGTGGGATGAACATCCAAACAAATGCAAAAGTCTTCTGCTTTTATACCCCCCACACCACTTCAAGTAGTCTCTGGGCAGTTTACAATTTAATTATGCAGGCTATACATTGCCCCCCAGCAAGCTGGGTACTCCTTTTACTGACCTCAGAAAGATGGAAGGCTGAGTCAACCATGAGCTGGCTGCTGGGGATTGAACCCCCAGGTCGTGAGCACAGTTGTACCTGCAGGACAGGCATTTAGCCACTCTGCCTAAGGCAGATATAAGCTAATTGCTGCATGGAAAGAGTGACCCAAAGGATACAACACCAGGGTATGGCTATGCTTTTAAAGCCCTCTTCAACACAATTCCTTGAGGGGCTAAGCACGAGTTAACTGGAAGAGAGGTCCATGTGACTCGGGGGCCACCACAAGAAAGCCTTTTCACTTTGACAGTCTGACCGATTTTACCCATGGGAACATGAACGGAGGCTTAGAGTAGATTAGAGAGAAGGAAGAAGGAAAACACAGGTCCTGCATTTGGATGGCAGCCAGCCGGCCAGCCACCCCTTCAGTGTGAGCCGAAAGCAAACATCCCTAATTTCTAAGCTGACGTGTTTTGATATATTACCTTTCTTTTCCCCATTAGGCTGTACTCATTGTGGTCACCGTGGCCTTTATTCAGGTAAATCCATTCCCTCCCATAATGGATTCTGGCATCTCAGATGATGAGACTCGCCCGTTCAGAAAAAAGATGAAGTGACAAGTTTTGTTTCCCTCCCCACCCCCACCCCTTTTTTTTTCAGGAGCACCGTTCTGAAAAATCTCTGGAGGAACTTAACAAGTTAGTCCCACCTGAGTGTAACTGGTAAGATGTTAAAGCATCTGTCCGCTTTATCTTTCAGATGTCGTTTTAACTTCTTTTGGACTTCTGCTGTAGAATTCTGCTGCGTACCAGATTGGCTGCAGCGGGAAACTAGGCATGGAGTTGCGTCAATCTTGGAAGAACTTGGAAGTTCTATAGTCTAACTTCTATAGACTACAGCAGCACCGTGCCTGATTGGTTTTGAGAGTTATTGTTGCAAAACAAACTGCTGGATAGCTCAGTGGGTCAGGTATCTGGTTATGAAGCCAAGGGAGTTGCTACAAATCCAACACTCACAGCTGAAGACTTGCAAATAGAGATGGGCACGAAACAAATAATTTTTCGTTTCCATTTTCATTTTTTCGTTTCATTACATAACGAAACGACAAACGAATTTTGTCTCTAAAATGAAACGAAACGAACAGAAACACTGGAAATTTTGTTGTGCGTTTCATTTCCGTTACTGCAATATGAGTGAATTGCTTAAAACCCTTTTAAAAAATCACAAAAAATGAAATAAATGGTAACGAAATGGTAACGAAACGAACGAAAACAAAAACGATTTTTGTTCAAAAATTCACGAAAAACGGAAATGAACCAAAACGGACCCTCCAAACAACAAACGACAAACAAAATGCAATTTTTTGATTCGCACCCATCTCTACTTGCAAACCTCCAAAATGTTGCACAGGAGCATAATGTCTTGCCTTAGACCAGTGGTTCTCAACCTGTGGGTCCCCAGATGTTCCTAGACTGCAACTCCCAGAAATCCTGGCCAGCTCAGCTAGTGATGAAGATTTCTGGGAGTTGCAGTCCAGGAACATCTGGGGACCCACAGGTTGAGAACCACTGCCTTATACTGAATTAGATCACTGATCGTTCAAGGCCAGTATGCTCAACTCAGACTGGCAGCAGCTGGCCAAGTTTTCATGTAAGGGCCTTTCCTAGTCATATCAGGAGATGCCCAATGCTTCCTGGTAGCAGGGCAGTAACCAGTAACTCAAGGAGAATCTACTGGTTGGTGTTCAGGAAATAAACAGCAACACCTTCCAGCCATATTCACTTTTGCTTTAAAAAAAAAAAAAGCATACATATTGGCATGATTCCATCCTGAGGAATCCTGGGTGTAAAGGCTCTGTCAGGTGGTCTCCCGTCCCATTATTAACCAGGACTGCTGCTGCTTAACTTCTGAAATCAGATGAGATCTGTGTGTTTGGGGTGATAAGGGTGATGTCAAAAACAAAACAGAATGTTTCATGTATTCCTGAAGGCTTTCATGGGCCGGATCTGATGGCTGTTGTGGGTTTTTCGGGCTGTTTGGCTGTGTTCTGGAACTTTTTTTCTTCCTGATGTTTCACCAGTCTCTGTGGCCGGCATCTTCAGAGAGCAAGGAGCTCAGGGAACTAGGAGTTCTCTCTGTGCTGTGGGGGTAGAGCGTGAGATTTTGCAGGGGGGTATTATTTTTATTTTTATAGTTGTTTTATAGTTGTTTCTCACTCTCTACCCCAGAGCACAGAGAGAACTCCTAGCTCCCTGAGCTCCTTGCCCTCTGAAGATGCCGACCACAGAGACTGGCGAAACGTTAGGACTTAAAACTTCCAGAACAATGCCAAAGAGCCTGAAAGAAACCACAATAGCTATCAGAATGTTTGATATTTCTTTCCTAACCCTACTTGAAGATTCCTGTTGCCCCACAGGGATCTCCTATCTCAAACAGTAAACAGTTTCAATCCTCCATGACATCGGATGAGACGGAATGTGTTTAAGATGAGAGATAGACAATAAAACGAAGGGGAGGCAAATCTCTCCAGCCTTCACCACTGGGCCTGCTGGCTACCGCTCAGAATGGATGGGAGCCCGTCAAGTGCCGGAGGGCCAAAATTACCCAACCCTTCCATAAATAATCACGGTTTCGTCTGGGCAAATGTGGTCATCTTTACATATAATTAAAAACATGTTGTGTACTTGTCCCCCAGCCAGATCTGTACGTTGTTTGGTTGACCTGGACATTGTGTGTTTAAGAGGAATCAATTCTTGGGTCAACATCCATATGCCTCTAAGCAGGATCAATAAGTTGCTCTAACCTTAGCAGCGCAAATAACGCTTGTCTGTTTTGTGCCTGTAACGATAATGACCAATTTGAGGGCGGCCAATTTGCCTTTCAAGGTTAGAGAGAACATTCTTATGGTTTTGCTTCTCTTTGCTCCTTCTGTGTTCACACAGACCTCATTCACAGGGAAGGCCGTCTATTGGACGTAGCCAATTCCATCCATTAGTAGCCAAACCTAAGTTGTTCCAACCACTCCACAAAACTCCAGCTCACCACGTAGCTTTCACCAAGCGTTGAGCGTTGGTCACTTGAGGACAAGGACATTGTTTTACAGATATTTTACTCTGCTGTTTTCTGTCGCAGCCATTTTGTTTTATAGATAGCCCAGTGAGTTGGTTATCAAGCAGAAATTGGAGGTTCAATTATCCACTCCGTATCCCAGCTGTCCTACATAGCCTTCGGCAAGTTGCACCCACCTCTGAATATTCCCTACTTGGAAACCCTGAATGGGGTTGTCATAAACCACACTTGAGAGGATGTGATTATTATTTATTATTTAATTGCCAAATCTCCTTCCTGCAGCATTTGGAGATTGGTATTTTCATGAGCTGATCAGAATTTTCTGCTCTTGTTTCCATGAACTACAACAGAGATTCCCGAGTAGTTTACCTCACCAAACTACAGCTCCCATGATTCCTCAGGATGGAACCATGGCACCCTATGAGACCTCAGCTTGCAACAATTATATGGTGCAGATAGCCATGAAATTCATCACACTGTTTGGGAGGAATAAATCCTGTTTGTACCCAAGAGAACCAAACTAAATTTATATTGTTGCTGTTGTGAACTGCGTATTTTAGTTGCCAAAGGATGTCTTGGTTCATTTATAGAAGAAGGCCTTTTTGTGAATGTGATGCTATTAATGATGGCAGCTGATGAAATATTGTTGCTGGATGAAATATGTTGAAATGAAGATGCTTTGTGTGGAAACATGCCCATACTCTAACATCATAAAATTAGTTTTGCTAGATTATATCCAGGATGGATTTGGTCTAGTATTTTGTTTCCAGCAGAGAACAAATCAGGCAGCTTTATTTTATTGTTTATTTGTTTACAACATTTATCACAAATAATAATCATGTGCTGTCAAGTCACTTCTGACTCACGGTGACCCTTTCAGGGTTTTCTAGGTGGCTTACCATTCCTGGGGGTGCCTTGGGACTGCACTGCTCCTCCAGGGCCACATTGACAGCCCACCTAATATATCCATAGATGTAGAGTCTTCACAGACTCCAAAGTGACCGTATTGGCTATGCTCCCTGGGAGTTGTGGTCCAAAAAAGAAAAAACCAGATAGCATCTCCAAGCATTGGAAAATCTGAGTAGGAAAGAGAAACTGAAATGTTCAGGCACCAGGGCAAAAGAGCTTTGTCCCATACATCTCTGAAGCTTCTGCTCTGATCACTCGCAAATGCTCAGCATTTCTGTTTGCCTTCCTGAAAAATCCAGCCTAAGGGAGGGGAAACTACAACACCTTCTCGCTCGAGAACTTGTGCCTGGAGACATCGTGTGCCTTTCCATGGGAGACAGAGTCCCTGCAGATATAAGACTCACAGAGGTAATGGATGGAAGGTCAACTGGGTTCTTTGTATTCCCTATACCTGTGTGCCTGGAAATTAAGCAACTCACTCCAAAACTCAAAGCAAAGCAAAAGCAAAGTGTTCTGCTTATATACCACCCCATACCACTTCAAGTAGTCTCTGGGTGGTTTACAGTGTAATTGCAGCATGCAGGCTATACATTGCCCCCATTGCTAGAAAGCTGGGTACTCATTTTACCGACCTTGGAAGGATGGAAGGCTGAGTGAACCTTGAGCCTGCTACCTGGGATTGAACCCCAGGTCATGAGCCCAGTTTTATCTGCAGTACAGGCATTTAACCACTGCTCCAAGAGGCTAGTACCACTGTGCCACTCAGTGCAGAATGTCATGTTTCTCGTCCCTATGACTCTGAGATCCTGGTGGAGGACAATTGGATCATCTTTGGAGGGCCTGCTAGGGGTTCCCCTGACTCTGGAGATGTCCCAGTGACGTCCCAGGGTGACATCCCAGTGTCAGAATGCTCTCCCCAGGCTAGGTCCCACTTTGATGTCATTTCAATCCAGGGAAATGCTGTTAAAATTCTCCTGGCCTCTCCACTGTGAATGTTTAAATATACAAAAACGAACACTCAAAAAGATAGTAAACAAAATGTTGCTATCCCGGTTACTATTGAAGGCTGGAATAG
Source organism: Phrynocephalus forsythii (assembly GCA_029282475.1). Lineage (NCBI taxonomy): Eukaryota > Metazoa > Chordata > Lepidosauria > Squamata > Agamidae > Phrynocephalus > Phrynocephalus forsythii. The sequence continues at coordinate 7,410,879 of JAPFRF010000013.1, forward strand.
TAACACTGGGACTCAAAAAACAGTGCAAAGACTGCTGAGTTCTAGGGGCTTACTCACTGTAAAGCAGCCATAGGATCATAGCTGAATTCTCTCATTATGCTAATATATGTGCCTAAGGAAGACTCCAGTATTTATTTATTTATTTATTTATTTATTTATTTATTTATTTATTTATTTATTTATTTATTGAACTTATATCCCACCCATCTTCCCAGAAGGGAACTCTGGGCGGCTTACAATAAAACCCAATAAAGCAGATAGAGACAGTACGGGCTACGGACAACTTTTTGCAAGTACAGTCGTACCTTGTAGAAAGGAATCAATCCGTTCCGAATGAAATTCTGTTAAGCAAAATTTCCTTTATACAAATTTCCCATTGGCATGCATTGAAAACAGAGTAATCCCTAGTCGTGACCATTTTTATGTTGTACAGATTCGCCCCGTAGGCAATTCTGTTAGGCAAATTCCCCCTGTCTCCGGAATTGTTTGTGTTTTGCAAATCTTATGTTATACAAACCATTTGTTATACGAGGGTCCACTGTATATCAAATGTAAATAATGTACTTGGATGTGATGGTGGCTCAAGAGTTGGCTGATGGGCACCCCTTGATCAGGACAGGCACCCAGCTGATTCAAGTCTATGAGCTGCCCTCACATGAGTGACATTATGTGAGTTATTTTCAAAACCTTTGAAAAAAAATCAAGCGGGGTGGATAACTTGGACCTCTCAGGAGCTGCCTTGGCTCCATGCCTGCCATTATTGGGGGGGGCATCTAACCTCCCTACCCACCCACCCCTGTTGGCAAAAATAAAGTGCTAACCTGCACTTCCAGAGTTAGGGATACTAGTCCATTCTTGGGAGTCTTTGGGACCCTCTGAGGATTAAGGAAAGGATGGTGGTTGTAGGTCTTCCCGGTTGTTTGGCTGAATTCTGGAGGTTTTTCTTCCTAATGGTTTGCCAGTCTCTGTGAAAAGCATCTTCAGAGGGCAAGGAGCTCAGGGAACTCGAATTCTCTCTGTGCTTCCAGAATACAGATCAAGGAAACCTTTTAAAGAAATAAAAAAATAAAGTCAGGCATAATTAAAGGAGTTAAAGAAAGAATATCTATCTATCTATCTATCTATCTATCTATCTATCTATCTATCTATCTATCTATCTATCTATCTATCTATCTATCTATCTATCTATCTATTTGATTTATATACTGCAACCATCTAGCAAAAAAACCTACTCTGGGCGGTTTACAAACATATACAAAATACAAAAACAGATCCAACAAATCAATCAGACCAAATAATCAAATCATGTGCCACCCTCTCTACTTTTGTTAGGTTACAGATCTCTTAGTGGACGAGTCCAGTTTCACGGGAGAAGTGGAGCCCTGCAGTAAGAACGACGGTGTCTTATCAGCACCTGGAGCTATGATGACTCTCAGCAATATTGCTTTTATGGGAACTCTCGTGCGATACGGCAAAGGAAAGGTGACCAGCTAGGAATGTCCTCATGCCATTAGTCCATGGAACATTTTTGTTAGCTCTGCAGAGGACAGAATAGTGATACTTGGATGCTGTTTCAGTCGTTGTCTAATTCTCTCTAGTGCAATGGTTCCCAACCTGGGGTGGGGTGGGGACCCCTTTGGGGGTCAAATGGCCATTTCATGGGGATCACCATGAGCCAGTGAAGAAAAAGGCACAAGGTTTGGATCTGGACGAGGAGGGGGGAGGGGGAAGAGTGAGTTACAGCTTGATAGGTTAGAGGGGATATCAGTCAATGGCACCGGAGGCTGCAATTGCCTGAGGGTGCCTATATAGAGGGAAGTTCTCTATGGCACCTGGGGCAGTGTCCTGCCAAAGGGGGCTTGTGGCCTCTTCCAAGCAGGGCAAGGGGGTCCCCACAATATGAGGAACTGTGTTAAAGGGTCATGGCATTAGGAAGGTTGGGAACCGCTGCTCTAGTGGGACGTGACTAGGAGGATCTCCCAGTAGGAGACTTCTGAGAAGCTTAAGAAAGCTGAATTGTGCCCTCAGGAGAGTCACGTTTCATACTAGGTTCTGAGGTTTCCTACCCCTATTATAAAATTTTAACTGGATACTCAGCCTGTGAGAGCTCTTCTTAAGCATAAGGGCCTTGCCTTTCCACCTTGTTTTGTGATTATTGTCTTGGATCTTGAGCATTAGCCTACCATAAAAACATAAACATAAGAACATAAGAAGAGCCCTGCTGGATCAGGCCAAAGGCCCATCTAGTTCAGCTTCCTGTATCTCACAGTAGCCCCACCAAATGCATCTAGGAGCGCACGAGACTAGATCTCTGTCTCCTGATATCACTCCCCTGCATCTGGCCCTTGAAGTACCCCGGTTTTAAGCCTGGAGATTGCACATCTTCATCATGGTTTGTAACCTGTGATGGACTTTTCCTCCAGGAATCTGTCCAATCCCCTTTTGAAGGCATCCAGGCCCAATGCCATCACCACCTCCTGTGGCAGGGAGTTCCACAGACTAAAAACACACTGGGTAAAAAAAACTTTCTTTTGTCTGTTCTCCCTCTGGCCCCTCTGCTACTCGAGGACAGAACCCCAACGAGAGATGGGCACGAACCAGGAAAACAGACCTCCGTGGTGGTTTGCGGTTTACTTACTCCACCTTTCTCCTCGGAAAAGGACCCAAGGCAGCTTACTACGAACCATGAACTTTCATAAACTTTCTAACAAGATGAACCCTTTTGTGGTGCATATCGTTCAGGAATTGTAAGATGCCAAACGTACAGAGATTGTTCAACTAACTCTCTTCCTCCAAGCATTTGCAATGACTGGATTTGGACCATTCAAGTTATAGTACCCTCCCCCACCCTCAAAGCAGCTGGCTAAAGAGCACTTTCTGGGGGGGTGATTTTTGTGGGGGCTATAACTCAGGTGTCCCAGATCCAATCTTTGCCAAACTTGGAGGGAATGAGGAAAAGTGTCCACCCAAGAGATGGTCCAAAGAAAATCATTGGCCTTGCTGTCTAAAGGGGAGGAAAGTCAGCGCATTTGGAGGGCATGATTAAAATATACAGAGAAGATGTCAACTGTATGTACATGTGTTCTGTCCATTTCCACTTCTTTAGGGTATTGTCATTGGAACCGCCAAAACTCACAGTTTGGGGAAGTGTTTAAAATGATGCAGGAGGAAGAGGTAAGAAAGGATGCAGAGAAGATGGAGAGAGAAGTCTACTTTCCTTTCCTGGTTTTCTCAGAATTTGGGAAGTTCATTTGAAAACTTAATTTGTTTCTAGTTATTTTATTTTATAAACTGTGATCCAAAGTAGCTTATTGCATCATTTAAACATGAAAACAGGCTAGTTCTGTGTCTTGATTTTCTGCTACTTTCGTGACCCTATCAACACAACGACCTAAAGCCCAATTTAGTTCCCTTTGATGGTGATTTGGTTTTTACTTTTTTCTTTCAAAATAAATAATGAACTGAACTAGAGAGGGCTCATCTCAGAGGATTTTCATTGTTCTGAAACCAAAAAAGCCATAATAAGCAAGTATAAAAGGGACACGTATTGATAGGGAAGTCTGTGGAGATTCTCACTTGTCCAGCTGAGGTTCTACATGAGTTGAGTCATGGCAACTGAACTTATTCTCGTGTGGGATTGAAATGTTTTGCTACTCATCCAGGTAGCTTCTTCACTCTGACGTCCAGTGGCCACAACGCAACTCTCAGATTCATAGGGAAGCTTCCTTTTCTGGGGTGGCAGGCAGCACAGCCAACATGAGATGGTGGCCTCGATGGCCACCATTCGTTCACCCTGGAAGTCCTGAATATTTTGCCACTCCCAGGAATTCTGTGAGCAGAATATGACTGCTCCTTCACATTCACTCACTCTCACGCACAAAATATTAAATGCTTTAAGACTGCCATAGCATCTGAAGGATGAAGGGTAGTTGCCTACATGAGGTTCCACCTCCACTCCATGTGTTCATTAGACACGGGGTTGGGTGTGTTTGAACTGCCAGTCAAAGATTCATATAAGGTTATATTAATGGTATCAAGCTTTGTTTCTGCACTAAAAGTCTCTCTCTCTCTCTCTCTCTCTCTCTTTCTCTCTCTCTGTTATTTCCTCTTTTCCATCTCCTGGATTAATGCATCAAGACACCCAAGACACCCTTGCAGAAAAGCATGGACAAATTGGGAAAACAACTCACTCTCATTTCCTTTGCCATCATCGGTGAGTTCAACATCCCCTAATCCAGGGGTGTCCAAACTTTTTGCAAGGAGGGCCAGATTTGGTGAGGTGAAACTGTGTGGGGGCCGACCATTCAGCTGCATTTGGCCTCCGGGCTGGATGTCGCACAAGCCTCTAGGACAGGCATGTCCAAACTTCGGCCCTCCAGATGTTCTGGACCACAACTCCCACAGTCCTTTGCCATTGGAAATAAAGGCTTGGAATTCCGGAAGTTTGGACATGCCTGCTCTAGGACATGCAAGGAGGTCAGGAGGATGCTGCAATAACGGAGTCGGGAGTGGGTAAGCTGGGCAGGGGGCTGGGGGGATGGACGGAGGCAGGGAGGGCAGGCAAACTGCAAAACTGCAAGCTGATGTTTCCATCCAGTATGGGGAGGGGCCAGTTTTGTGGGATGCATGACAGGCTGAGCCAGTGGGGAGACGAGGATGTGGGCCACTCAAAATTTGAAAACGGGCCACATTTGGCCCCCGGGCCTGACTTTGGACATGCCTGCCCTAATCTATTACCTCAATAAGCTTAGGTTCCTGTCGGCCACTGGCAAATTCATTTTGTAGAAAGACTGAGGGGCATAAATTTGCAGATTGTAGGCTCTCTTCGCCAGCAATCCTGAAGGCAGAGAGTGGAGTTTGAGAAGGCTGCTCCCAGTCCTCTCTATAATATTCCTATCCATGGAGGTAGCTTCACCCATCAAGTCAAACTCCACGCGGAGTGTATGAAATGATTCTACTGCTTCACCAGAGGGTGGGCCGTTGTGGTGTGATTAAGATGGCTTCTGTGGTGTTGTTTTTCAAGGTTTGCTCATGCTGATTGGTTGGCTGCAAGGAAAACACCTGCTCGGGATGTTCACCATTGGAGTGAGGTGAGCAGGATCAAAATTGTGATATCAGACAGCAAATATACCATTTCTGATCCAGTTTTGCAATTCCTCTGCAAACTTCCTTTCTCATTGCAGAGCCAGATTATATAATTTGCTGCTATGCAATGTAAAGCTACATAGATGGTTTTAAGTGGGGAATCAGAACACTCCAGGAGGATACATCTTTCGGTGGTGCTAGGCATGGTGGCTATGTGTTACAGTAGGACCCCCCGTTTCCATTGATGCATTATCCACTGATTCAGTTATCCACGGATGGCAGAGGGGGGGAAATCAAATAAATAATTCAGCAGCCACAAAGCAAGCTACTGTTGTAAACAAAGCAAGCTACTGTCACAAACAGCAGCTGTAAAGCAAGCTACTGTCGTGAAATAGCAGCCGCAAAGCATGCTACTGTCACAAACAGCAGCTGTAAAGCAAACTACTATCATAAAACAGCAGCTGTAACTCAAGCTATGGTCACAAAAAAGCAGTTTTGGGGATTTTTTTTGTGTTCTCTCTTATCCACGGTTTTCATTATCCATGGGAAGTCCTGGAACCAATCCCCAGTGGATACCAGGGTCCTACTGTACCTCTAGGATCAGAAGAAGATCAGTTGCTACAGAATAAAAGCTAGAAGGGTGCTCCTGAGTTGATATTCTGCTTATGGGGTTCCTAGAAGAAATTGACCATCCTATGCAATGAATACTGGAGTTAATGGGCATTGGGGATAATCCAATGGTTGATCCTCTTATCTTTCTAGCACATTTATGAAAGCGGGAGAAGGGTTTCCCTCTGAAATCCTTCATCTGAAAAGTTACTGTCTCCTCAGTTACACACAAGAGTTCAGCTTCACCCAACAGCTTCTCAGTTTTTAAAGAACCGCTCATCTCTGAGGGGTGTTAGCTAGCCAAATAGAGATGCCCCCCCCAACTCAATGGGGTTTGTCAGCTGCAAGGATCAGAGGTTCCACATTGTTGGCATGGACAGGGTTAAAGTAGATAAGCCAATGGCCTGGCTGAGTATAAGGAAGTATAAGCTCCCTTTTTACATCTGTTGTAAATCTTGTGCTGCTGAGATATCCATAACTTGATCTGTTTGTGCGCTTATGTTCAGCTGGTTTTGCTACATACTTTGTTTAATTGGCCTATTACGTGCAGAGAGTTGAGCTCTAGTCAGAACCCCTTTGCCTTCAGATGCTCCTCGGTGCATTGAATGTTTGACATAACTTGTTGGACAGTGTGGACAAGGCATGATTTAAGGAATCCACAGCCTTGATTTCCACAGTGGCATCTTTAATAGAGAAACAGGCTAGGGCTTGGGAGACACGAGTCTGAATCTCCACTTGTCCATGAAAACTCAACGGGGTGCCGCACCGGTAAAACCACCCCTTAAATATCTCACTTAACACTCTGTTCGGTTTACGATTTTATGTCAAGCGACAACAACAGAGGCCTCCAGACCTGCCCAAGTTTGGCGGTGCTCTTTGGTCTACAGTTTTTCTGCGCTATCCATGAAAGAGGGGTTCTTAGTCCTAGGAAGCAAATCTCATCCACTAAAGCTTGCTACTTATTTAATGTTCTAGTGCAGTGGTTCGCAGCCTTGGTCCTCCAGATGTTCTTGGACTGCAACTCCCCAAAGTCTCTCTGCCACTAGCTGGGTTGGCCAGGATTTTCTGGGAGTTGTGGTCCAAGAACATCTGGGGAGCCGAGGTCAGGAACCCGTGTTCTAGTGGCCCAATAAAAGATCTCACCCAGTTGTACATTTGTGCTATTTTGTGGGACTCCTGCAAACTTAACCAGGATGCATACTGAACAACTGGCCATTTTAATCATGCATGCATGCACACAAACACACCCAGAATTGTCTTGTGTGCAGAAGACCACCAGCAGTTCAACACCTCCAGCTCCCTTTGAGGGACAGGATATCAACATCCAGTCCCTGAAGACTGCTGAGGAGTTTTAAAAGCATATGATGCATGCTGATATTATCCCGCAACACATGCCATCCACATCTTTTCCTGCTGTTGTGCCAGCAACACAACATTTGTTAATCTCTGTACAAATATTAGCCCTTGGGGCTATCCGATCTCCTCGAGTGTTTAAAAACAGAGGTGGTATTCATCTTTATGGTTTACAGAAGATATAAAATAGAAGTACGATAACACCATCTGCTCCCCGGCTGCCTCAAAAAGGAATCCTGCAGGATCTAATAATCGGGCTTTTTCAAACACTGCTACAGAGGGAATGCAAAATTAGAGCAAACCACTTGTGAAACATGGGTTGCAGAATTATTATGGAAGACGTGAGTGCCACTTCAATGTAGGAGTTAGTAACCATAGTGAGATAGAGTCCAGTCTTTGGATCTCAGGCAGTCCATCTTTTGTGCAAACTTCATGTACATTGGTGCTAAAATTAAAAAAAAAGTTATAGCCATTTTCTGTAAATGAAAATGTATTTATTTATTTATTTATTTATTTATTTATTTATTTATTTATTTATTTATTTATTTATTATTGAATTTATACCCCACCCATCTTCCTGTAGGAACTCTGGGCGGCTTACAGAAGTTGACAAAGCAACTAATAACACAATCAAAGGCAATAACAGCAAAAACAGTAACTAAGCAATTAAAACAATAAAACAGTTTGCACCCTGGTGTCGCATACAAAGCCCAGCAACAAGCTCTCTTGAGGAGGGCATATGAGGAGGCGGAGAAGAAAAAAAAATCATGTATTCATGATTTTATTGCTATCTCAGTTATTATGTTTTGTTTGGACGTTATTCCTATATTGTATTGTTTATTTTGTTATGATATATCATGTAAACTGTCCAGCGTGGCCATGTTGCTAGATGGGTGGTATAGAAATCAAATAGATAGATAGATAGATAGATAGATAGATAGATAGATAGATAGATAGATAGATAGATAGATAGATAGATAGATAGATAGATAGATAGATAGATAGATAGGTTTTCCAGTGCAAGTCAATGGGAATTTTACAAATCAGTTTGCAATCAAATTGGATGAGGCACAAATCCCTCCAGAATGAACCAGGATAGTCCCAAACTGACCTCCATAACATATTGGGACATAGCCCTATGACCCAACCAGCAGAATAAAACAGTTCTCTCTGTGTAGCTTAGCTGTGGCTGCCATCCCAGAAGGCCTCCCCATTGTGGTTACGGTGACGCTAGTCCTCGGCGTCTTGAGAATGGCCAAGAAACGGGTCATTGTGAAGAAGCTGCCGATCGTGGAAACTCTGGGTAAGCAGGGGAGAGAGAAGAGGTTGGGAATGGCCTCTTTGACATTTGCTTTGGGGTCGATTGCATGGTCATAGGTGGCACTCATGAGTCTCCTCAGATCCCAGGTCTATCCCTGGAGGCTACAGTTCTGAACACATTTCTGCTTGTCTCAGGACCCATGCAAATAAAGGCAGGTTGATGAACGTGTCATGGAGATCGTACCTCTATCTGAATGATTGGGGGGGGGTGGCATCTTTGCTTATTATTAGTTTTTATTATGGTATATCCCGCCTGGCTGGGGATAATGGAGGTTGTCATCTGACCCATCTGGGGAGAACCAAGCAAGGGAAAGTTTGTGTTCACATGCTTTGGCTAACCGAGGCAGAAAGAGGTGGAAACGGTTGCCTTTGTAGATGGCAACTCTTAGGATCCCTCAGCTACTGTGGATTGTGTTGGCAGGGTGATTTTGGGGTGTTGGTAATCCCACAAAACAACTTTTCTTGCCCCAGAGAGAGAAGGCGGAATAGAGAAGGAAAGAGAGAAAGCCACATAATGACAACGTGTTTCATGGTTGTTGTTGTTTTGTCATTACGGTTGTGACTGACTCTTCGTGACCCCATGTCCATGGAGTTTTTCTTGGCAGGAATACTGGAGTGGCTTGCCAGTTCCTACTCCAGGCACCTACAGCACCTGGTATTCCCTGGTGTTGCCCATCCAAGTACTAGCCAGGCCCAACCCTGCTTAGCTTCCAAAATCAGGCGAGATCGGATGTGCTTAGGGCATTTAGGCAGCTCGTGCTTCGTGGTAGTCCTCCACAAATGAACCACTAGCAAAAAATGGATTTGGACAAATGTTGCTGGCTGCCTTCACTTCAGACTAAAATTGGGGAAGGAAAGATGGAAGAGATAAACAAGGGAATGGAATTCTCCACAATACAGTGGGTGATGGCTGGTAGCACAGAGGACCTTCAAAGGACATCTGAGGTGACCATGGAGAAGCACAGATCAGTGTTTATCTATGGCTATTAACCAGAGCTATGGTCCAGATGAGGCATCTCCCCATAGATCTGTTAATAACTAGGATATGGGAAAATTGCAAGTTCATAGGCAAGGGGCTTCTCAACTATGGTTTGTAGGGAGCATAAGTAAGAAGGATGGTGGCATTCATACTTTTTATGGGCTTTCTAGACCATCTCATTGACCAAAATGGAGGCACTAGCCTGGATAGACACATGACATACATTTTCTATCAACCTCGGATCCTTACTTATCAATGCATCCTCAGCTCTGTTGCATTCCTCCTTCTTCTCAGGTTGTTGCAATGTTATCTGCTCTGACAAAACGGGGACCTTGACTGCTAATGAAATGACCGTCACCCACATTGTAACTTCAGATGGATTCAAGGCCGAGGTACTGATGAGAGTCTATGTGCAGTACAATGATTTGTTGGTGGTCCAAGATCCACTGGGTTCGCTACATCTTCTTCTAAACCCCAGAAAGCCTGATCGAACAGATTCCTGGGAGAAAAGTCCATCACAGGTTACAAACCATGATGGAGTGTAATCTCCAGGATTAAAACCAGAGTACTTCAAGGCCAGATGCAGGGGAGTGGTATCAGGAGACAGAGATCTAGTCTTGTGTGCTCCCAGAGGCATTTGGTGGGGCCACTGTGAGATACAGGAAGCTGGACTAGATGGGCCTTTGGCCTGACCCAGCATGGGTCTTCTTATGTTCTTATGTTCTTAGTGTGTGTGTTTTTTATGGATGTTTCTCCTGAAATTTTATTCTTCTAGGTTAGTGGGGTTGGCTACAACGGAGAGGGAAATGTGTACCTATTGCCGTCCAGAGACATCCTCAGAGAATTCTCCAACATCTCTGTGGGGAAACTAGTAGAGGTAAGTCTCCTGATGTTGTTATTGTTGAAAGAATTGAGGAAATCTGTTATGAGAAAAATGATGAGTGAGTTGTAAATGCAACTCCTTTCTCCTTTTCCAAGGGGAAAGGCGGGGTAAAAATGCTCTAAAATAAATAAATAAATAAATAAATAAATAAATAAATAAATAAATAAATAAATAAATTATTGAAGAATAAGATACATAAGAATGAAAGATGGATCCCTACACCCACCCCCGTGTTCTCAAACCCAGTATCCTTTTTAAGAACAAAGGGACAGAGTCAACTGCCTTATATTGAGTCAAGGACCCTGGGTCCATCTCATCCAGTTTTGTCAACACTGACTGGCAGTCGCTGTCCATGGTTTCAGGAAGGATTGCTTCCTAGCTTACCTGAAGAGCCTGGGGTTTGAGCCTGGAATAGTGTAGTAGTAGCACTGAGCTATGGCCTTACCTCTCATGGTATCCCATCCTATTTTTGGTATCCCATCCAAGATTTGACCAGTCCTGACCCTGCTCAGCTTCCGAAATCAGTGGAGACCACAGTGAAACCCTGTAGTTATCTCTGAACATATCCTGTTGATTTTCAGCAGTGTGAAGGAACCTAGCTGTGGATACTTTGGTGCTCATAGGCTAGTGCCTGTGTCGCTACCAGCTGAACAGGAATTCATTTTCAAACCATGTCTGACCCAAAGAGGTAGGAGAGGAAGGTAGGGATACAGGCCAATCCATGCGGTAACTTCCTCATTAAATGTATAATACCAACTATCACAACCATGTCATGATATTTGTAATCATAGAATCATAGAAACAGAGAGTTGGAAGAGACCTCAAGGGCCATCCAGTCCAACCCCCTGCCATGCAGGAAACCCCATCACAGAGCTCCCGACAGATGGCCATCCAGCCTCTGCTTAAAAACCTCCAAAGAAGGAGACTCTACCACCCTCCATGGCAGCATATTCCATTGCCGAAGAGCTCTAGCCGTCATGAAGTTCTTCCTAATGTTTAGATGGAATCTCTTTTCCTGTACTTTGAAACCATTGCCCCGCGTCCTAGTCTCTGAAGCCATGGAAAACAAACCAAATGCTGAGTGTCACAACCCCAGTAACTTTTCTTCGGCCTGTGAAATCGGTAGAGATGTTGTGTTAAGAGCCTGCCACTAAATACAGTAGGGCCCCCATATCCACTGATTCATTATTCAGTTATCCACGGTTGGCAGAAGAAAAAACATTAAATAATTCAGCAGCCGCAAAGTAAGCTGTAAAGCAAGCTATTATCACAAACAGCAGCTGAAAAGCAAGCTGTTATCACAAATAGCATCTGTAAAGTAAGATACTGTCACAAACAGCGGTCATAAAGCAATCTACTGTCTCAAAACAGCAGCTATAAAGCAAGCTACTGTCAGGAAACAGCAGTTTGGGGGTGAGCAGGCAGGCATTCTCTCTTATCCATGGTTTTCATTATCCATGGGAAGGCCTGGAACCAATCCCCAGCAGACACATATATTTCGATTAAGAGCTTCTTCCAACTTCACTATCTATATGTGGCCCTGTTCCTTCTCCTATTGCTCCATCTGCCACCAGAACACGGTCTCTGAATCCTTCTAGGAAGTTGAATTTGGCTCTTGGTCTATAAGAGGCTCACCACCTTCTTTGACTTATCCCTCAGTACTTAAGTCAGTCGTATCTCTCACTTCCACTTCAGATCATATGTATCAATGAAACTCTTTCAGGCTGGCTGTGTTGCCAATAATGCGGTCATCCGCAAGACGACGGTGATGGGACAGCCGACGGAAGGTGCCCTGGTAGCCTTGGCAATGAAGGTGAGGGTGGTAGACCCAATGTTCTAAGTTTGAGATGTTGTTGAGTTCTGTTGGATTTCTGGGGCTGGAAGATGCAACATAATGCCGCAGTTCCAGTGATATGGTCGCCAAGAATGGGAGAGAATTTAGAGTTCAACTAATCTGGTAATTAAACTAGAATTCGACTGGCATCATGGTTGCCTCAGGATTATAAGCTCAAGGGATCAAGCCGACCTCAAGACATTGGCGGTGTTCCCAAGAACTAATCCAGACTTGTCCATGGGCAAATGTAGACCTGCCTGGTGGAGTCTTAAGGTTATTGTTGTTGTTAGTGGTGGGGTTCTCCTTAGATTATGTTGCATCATAAAAGGCTTTGTTAAAAAAAAAAAAAGATCTCCTTTCAAAGGTCTCCTGAATTTGGCAAGTGGGAAACTCATACCACTCTGAAAACAAGGGAGCTCTTTAGATATGTTTAAATGACCTTATACACGATCCATAAAGCTGAATTTCCAAAGGAAAACAGGAAAATGCAATATAAGAAGTGTTGAAGTTTGAAGTTGTGTCCAGGAGAAAATGTTCGTGGCCTTCTGTCCTGGTGGTGCTACTGATGTTACGCAAGGAATCAATAAGGGCTAACAACCTATCCTCCCCATCCCTTTATTTGTTTTAGATGGGACTGAGTGATACGAAAGACCTCTATGAGAGAAAGAAAGAGATCCCATTTAGCTCTGAGCAGAAATGGATGGCAGTTAAATGTGCCCGGAAAAATCAGGTAAAAAAAAAAAAAGAAGAAGAAGAAGAAGAAGAAGGGAACAGCTGGTGTTGTTCCTCTGTGCCATCAGATTACTTCCAGAATCCTGGGTTACCCTTGTAAGTGTAGAAGAGTTTTAAATTTCTAGTGAAATTCCTTTTTGCTACACAGCAGAAGTGCAGAGACCCGCAGAGGTAAACAGCTCCAAATTCCTCGGTTAGTCCACCTCTTTTTCATTAACTGTCACTGAAGATTTCAATATCACCTTCTGAGACATTTAAAGGAGAAAGAATGTGCTGTTTTGTTACAATTGTGAATGGATAAAGAAACTTTGCTTCCAGCATACTAAAGAGAAGGAAGGGAACTCCCAGCAGAGAGGTGGGGCTCTCTTTGAATCCTCAGGGGTCAAGAAATGATTGGTTAGTGCTGGATGGTCCCTCCCAGCCAAACAAACTACAGGCACCATGCAAGGTTGCAAAACTCAAACAGCTTTTAGGTCCATCACCACCCAGTGAGTTTGCAAGGCCAAGCAAGGCATTCTGTATTCTGAATTATACTCTGATACTTTGCCTGCTACATCACACTGGTATCTCCCAACTGCATCTTTATTATTATCTACTGGGGGGGGGGGACACATGATTAATGAATCTCCATAGGAATGAGTAGAGATGGGCCCAAACCACCGGTCCTTTCAGCATTTGTGGGGAGGGGTTGAAATCTATCCGTGCAGATACCGGGTCCGTACTGTATTTTGAAATCTACTCTGCACTACATTTCCCCTCTCCCCCCCCCCCTCCATAGCAATGCCATTCTTGTTTCCTAGGATCAGGAAGAAACCTATTTTATGAAGGGCGCCTTTGAGGGAGTGATGCAACATTGTACCTCCTTCAACAGTGGCGGCATTGCCCTCCCTCTGACCCCGCAACAGAAGGCCTTCTATGTCCAAGAAGAAAAGTGCATGGGATCGCTCGGACTGAGGGGTCAGTTCATTGTTATTTTATTTTATTTTATTTTATTTTATTTTATTTTATATAGCTTGTATGCCGCCCACTACCCAAAGGTTCAGACAATTAAAACATCAAAATTGCAATAAAATTTAAACAATAAAGACATTTAAATAAAATAAATCCAATACATTGAAATACTACACTAAAATTGCCACCAGAACCCACAATAATCAGTTTTAAAACTTCTGGAACAGGAATGTTCTTACCTGGCGCCGGAACGTCATCAGTGTGGGCGCCAGGCGGGTCTCACTTGGGAGGGCATTCCATAATCTGGGGGCAGCCACTGAAAAGGCCCTGTTCCTACAAGCCATCCCTTTCACCTCCTTGAGGGATAGCTCTTTCAGGAGGACCCCCTGGCTAGATCTTAATTGCCGGGTAGGTTCATATGTCTCATGACACTGCTGGATTCAACCCTGGTCACCACAAACCGCTGGGCATCACAGCAGGAACAATCCCAATGTTTTCCTTTGCGAGGCTGCCCCTGTAACTACGCAAAGGGAAGCAGTGGGTTCCAGTAGTAGCTAGTGAAGAGGTGATCACAGGAAAGGAAAGTGAGGGATGCTATGCATGCTACTTGACCTTCCTGCTGGCCCCATGGCTTGTGTTAAAACAATATTGAACCGCTCATCTAGTTTGTTTCTGCGCATGAATATGGAAGTTACCTGCATTCTCAACAGCTACTACTACGAGTGCTGTTGGTACTTACAGGTTCTGTACAGCTACCTTCTGCTCAATTCTGTAGGAAACAAGTTGGTTATGGCCATCAAAGGGTCCTGTTCTGTATTTTCACCACAATGATACTGTAGGACCTCTGAAGGATATCGTAAATTACTGGAAGATTCGTATAAGATAAGAGTTTTCAGATGCTTGGAGCCATGAACGCCTACCTTTATAGGAGCCTTGTGGCAGAGTGGTTAAAGCAAAGCAAAGTGTTCTGCTTGTATACCACCCCGTACCACTTCAAGTAGTCTCTGGGTGATTTACAGTTTAATTACAGTATGCAGGCTACACATTCCCCCTCCCCCAGCAAGCTGGGTACTCATTTTACCAACCTCAGAAGGATGGAAGGCTGAGTCAACCATGAGCCTGCTACCTGGGATTGAACCCTAGGTCATGAGCACAGTTTTAGCTGCAGTACAGGCATTTAACCACTGCACCATGAAGCTCCTTGTTAAATGTGTAGCCTGCACTATATAATTAAACTGTAAACCGCCCAGACACTACTTGAAGTGGTATGTGGCAGAATATAAGCAGAACACTTTACCTATTCATGGACTTTGAAGGTCTTAGAATAACCACCCACCCCACCCACAAACCCAAGTTTTCCTTTTTTTAAAAAAAGTTTCTTTAAATATGAAAAGCGCTTAGGTGACCTCTAGTGGCCAGTTTTGTTTTTCAAAAAAGAAATTGGTGGAGGAGGGACTCTGGAGGTGTGGGGTGATATCAAGACATAGCAAGATTGCCCTTCAGTCCTGAGATGACATAAGGGGACTTTCTGAACCTTTTTCCAAAATGAATTTAGAGATGGGTGGGAATGATGTGGGGGCCTGGGGGCTGAGAGCTTCATTAGAACCCCTGGGGTCATCGTACTGCCTGTCCTGAAACATCCTTCCTCTGTGTTTATAAGATGGAACCAATTCTTTGAAATTAACCAAGAAAAAAAAGGGAGGGAAGCCAATGCAAATGATAGAAAGCATCTGTCCACTGTTCAACCTTACCACCAAGGGCAGCTCCATTCAAGACTCACTGTAGCTGTCTAAACAGGAAATATCCTGGTTGGTTGTCATTTTCTGTTTTTCTCTCTCTGTCTTCCTAGTGCTCGCCTTGGCATTTGGACCAGAACTTGGGAGTCTGACCTTTTTAGGTTTAGTCGGAATCATCGACCCTCCGAGGCAGGGTGTGAAGGAAGCTGTTCAAGTCCTCATTCAATCAGGAGTATCGGTGAAAATGATAACTGGAGATGCACTGGAAACTGCTTTGGCTATTGGTAAGGAAAACATAAAACATCCATATCTCCCCCCCCCCAAAGTGGTCTCCTGAGTTTCATTGAAGAAAAGGTGGGATGTGGGTAATGAACAAATAAATAAGCAATGAACAAATAAATAAAGGCTATGGTTTCCTCTTCCCTTTTCCCAGGATGCAACATTGGTCTTTGCAATGGGAGGATGAAAACTATGTCTGGGGAAGAACTGGAGAACATCTCGGAGTCAGACCTGTCCTCAGCGGTCCAAAATGTAATGGCGCAAAGAGGGGTTGTAAAAGCATGGTGTGACATTGTTCTCTAACAACAGTGGACGCCTCACATAGCTCTGCTTTTTCTCCTCACCATCCAGGTTTCCATCTTCTTCCGAACAAGTCCCAAACACAAACTTAAAATCATAAAGGTATCCGTGCTGACCGCCGAGAGGTGGTGCCCTCCCGTCTTCTAACGGAGTAACTAGACTCGGTTCTCAGCTTCTGATTTCTCCACTTGCTGCAAATCGCACTTTCATTGAGATAACCTTTTCCTTCTATGGATGCTTCTTTCTTGCATCTCATTCTTGGAATATTTCTCTGCTGGTTCCTCAGTTTGCAATTAAGGGAACAGAGAATTTCTGTGCTTAGCCATTTCTAATAATATATTTTTGGTTGCAAATCTGAAGGCATCTGTGTCATTGATTGCCTCGTGGTGTTCAAACTGAAGTCTTCCTGCTGCAAAACTAGGATGAACACCACACAACCACCAGAAATGTCTAGCTCCTTGTTCTTTGTCCTAGACTGATAACAACTGCTAAACTGGTACCAGAGATACAGTGAGATTATCCCTTTAATTCTCTGCCTCCCTTTCTTTTCCATTCAAGAGGTTTGAAATAAGATTTGTTTGGGTGGCTATCACTTTTTTTGTTGGAAATTTGCTCAATTGGTGATTTGCTAATCTGTCACTCCAGATTAGCAATTTGCTAATCTGGCGATTTGCTAATCTGTCACTCCAGACTGTGCCTTGCAATGATTGTGGACCTCTTCTAAGCCTTGTGTGTTTGTTTGTCTGCTTTGGGTCTACTGGAGGCAACTGGCAGACGACAACTCTTGACCGACTGGTCTGGAAGAGCTGAAGGAACATTAAAGAAAGTGTTCCCATTGGCTGACCTGCTATTGCAGCAGCAACATTTAAAAAGCGTGTGTGTGTCCTGAGTGGCTGTCCCAGCAATGTTGAATCAACAGGAAAATACAGGTGCCCTAAATGGCCAACCTAAGATCAGTGCACCCACATAAAAATGTGAGTTGCTTAATTGGTTGCCCCAGCATTATTGTGGTAATTTAGCTACATGTGTGTCACGGTTGGCTTGCCTTAGCACCAGTTGAAGCATATTTGTTATCTGTGATTGACTGATTGGGTTTGAGCCTTCAGTTTGAGTTTGAGCCTGTTGAACATATTTGACTGATTGGGTGTGAACCTTCAGTTTGAGTTTGAGCCTGAATGAACATTTCTTTCTGAGTGTTATCAACATTGACAAGAACAGAATAATATCTAATAAGGGCTTTGTTTCTTGACCAACTGCAGCTGCAATATGGTTTCAGATGGAATAGTTAACATTTCCAACTTCTGAAACCCAAAGATGCTGCTGCTATTTATTATTATTATTATTATTATTATTATTATTATTATTATTATTATTATTATTATTATTATTATTATTATTATTATTCCTGGTTATCTTGCATCATAAAGTTCAAGTCTATACACAGGGGTTTTCTTCCTATGAAGGATTCTGTAAAGCTACCCATTCCTCCCCACCTCCCCCAGAAGCCAAGTAATTATCTGTTTGTCCTCTTCCGGCACTGATCTTTGTATTCCTCTGTCACTTCTTAAGGCCTTGCAGCAGGCAGGTGCCATCGTGGGGATGACGGGGGATGGAGTGAACGACGCGGTGGCTCTGAAATCTGCTGACATTGGCATCGCCATGGGACGGGCAGGCACGGACGTCAGCAAAGAGGCAGCCAGCATGATTCTGGTGGATGACGACTTCTCAACAATCATGTGGGTGGATTCCAGAGGCCGCCTGGTCCCAACAGACAAAGGGAGGGAAAGAGACACAGAGCAGGAAGGCGGGGCTCTCTATGATTTCAAAGGCTGGAAGGGACCATTGGTTAATGCCAGATAGGTTGACAGTTACCCCAGCCCAGAAAGATCCCTCCCATTTCACACCGACTACAGACGACATGTGAGGTGGCATATAAAACACCCACCAGTAATAATACAGTGGACCCTCGTATAACAGTTTGTATAACATAAAATCTGTACAACGTAAAAAATTCCGGAGATGGGGGAAATTTGCTTAACAGAATCGCCTATGGGCCGAAGCCGTACATCATAAAATTGGTCGCGATTGGGGATTACTCCGTTTTCAATGCATTCCTATGGGAAATTTGTATAAAGGAGAATTTGCTTCACATAATTTCATTTGGAATGAATTAATTCCTTGATACGAGGTATTGTACCACTGTATGTGGAACTGTTGTAGGAAGCTGGACAGCTCACCAGAAGATTTCTGAAGCTGGGGTCACCACTCACCAGTGATTCCCCTTTGCACATCCCTCGTGCTCTCTGATCTGAGTGCATCATGTTGTGAGTCCGGTGTGAAAAATGTGTCTCTCTGTGGACTGCAGATCCCAGGATCCTTCAGCCCCTCCCTCAAACATTCTCTCTCAAAATACCGGAACTAGTGGACATCCACTCAAAATGAGGGTTGGGAGAGTGAGAGCAGACAAAAGAATTTTTACCCCACGTGTTGTTAGTCTGTGGAACTCCCTGCCACAGGAGGTGATGATGGCATCTGGCCTGGATGCCTTCAAAAGGGGATTGGACAGATTCCTGGAGGAAAAGTCCATCACAGGTTACAAGCCATGGTGGGGATGTGTCATCTCCAGGCTTAAAACCAGGGTACTTCAAGGGCCAGATGCAGGGGAGTGGTATCAGGAGACAGATAGCTAGTCTCGTGCGCTCCCTGATGCATCTGGTGGGGCCACTGTGAGATACAGAAAGCTGGACTAGATGGGCCCTTATGTTCTTATGTACTGGTTCTGATTGAAAGTACCCAGAAGGACATGGTAGTTGGTTAGTCCTCTTGAAATTCTCCATCCTGTTTGTGAACAGAGAAATTGAGGGAGAGAAGGATGCCCTTTCAGGGAATTTTCCCAGGGTGGCAGAAAAGTTCTCCAGTGTTTTTAAAGGTGCTGAAGACCTGACTCTGCAGCTCAACTCAGCTCAGTCTCTGGCTCTGACACCTGAGGTTGGGAGTTCGATCCCCCACTGAAGAGAATCCAGCATGTGTAGCCTTGGGCAAGCTGCACAGTCCCGGGATGTCCTTAGGAAAAAAAAAGGGATGAAAAACCACATTGTATTCTCTACCTAGTCAGAACAGACTTGATGGCATGCAGTTATTATTATTTAGCAAGGGCAGGAAGTACAACTCCATTCTGAGATTTTTTTCTGTCCCCACTTCCACTTCCACAAAAAAATCCAGTACTTTTGTGGAAGCCGGGTGTTACACTGGGTTGATAAATATTTATGTAATGCTTACAAACAAACAAACAAAAACATTTTTCTTTCCCAACAGGAGTGCAATTGAGGAGGGCAAAGGCATCTTTTACAACATCAAAAACTTTGTCCGGTTCCAGCTCAGCACGTACGTTGCTCTTGGCTTAAGCCATACAAACAAGTCATTATTAATTGGGACCCCAAAGTCTCCCAGAAGGTTTAATTTTTGCCTCTTTTGTTCTTCCTTGGCAGGAGCATCTCAGCTCTCAGTTTAATCGCTCTGTCAACGGTGTTCAATTTGCCAAATCCACTCAACGCCATGCAGATCTTATGGATCAACATTATCATGGATGGCCCACCCGCCCAAAGGTGAGCATCTTAGTTTTGTATCGATTGACCCAAGCCTTTTCTTGCTGGATTATGTGTTTGTGGTATGGATGGATGTGTTGTCGGTTTTATCTACCCCTTTGTTTGTTTTTGTATTTTATTGGGGGCTTTTCGGATGGGTTGTTTAGGTTGTAATCTGTTGTATACCGCCCAGAGTTCCTGCAGGAAAATTGGGTGGTTAATAAGTATAAGTATAAATATAAATATAAATAAATAAAAGATGCAGAGTGGAAAGAACATAAGAAAATAAGAACATAAGAAGAGCCATGCTGGATCAGGCCAAAGGACCATCCAGTCCAGCTTCCTGTATCTCACAGTGACCCTGCCAAATACCTATGGGAGTGCATGAGACTAGATATCTGTCTCCTGCAACCACTCCCCTGCATCTGGCTCTTGAAGTACCCTGGTTTTAATCCTGGACATGACACATCTCCATCATGGTTTGTAACCTGTGATGGACTTTTCCTCCAGGAATCTGTCCAATGCTCTTTGGAAGGCATCCAGGCTAGATGCCATCACCACCTCTTGTGGCAGGGAGTTCCACAGACTAACAACACACTGGGTAAAAAAATATGTGGAGGATACAGTGCACGACTTGGCTTCTGGAGGATTACGTTATTTTAGTGCCCCAGACTGCAACTGGGGCCATATTAAGCCAGGAAATACATGGTTCTGACCCCCTGCTCCCTTCTTTTCATTTTGGACCCCATGAGTGCTTCTTATCTCATTTGGAACCCTAGTGACCCCATGCCAAAAGTCCTGACCCTGGGGGATCACCCGGAGTGGAAATAGGATGTTTTCAACCCCACATTTTATTTTATATATTATTTAAAATGAGGTCTTTTGGGAAGACTTGCTTACTTTGACCTTTATGGGCATTTCATAATTGGTTCATATCTTAGTTAAAATTCAGAACATATACTTCATAAAATCACAGAGCAGATCCACACTCCATAAGCAAGTGACACACCTATGGAATCGTTTTGGACTTAAGGAGTCCCATCTTGATCTAGTGTCAGGCTAAGCTTGTGATCCTGTTTCTCGGTAGTTTCCAACTCTATACACAAAATGGGCAAACTTATTGAGGGTGTCACCCTCCCCATTTGACAAGAGCGATTGCATCACATCAGCCTGTGCCTGTCCCTGAAGATTTGCTAGGATATGTCTAAGATATTTTTGGCTGGAAAGTTTAGACAGAGGAGAGGTGAAGAAAATCTGTTTTGGCCGTCTCAGGATGCTTTGATGATCGTGGTATTCCGTCAAACAGCCCCAGATAGAAGAGCTGAGGGCAGGGCATTGCATCTCACAAGATTAAAGGCTCTTCGATTGTACAGATGCTCTACCTCAGGCATCCCTTTATACTCTCGTATACGGTTTAGGTTTGTGGTTTGGTAACAATCGTGTGTCTTCCTCTGGGTTTCGGGGGGAAACAGCTTAGGCGTTGAGCCGGTGGACCGAGATGCCATCAAACAGCCTCCAAGGAGCGTCACAGATACGATTCTCAGCAAGTCCCTGGTGTTGAAGATCTTGTTGTCAGCCACCATTATCATCAGTGGAACCATGTTTGTCTTCTGGAAGGAGGTGAGGAAGCGAGATCATGTAGTATAATCTGGAATAGCCAGCAACAACTAGAAGGTCAATCTTGACAAGATGATAAACTGCACAATGAAGTAATAGAAGATGTCTACTTGGAACTTGCATTTTTTAGACTACCTGGCCATCCTCAGATGGAGCATAAGATCCATTTCACCAGAGAATTAAGGACTATTTCTCTTTGTAAACCAGAGGTAGAATTCTTTTAGGCTCAGTAAGCAGTAAATCCTTTGATTAAAGCAGTGGTTCTCAACCTGTGGGTCCCCAGATGTTCCTGCTCTGCAACTCCCAGAAATTCCTTTCAGCACAGTGAGTGGTGGAGGCTTCTGGGAGTTGCAGTCCAGGGACATCTGGGGACCCACAGGTTGAGAACCACTGGGTTAAAGGATTTCATGCTCACTGGGGCTAAAAGTCCATGGGCTCAAACTATAGGCTATAGTTTTAAAAGGATGTGTGCATCTACAAATATCAACAATTTTGCTTTGCAAAAATTATTATGCACACATACGCCACTGGACCAACTCAGCTCATATGCTGCAAGAATACCACCAGGGATGATATCACTAACACTTGGCTTTTTCCAGTAATTCAACCAAGCTAGGTTGATGATGGCCACATTTCTCTAATCAAACAGCAATTCTACAGTTGGCAGAATTTAACTGCAGAGAAAAATTTCTTCTCTATTTCTCACATTGCCCTTTTAAAAAGAGGAAATGTTTCTGCAGCTCCATCTATCACCAAGGGTAGATTTAAGGCTTTGTGGATTATACGGTGCTAGGCTTCTAATATTTCCTTTAGACCAAGCAAGATTGAATTTCAAGGTGACTGTGATTTGACAAACAAAAGGCCCATTGTGAGCGAGACAGCTGGACTTCGTACATGCTCCAAAACATTCTGGATGTTTCTTTTTTTGCTCTCTTTCTCTTTTCTACAAATGAATTCTTTTCTCAATGTGTTTTTCCAGATTCCAGAAAGTGGGGTAACGCCGCGGACCACCACCATGACTTTCACTTGCTTTGTGTTCTTTGACCTTTTCAACGCTTTGACATGTCGCTCCCAGGTGAGAGAGAGGGGTGGCTCCTAACCCAGAGGAAAGGCTGGTTGAAGATGCTGGATAGCTGACTGGATAGCTCAGTGGAATCGGTGTCTGGCTGCACTGCTGGAGATGGGAGAGTTGGATTCCCTGCTGGGCATTCCAGAAGAGCCAGCCTGGGCAACCTTGGGCAAGCTGCATCGTCCCAGGGCACCTCCAGCAGAAGGGAATGGCAAACTCCCTCTCACAAAATACCAGACCTAGGGGACATATACTCAGATTGAGGGCTGGGAGAGTGAGAACAGACAAAAGAATTTTTTTTTTTTTTACCCAGCGTGTTGTTAGTCTGTGGAACTCCCTGCCACAGGATGTGGTGATGGCATCTGGCCTGGATGCCTTCAAAAGAGGACTGGACAGATTCCTGGAGGAAAAGTCCATTACAGGTTACAAACCTGTGATGTGTAATCTCCAGGCTTAAAACCGGGGTACTTCAAGGGCCAGATGCAGGGGAGTGGTATCAGGAGACAGATAGCTAGTCTCATGCGCTCCCAGAGGCATCTGGTGGGGTCACTGTGAGATACAGGAAGCTGGACTCAATGGGCCTTTGGCCTGATCTAGCATGGCTCTTCATATGTCCTTATGTCCTTAAACCTCATGATAATAGAGGCTCGCTTTTGACCATGTGGTGTCTGAATGAGAGCTTTTCTTTCCTTGAAGTGTATGGTCAGACCAACCAGTGGTGGCAAGCCTTTGGCACTCCTGATGTTTTAGACCACAACTCCCAGAATTCCAAGCCTAGGCTGCCAATGACGAAGGTCTGTGGGACTTGTGGTCCAAAACACCTGGAGTGCCAAAGGTTTGCCACCACTGGAGTAGATGATGTGCTGAACATGTAAAGACATGTACCACATCCTTTCTCCCAGCAAGAGAGGAAATTGACTGGTATGTGGGGCAAGGGGGTTAAACCCTTTATCGCCAGATCAGAATGGAATCTAAAGCTGGCATCTTGAGGTTGTTGTTTTCTAAAGAGTGGTCACAACTTCTAGGAGCCAAGAGACCTATTGAAATGGAGAATCCCCCACACACACTAAAAACATGGAAGATTGGCATGATAGAAAAAGCTGGATTCCCACTCATTAGGGAAGAGGAATCCTTTACATCTCCCAAAAGCTCCCAGTTAGCATGCTTAACGGCCCATGCACTGCAGTCTCACTCTGTGGAAAAGTTACTTTAATTTAGCACCTCTGGGGACTCCGAAATTATAACTTTCCCAAGCTTTGGATTGATCAGCTCTCACTTCAGTGGTTTTTAAAGGAACTATCAGTTGACAGCATCCTTTTGTTCGGAAGTTACTTTAAGGAAGGACAATTGGATTGCTGCAAAGCACTGATATAACATCAGAGCACTTCTTGCCTGCCCCAATAATCCTTGGTGGTTGTTGTTTTTCCTCTCAGACAAAATTGATATTGGAAATTGGCCTTTTCCGGAACCACATGTTCTTATATTCCGTGCTGGGTTCCATTTTGGGTCAGATGGCCGTCATTTACATTCCTCCTCTACAGAAGATTTTCCAGACAGAAAATTTAGGAGCATTAGGTAAGTCAGATGACTAAAATTCCAAGGGAGGGGTGTGTGTGTGTGTTTATCTATTTGTTTATAAAAGATTGAAGTACACAGCACTCTAGCTCTGAAGGACATTTCACTTATATATTTTACAAGGGAGCCATTTTACAGAGTAACGAAACGTTTCATTTTCAAAGGGAAAAAGAAACATTTCATTTTGTTTCATAACAAAAAAGTTATCCGTTTCGTTTCATAACGTTTCAAAACCTTACAAAACAACAAAACAGTGTGTCATTTTTTGTAAGATGTCCATCTCTGCTGTATATATTTCTACTATGGGGCAAGAAGTGACTTTCTAGTTTTCAAAAAGACCTTTTAAAAAAACAGAAAAGCCTCCTCATGCCCCCTAGTGGCCAGAAACATTTTTAAAAAACAAATTATGGGCCGCAGAACCTTTTGCGGTGTGCGTACAGGGTCTAGGGCAGTGATGGCGAACCTATGGCACGGGTGCCAAAGGTGGCACTTGGAGCCCTTTCTGTGGGCACTCGACATCGCCCCTTCATAGCCACCTGTATTCAGGTTCAATTACTGCATTGGCACTTTGCAAAAAAAAAATAGTGGGTTTTGAATTGCAGTTTGGGCACTCAGTCTCCAAAAGGTTCGCCACCACTGGTCTAGGGTGCTGGAGAGACAAAACACATCAGAATTGCCTCAGGCCCCATGAAGGAGAAAAGGCCTTTTGGGTCAGGGGAGTGGAAAATTTGATTCTCACTTGTGTAACCATCTACAACAGTTTGTGAAGATTCTCAGTCCTCCAGGTGAGTTTATCGGAAGATGAGTCATGGTAACTGGGACATCTTTTCTTGAGAGATTGAAACATTTCACTGCTCATCCAAGCAGCTTTGTCAATAGCATCTACAATAGTAAAAAAAAAAAACCCGTTTTCCTTCCTCAACAGATTTATTGTTCCTCACCGGCTTGGCTTCTTCGGTGTTTATCCTATCTGAACTGGCCAAATTGTGCGAAAGATATTGCTGCTCCCGATCAAAGACAGACCACATTGAGCTGCAAAGTGTGTGACTGCAAGAATGAAGGTCCCCATCATCTTAGAAGAAGGGCTGTAGCTCAAAGGTGACCTTGTGCTTTGTATACCAAGGATTCCAGGTTCAACCCAGGTTCCAGGAAGAGATGGAGAAACTCCATGGAAAGCTGCTGCCACTCAGTGTTGACTGTACGGGATGGACTCAGCATAGGGTAACTTTCTGTCTTCCTTTGGTTTCCGTTGACATAGGCTGGAATGCCACTTCGGACGGAATCCATGAGGATGAATTGATCTTTTTATACACTGTTGAAAATCGTCAAAGCAACTTGAGATCGACAGAGCTGTCAGCAAACCGATCACATTTCTTCCATATATATCATCGTCTGCTGCGTTATTCCCCTCTCATCTCAACACTACGTTTTGAAGGAAAAAGAGAATGGTGGCAGACGGGGGGGGGGGGACACACGCACGGATCCATGGCACCATCCACATTTATTTATTTACGTTGCAATAAAACTTTTTGTTAATAAAACACATTGTCAGAGAGTTTGTGTGGCCTAACGAGCAGAGTATTTGATGAGTAGCAAGACATGACCCTCCTCCCCATGAAATTTGAGACAGGCACATTTGCTCATAGGAAAACAAAATGGAGATAGAGGTGTTTTGCTGTTTTTAATCCTTTGACAGAATAGACAAAAATTTAATCAGTATTATTATTTTTTATTCTGTTTATACAACTTATATGTCACCCACTACCCAAAGATCTCTGGGTGGCATATAAGTTGTATAAATAAAATAAATAGCATGTAGGCACAAATATCTTTCTTCATTATAGGCAACTTTGAGAAGAAATCACCTCAATATTAGTTTATTATTATTCTCCTTCCAGCCTCTGAATTCAAAAACAGTACTGCTTCTCTGCTGAGCTTTCTTTCCCTCTTGAGTCTGTTGGAGACAGTTATTTATTTGCTGTTGATCAGTTCAGTTGGTTGACATTGTCTGTGCAGTAATAATAGCAGCATGTATGAGCCTGTAATTTCAAGCAATTGTAAGTAATGTTTTTATTCTTTCTCCTATAAATGTCTCAGAGTGAGTTACTGAGACTTCTAACTGTTAATGAGTGTGAGGGAAACTTCTCTGATGGGGAGAGAGGGACCCCTGCACGCCCAGCTGAGAGGATGGAGAAGCCCGGAGAATCAGAGAAACTGATGACAGTGTCACCCGTGGAGAGGTTTATGATGCTGAAGGGATACTATGATGCCCTAAAGATCATTGAACAGCATAAGGAGAAAGAGAAGGAAGAGAACCCCGGGCAAGCCGGAAGTAAAAAGAAAGACTTGGCAGGAAAAGCTGACCAATCTGCTCCAGTGGAGGTGGGGTTTGGGACTTGGAAAAAGGGAACGAGGCGGGAGCTTCCAGAAGGATGGGAGTGGGTATGGATGGAGAACCCATGGACGGGAGACTGGGAGCAGATGATGATGCCCCACAAAGAGGCTGAGAGCTACAGATGCCGAGCCCACCGTCAGAAGTGCTCTTACTGGGGGGAAAGAGAGTACAGAGAATATCATCAAAAGCGCAAAGAGATCCGTAAAGAAATTGAGCTGGAGGAATGGCTGGTAAAGATCTGGAGGGAAATCGAGGCCAGGACACTGGATCCCAGGGAGGACCTGACCAAGAGACGCGATTACTCCTTACGTACACCCCCAGCGGAGAGCCCCTGGTCCCAGGTCCACTTCGGAAGCTGGGATACAAGTGGGAAGACCCCAACCCTCCGTGAAGGAGATTGGGATACAGGTGGAGGGGCTGAGGCTTTCGGAGAGGGAGGAGGAGGAGAGTCATGGTGGAACAGAGTATCCGCATGTGGAGGTGGGGAATTTGATCACTTTCTAGAGACCCCGACTTATGGTGGAAAGAACCCGTTTATGACAGATGTTAAAGAGGTTGAAACTGTTGTAAGAAGAAAAAACTCTTTTGTTATCGATGAGCATAATAAAAGTTCTGTTTGTTCGTTTCGAGAAATGCCTTCTTTGAAGTTCGAAGGACAGGACACCTGGGCTAAGACTGAACCCCCACAATGAGAAAGAGGCGAACTTTGAGAAAGTTGGTAGTTATTCTCCTCTGAGTCTCTGTACTTCTACTATTTATCAAAAAGGAATTTTACTGGAGATTCAAAATTCTGCAACACCTGTTAGAACCATGTGTTTAGCAGATACGCACAGGTCTCGAAGGCACATGTGGAGGTCATTCCTTTTGGCCAGTGAAGAACTGAGCAGTGTCTTTTTCCTCCTATTCTAACAGAGAAGCAAGCAAATAATGAGTATTCCTGAGTGGAAAATTGCTCTTGTGGACTGCTATATTATCTCAAACACACTCATACACTAGGGCTGAGCTAACGTCCTTCACTCTAGGTCCCTAATCCAACAAAATAATCCCTAAAGTTCTCACAACTGTGAAAAACTATTCTTAAAAAGATCCCACAAAATATTTTTATAAAAAAAGAAAAAAGAATGGGGGGGGGAAATAGCTGAAAAATCAATCACAGGAAACAGGAGGCAGCTAACGGAATTGGAAACCTTTTATTTGTTCCGTTCAATCTGCATTTGACATCCATGTGGTATGCCAACTGGAAGAGGTAGAAAGGAGAGTTTTCAAAGGGGTGTCCCACAAAGTGTTCTGCTTCTGTACCACCCCATACCACTTCAAGTAGTCTCTGGGCGGTTTACGGTTTAATTACAGTATGCAGGCTACACATTGCCAACCCCCACCCCCCGCAAGCTGGGGACTCATGTTACCGACCTCGGGAGGATGGAAGGCTGAGTCAACCTTGAGCCTGCTACCTGGGATCGAACCCCAAGTCGTGAGTACAGTTTGAGCTGCAGGACAGGCCTTTAACCACTGCGCCACAAGGCAAATGAAAGACAGCCCCTCCCCAAACTGGATGACATCCTAAAGCAGGCTTGTCCAAACTTCGGCCCTCCAGATGTTTTGGACCACAACTCCCACAGTCCTTTGCCATTGGAAATACAGACTTGGAATTCTGGGAGTTGTGGTCCAAAAGATCTGGAGGGCCGAAATTTGGACATGCCTGTCCTAAAGACAAAGTCTTGGAAGATTATGCCAAACTGAAAAACAAACAAACCAAGATTGGGGCCAGGTGGATAAGAGGTTGCAGAAGCAGCCACAGCCGTCAGGCATATTTCCGGTTGTGTGGCAGGCATTGCATTCCATAGTCATGGCCAACTGTGCAACGTTTCCATAGACTAATCCGAACAGGATCTTTTCAAAAGTCCAAAATCCTGTTTGGCTTTGCTGTACGTGTGGTGCTCTGTTGCCCATGCAGCTACTCCTCCCTTGCCCTGTTCACTCCCACTTTGCACAAACGGAAGCCCCGTGGCTTCTCACAATACCATATCCGGCTTCCACAACCGCAAATCAGAGTCTCCGTTTTCTGTATTTGCCAGCCCGTAACATTCTGCCCTTAAGACTTTAAGCAACAGTCCAAAACAGAAAGAAGCATCTTAACAACGTGTAGCCTACATCATTAAATTATAAACCGCCTAGAGAGTGCTGTGATTAAGCACTACGGGGCGGTATATAAGCAAAACACTTTGCTTTTTGCTTTTCCTTTATAACACACTCTTTATAACACAACATGATGTACAACAATGTGTAGCCTGCACACTGTAATTAAAATTGTAAACCGCCCAGAGACTACTTGTAGTGGTATGGGGCGGTATATAAGCAGAACACTTTGCTTTTATTATACACACTGGCTTCGGCCCTTACATGTTTCTCCTGTGAGCCTGTTAGATCTCCTTGTTTGGCAATGTGAATTCTAAATATTGCAGGAAGTAACATGTATATAGAGACAAAAAGGGAGTTGAGAAGGGTAATTTACACTCGAAAGCTTGCTATGTCCCCTTTTTTATTTTTAATAGTGGCCTATTGAGCTGCCTAGATGCCCTAAGAACATCCGATCTCGCCTGATTTCAGAAGTTAAGCAGGGTCGGCCCTGGTTACTCCTTGGATGGGAGACCACCAGGGAATACCAGGTGCTGTAGGCGCCTGGAGTAGGAACTGGCAAACCACTCCAATATTCCTGCCAAGAAAACTCCATGGACATGGGGTCACGAAGAGTCGGTCACGACTGTAACGACACAACGCATAAAGGTATTCCCTGTAACCTATTTTTGCAAATGTATATAGCGAGAGTGACACATATATATATCCTTCTTATATATGGAGAGCATTTTTTACCAAAACCAATTCTGGGTGTGTCCAACCACACTTGGCCAATGAAAGGATTCTGATTCTGATTCTGATTCTGAGAGAGAGAGAGAGAGAGAGAGAGAGAGAGAGAGGAGAGAGAGAGAGAGAGAGAGGGAGAGGGAGAGGGAGAGGGAGGGAGGGAGGGAGGGAGGGAGAGGGAGAGGGAGAGGGAGAGGGAGAGGGAGGGAGGGAGAGGAAATGTTTTCTACACTAACGTCTAGTATTGCTATAACCTCGTGGAAGATTCTGGAAGTTATTGTCCAGGATTGAAATAAAGTCTCGACGTTGTCAGTCTAAAGCCTGGTGGAGCAGTGGTTACTGATTCACTGCTAGCTAGACTGGTTTATACAACAATGATCCCCCCCCATATACACATCCTCATTCCTTTCTTTTTTTACGGGAAAGCCACAAGGATGTACTTGTTAAGACTGAGTTTGCGGCAGACACCTTTGATAAGAAGGTCTTATGGGAGATGATGGGGAAAGCTCCAATCTCACTAGGGCTGGAGGAAGTAGATGAAAAGAACACTAGGAACACGCCCACACTTTTAACCTGGGCTTTCTACATGTCGTAAAGTCCGTAAGTACCTCGTCTGGCCTGGATCATTCAATGTAAACAGCGCTCTGATCTCCGTACCAGTAAGGAAACTGAACTTCAAGAAGGACACAATCAAATGGGAATTAAGTTCAGAGGAGGAGGACAAGGGCTGCTATCTCACAACCATTAAAAACCACTTCAAGCTTCAAGTATTTAGTTTAGCAACCTCAGACAAAGGGAAGTGAGCAGTCTTCACTGCAGTAGTTGTTTAACCACTGCTCCACCAGGCTTTAGACTGACAATGTCGAGACTTTATTTCAATCCTGGACAATAACTTCCAGAATCTTCCATGAGGTTACAGCAATACTAGACGTTAGTGTAGAAAACATTTCCTCTCCCTCCTTCCCTCTCTCCCTCCCCCCCCTCTCTCTCTCTCCGCCCATGTCTTCTTGCTGTCTTGGAGTTGCATCCAATGAGTGCAATGAAGGCTTGCTAGAAACATATTCTTGCAAAAGGAATAAAGAAAGAACAGTTCCAGAGCATGACTTGATTGCTAATGAAAGTTTCAGTGCTTGCAGATAATACGGTTTTGTAAAGCAACTCTGGAGAAGTTCACATATCAGCTGTCATGATAGTGCCACCGACTTGGAGTTGGTGGTGGTGTGGAAGACCCTGTGAACTTAGGCAGTTTGTTGCAACTGTTACAAAACAGTTCAATTATAAGTATTAACATAACATTATTGAGCCAGTGGTCAAGAGAAAAGACATACTGGTCTTTGGAAACCACAGCTGGCTTCTGCTCAGCTTCCTTGGTAGTTCTGCCCCAGCTTTTAAAAAGAACGCATGACCACAAGAATTTAGAAAGAAGGCACGATCATAGGGAGCCCTTTGTGTTTCCAACACAATCTTAATATATAGGGTTTAAATTTCCTCTTCCTTCTCGGCCTTCCAGGGATTTGCTAGGTCAAAACAGCCCCTATAACAGTTGCTTCATTGCTGCTTTTCATACTTCCATAAGGAATTGGTTTTCTCATATTGCATGCTTCATTGTACACAAGGTCTTCCCCACGCCCATCAGTATGGTGGCTGAAAAACCTACCAAGAAGTGCGAACCATGTTTGACTCAACACTTCACCGGAGAACAAGAAAATCCTGCACAGTTCAAGATTCTGCACCTCCGGTTTCAAACACGAATCAGTCCAAGCATTCATTTCCCACTGGATTTATGTTTACATGGTGGTGCAGATTTGGAAAGTGGACAGACACACAAAGTCTGAGCGAGATTTTCTTCTATTAACTTTGGAGGTAAGCCAGATTCTGGAAACAGGTCTTGAAGAATTCTCTCTCCAATTTCTCACTCATGCCAGGCTAAGAAATTTAATCTCTGTACATCAAACTTTTTTTTACCAGAACACAGGGATATTATTATTTTTATCATCCAGAATGGCCATCCCAGTTGGGAGATCCAGGGTGGTGTTGCAACAAAACAAAACAAAACAAAACCCTTTTCTTCGTATTCTGTTTTTAACTGGGTTTGGCTGAAAGGTAGACCTCCTCCTTCAAACAGGCACCCCAAGCTGCACCTGTTGGTAATTTCATGATTTTGCACTGAACTATACTGACCCAAATCACCTCCAACTTGGAATCAGCTGCATAGTCACTAATAGAGATGGGCACGAAACGAGCAATTTTTCGTTTTTGTTTTTGTTTTTTCGTTTCGTTACGTAACGAAACGAAAAATGAATTTTGTCTCCAAAATGAAACAAAACGAAACGAAACAACAGAAATTTTGTCGTGCGTTTCGTTTTCGTTGCGGCAAATACATTGAACTGTAATGAATGCTAACGAAACAGCAATTTTTCGTTTTCGTTTTTTCGTTTCGTTACGTAACGAAAACGAATTTTTTTGCAAAAAAATCACGAAAAATGAAAACGAACCGAAACAGACCCCCTAAATGACAAACGACAAACGAAACACCATTGTTTTGAGTCGTGCCCATCTCTAGTCACTAACCTAATGTCACTGTGGCTTAAAGGTCCTGCTGTGTTAATGCCATTTACACCTAGGAAAGAGCAAGGAAGCAGCATACATTAGCACCCCGAGATTGTTTTATGCACACATTTTCAGGCTCTGTATTCTCTGTATTCTTATCAATGGGACAGTCTCAGATATTTTCAAGTATTTTGCACCAGTGCTACTGCAAAAATAAAAATAAAAATCCAAACATACATTTCTCAGTTTTATTCCTAAAATCTAGCCACATCTAATATCTCATTCAAATCTGGCTGAAGAAACATTGTCTAAGTAAATCGCCCTTGCTTTGGATGGAAGACAATGAGTAAGAACCCTTCTAAGTTGTGATAAACCACAATCCATTCAAGAACAGAATTTGTGAAAGCTGGCTTGGGCCAGATTTACAGGCAGCCCATGTAAAAAAAATGGGGAATATTGACACTGATAAAGTAATTAAAATAAGCCTCATCTTTTAATGGGCGCGAGCAGAGATGGGCGCGAATTACCGGTTCGTGCCAGTTCGTCCTTTGGGCAAACAGGTGTTTTGAAGTTTATAGCCCCGCCTCCTCCAGCGACGTCCACTCAGCATGCTGGCTTCCTTGCCCCACCTCTTTCATGTGCTGCCTCTGAGCAGGTGCCCACCCGAGGAGGTGGGGCCAAGACATGTCGAACACAGGTTCGTCTGACCAACGCAAACCGCCGAATCGGCAATTCGTGCCCATCTCTAATCATCTGCTATACCAATCCTCCCAAAATCAGTATGGTGCCCAACTCAGGGCATTTTCGTTCTTCAGCTCCATGATCCATTATAGTTGGCCCTGATAGCTGGGACTGCTGGGAACCGTAGTACAAAAGTTTTCCTCAGTAAACTGAAGAAATCCATGTGATGGCTTTGATAATTAAACATTAAGTCAGATACCTAAATCATCCAGTTATTCTGTCCTGTTTCACACATCCCTGAGCATGGCATGCATTTCCCAGCCAGGCAACCCATTATTGTCAAGAAATACTTGAATGTCTGTGCTCGCTAGCTTTGACAAAAAGGAGTTCTCTCTCCCTCTCTCTCTCTCTTTGAAGAACTCTGCATTCAACATCAAGCAGGAGCTTCCAAGGTTTATTCAGTGTCATTGTCCCCATCCTCATCCGGCACCCGCAATCCATCACTCTGACGGGTCTTTCCAATCATCTCGAGCAAAGTTTGTGCTTCTGGGTCAACATCTAGGATACTCTTCGGCCCTTTCCCCTAAAACAAAACCCAGGAGGAGGTTGGAAAACAAACAAGCCGAAAGTCAACAAGAGGATGAGGTCACGGTCAACTTGTCCTGGAGACTTTGCTCATCTCGCTAGCCGGGTCTGTTCTGTGGGCGTTGCTCCCCGGCTCAATCCTCAACCCACCCCCTTGTCCCTCTGCAAACAGCAGGACAGGTCCCTGAGGTCCGCACCCACCCACCACCGCCAACCTGCATTGCTAGCCCAGTCAAACAGGTTGGTTCAGGTTCCCCGGCGGCTGCTTTAAGAAGAGGCACCTGTGTCACAGCATAATCTTGAAGCACTTAACTTGTTCAAGGGGAAGCCCTGGCCCACCCCTGGGGCCTGGGAGAGAAGGAACAGGACGGAACCACATGGTGGGCCTTGAAAATTCACAGTGATAAGCGTCCCACTTTGCTTTTCAAGTCGTGGGAAGAGAGAACAGACCAAATTTTAAGCAGCAATTTAGACGTTAACCAGTTGGCATGGGTGGTGCACGGACCACAGTACTTCTGTTTGCTTGTTACAGAATTTGGATTTTGGACACTGGAGAAGCTGAATCAAACCTGGAGAAGTTGATTCAAGCTTCTCCAGATTTAAGAATAAGTTATTATAGTGCCAAGTTCTTTTTAGCCTCTGACCCACATGATTGTTCTATTTTAAGAGAGAAACAGCCGCTATTGACAAGAAACTCTCTCTCTCTCTCTCTCTCTCTCTCTCTCTCTCTCTCTCTCTGTGTGTGTGTGTGTGTGTGTGTGTGTGTATGTGTGTGTTTGTGTGTGTGTACATGCAGACCTATATACAGTGGTACCTCGGATAACGAATTTAATTCGTTCTCTGAGGCAATTTGCTATCCAAAACAATTCGTTATCCGAAACGCGGTTTCCCATAGGAATGAATGGGAAACCATTATAATCCGTTCTGGAGGTCCGGAAAAAAAGGCCAAAAAAGCGCATTTTTTGAGACCACTTTACAAAGTGCACTTTGAAAGTGCACTCCTCCCCCTCCTTGGCCACCCCTGCCAAGGCCTCCTCCGCCCCCCCCATCCCCCACCTCCGCTGCCACTGGGAACCAGGAGCTGATGAGCCAAGAATCTCCTGGAATGCTGGGCTGAGGGGATGGCTCCAGTTAGTCAGGGAAAGCGCCCCTGGCTAGGGCTGAGGGCTGTGTGTATGGGGGGCTGGACATGTCCATTCGTTATCTGAAAAATTCGTTATCCGGGGCATTCATTATCCGAGGTATTACTGTATTAGATGGGGGGGTGTAGACAACTTTTGATTAACTTCAAAACTTTACATTCCAACTTTCTGCTGTTTTGGTCATCACAGTAGATTCCAAAGATGACTAAAATTACTATCAAATAGCCACAAACAAAGTGTGTGTGTGTAGGGGGAACACTACCCATAAAAAAGCCCACGTAGATGGCACTTAGCAGTCTGTAGCAATTGCTCCATAAATTACTTAGACAAACAGTACCAATGAACCCTGATGCAAAATATAACAATGACGGGATCAAGCAAACCAACCCAGCGAGTGAATTACAACTCCTTTAAAGAATGGTTGGTGTCCACCCCACATTCAATGTTTCTTCATTTTTATTTAGATTTGTTATTTGCCATCAAATAAGAACATAAGAAGAGCCATGCTGGATGAGGCCAGAGGCCCATCTAGTCCAGCTTCCTGGATCTCACAGTGGCCCCACCAGATGCGTTTGGGAGCGCACAAGACTAGATATCTGTCTCCTGATACCAGTCCCCTGCATCTGGCCCTTGAAGTTCTCCGGTTTTAAGCCTGGAGATGACACCTCTCCATCATGGTTTGTAACCTGTGATGGATTTCTCCTCCAGGAATATGTCCAATCCCCTTTTGAAGGCATCCAGGCCAGCAGATGCCATCACCACTTCCTGTGGCAGGGAGTTCCACAGACTAACAAGGTCTTGAGGCGTGAGCTCTTGATAGTGGAAATGGGTTATCTTGGAAAGTGAGTGGACTCGTTCATGAAGAGGTTTTCAAAACAGAAATGGGATGGCTCTCTGTCAGGGAGGCTTTAGTGGTGAGTTTCTTACTTCCTGAGAAGTGCCCCATTGCTCTATCATGATGCCAGTTCAGTGACAGGCTCTTCCGTGAAGACTGCTTTCCGTGAGGAGCCCTGGGGTGGTTTTTAGGGAGCTGTGAGGGCCACACCTTCCTTTGCAGCTGATGCAGGTGGAAAGAGCACAAAATGAAGGAAATCCATCCTGGCTTCTCCTCTCTCAGTCCCCACATTCTGTCTAAGCTAAAAGGAAAGGTTCCCCCACACATGCGTGCTAGTTGTGTCTGACTCCAAAATCCCGTTTCGAAGCCAAAGAGCCAGTGTTGTGCAACTCCATGGCCACGTGGCCAGCATGGCTGAATGCCTTTCTGCACACAAAACACTGGGACTTTCCCGCTTTTTATGGCGGTACCTATTTATCTACTTGCATTTACATTAGTGGTTCCCAACCTGTGGGTCCCCAGATGTTCTTGGACTGCAACTCCCAGAAGTCCTGGCCAGCTCAGCCAGCGATGAAGACTTCTGGGTGTTGCAGTCCAGGAACGTCTGGGGACCCACAGGTTGAGAAGCACTGATTTACACACTTTCAAACTGCTAGGTTGGCAGGAGTTGGGGCTAACAGCGGGAGCTCACTCCGCTGTGTGGCACCCGGGATTCGAACCGCTGAGCTGCTGGCTTTGCAGTCGACATTTCAGCGCTCTAGCCCACTGAGCCCCCCCGTCCCATTCTGTTTAGGGACATGCATGTCCAAACTTCGGCCCTCCAGATGTTTTGGGCCACAACTCCCACCGTCCTTTGCCATTGGCCATCTAAGCTTAGAATTCTGGGAGCTGTGGTCCAAAAACATCAGGAGGGCCTAAGTTTGGCCATGCCTGGTTTAGGGGAGTCTCAAAGCCAGTTCTGGCGCTGGAGGTCCTTGCAGTCGGAAAGCCCCCTTCTTCGAGAGTTGCCACCCAATATGGTTCCACTGGAAGGCTGATTTTGCCAAAGGAGCAACTTACCGCTTCAGTTTCCGGATGTCTCCCACGGCCCAAACTTCCAAGGTGTCCAGCGTGAAGTTCTCCTTGGCGGAGAGTTGAGGGCTGTTGTAGGTGGTGCACCTTGGCTTGGCCTTGCTGTGGCCCTTCCCGTAGTTACTGTCTACCCATAGGCCAAAATATTCATGCTGTCCACCCATGCCCTTGGAAAGAACAAGGGGAAAAAGGATACTACGTTACACAGGTGGGGGTCTAGTCATTGATTTGGCACGTCTGTTCCAAACCCAATGGTAGCCCCATGAGATTACCTCCAGAGGCCTTCTGATGGGTCAACCCAAAGAGATGCTGACTTCCCACGCCTTGCCACACAATCATATGCTTCTGAGATGCCCAGAAACCACTGCCATTTGCTTTTGGTACCCAGGAAATATACCACAAACCTGGAGTATCCATATATCATTTGCAACCAGCATTAGAGGGATTCTCTTGATCCATAAACCCATCTCATTCCCTTTCGAAACCGCTTTGGCTGCATAAAATACAGCAATATTTTTTTCTGTGCATAAGACTTAGATTTTTTTGTTTAGAACTGTTAGACGAAAACTTGAGGGTTGTCTTACACGCAGAAGGAAGTATGTCTAAATTGTATTGGACTGTATATTGTCCCTCATTAGTGTAAGCTGCCTTGGGTCCTTTTCCAAGGAGAAAGGCGAGGTAAAATACTCTAAAATAAATAAATAAATAAATAAAAATAAAGTTCCCCAGAACTGGATACAATCAGAGGGCAGCTATAGGCTTATGAATTCCATGGGCCTTCTTAACGCCTCCAGAAGGAGTCATAAAGGAAACTTTGCACCAAAGCCTAAAGGCAAAGAGGAAAAATAGTAGTCTCATTCAACGTTCCACGAGAGGTGTACAAAACATCCTATTTTTAGAATGCAAAGGATGAACTGGAAAATCCAGACCTAATTCCTCCCTCTCTGAATGCTCTGTTTGCAATTCCTAATTATCCAATTGGTTCTATCTATCTATCCCTCCCATCACTATAGTGGGATGTAGCACCATACTATGCACAGGTCATGTACCCATTTCCTAAGAACAGTCTTTTCCAGGGCAGCTGCAAAGAACAGGGTGTTCCTGAAATGTAAAAAGGTACTGCTAGGAACCAAAGCCAAGATCCTACACACGGTGTTGTTCCTGTATAGATGTGAAAGCCTGACAATGAAGAAAGCTGTCAGAAAATATAGAGAGATATAGAGATACATGACGTGCTGGAGAACTTCGTACCATGGATGTTGAGAAGATAGATGGGTGGGTTCCAGAGCAAATCAAGCCTGGGTCCGTTCTAAACTTTAAAAGGATTCAGGTGAAGCTATCTTGCTTTTCATGCACGAGAAATCCAGATTCACTCAAAAAGGTCACAGTAGTGGGGAGAACAAGGCAGTAGGGAAAGAGGAGGAGTGAAGACGGTCGCAGATTGACTTTGTTAAGGACGCCATGGCCTTCTGGTTGCACGACCCAAGCAGGACTTCGAATGCCAAAACTTCCTTCTAGGTCAGTGCCGGCGAACCTTCGGCACTCCAGACGTTTTGGACCACAACTCCCAGAATTCCAAGCCTGGATTGCCAATGACAAAGGACTGTGGGAGTTGTGGTCCAAACATCTGGAGTGCCGAAGGCTTGCCACCACTGTTCTAGGTCATTAATTCATAAGGTAAATTTCAGTGGCAACAACCTGATGGCACATACCTGTATTTTTCCATCTATAAGATGTCCCCATATATAAGACTACCCCCACTCTTCCAAACCACAACTGCAATTTCACAACCACGTGGTTCTCTCCTCTGATTACTTCTGTGTCTAAGAGGGCCCTCGATTTTTAGTCTAACAATTTTAGACAGAAATGTAATCCTATACATGGAAAAATACTGTCACCTATCCACTACACCAGTGGTTCTCAACCTGTGGGTCCTCAGATGTTCCTGGACTGCAACTCCCAGAAGCCTCCACCACTCGCTGTGCTGGAAGCGATTCCTGGGAGTTGCAGAGCAGGAACATCTGGGGACCCACAGCTTGAGAACCACTGCACTACACCCCTCTGTTTCTCTCATGTGCTACTTTCCTATGCAAGGGGATGGTGTGTGTGTGTGTGTGTGTGTGTGTGTGTGTGTGTGTTGTGTCGTTACAGTCGTGACTGACTCTTCATGACTCCATGTCCATGGAGTTTTCTTGGCAGGAATACTGGAGTGGTTTGCCAGTTCCCACTCCAGGCGCCTACAGCACCTGGTATTTCCTGGTGGTCTCCCATCCAAGTACTAACCAGGGCTGACCCTGCTTAGCTTCCAAAATAAGGTGAGATTGGATGTTCTTAGGGCATCTAGGCAGCTCCAAGGGGATGGTATCCCAAAGCAATTCTAAGAAGAGATCTCTCCCACTTGGTTTTTAAATAGCAGAGTCCAAGAACAGCAAGACTGAGTCATTCTGCTGCAAGTGTAGGACAAGTTCTCAATCGGTTCCCAAGCAAAGGCCATCCAATTTGAACTGGTATGGCTGTGCTCCATCCAGAGGCAAACGTCAAGATCTCACTGCCAAGGAAAGCCAGAGCTGAGAATACTTCATTGCAAGAAGCAGAGAGGCAGGAGATGGCTTGAGACTCACCAGTCCATTCGGCATCGTCTGTTGCCCGTGATTCAAGTACATGTAGTGGTCGTTGTAGCCGGTGTAGGTGAAGACCGCCAGGGAGGGGAAGATGGAAAACAGAAAGCATGCATTGTTGCCTGTGAAGAACAGAGGAAGAATCATGAAGCAAAGAGCAGGGAAATGAACCATCACATGACTGGGATCATCTCCTAGAGACTCATTTGGAAAAGAACAATCAAAGGAATGCTCCACTCCTGGGTTGACACTGTTTCTGCCATCCCCTGGAGGCAGGCAATTCAACTTGGTTGTTGATTAATGCTGCGTTGGAGGCCTAGGTTGACCTGTGCAGAATGTTACCAGGGGACAAGAGCGGGAATTCTTTCTTGATATCACCCAACTAAACCATTGTTGTTGTCCTCTCATAATCAACAAACCACTTAGTTACAGAAAAAGATAGCATTGTGATACATCGGAAAGCCCTGTCTTCAAAGTCCATCTCAGATGCAAACTTGGTTGGCTTAGAACAGACCTGCCCAAAGTCCGGCCTGTCAGGCCATTCTGAGTGGCCCTCCCTTGGTCCCCATCTTCCTTCCTTCCTCCCTCCCTCCCTTGGTCCCCACCTTCCTTCCTGCGGGTGGGGTTGCAAGGGGTCAGTGGGTGGGGCTTATGGGTCAGTGGGTGGGGCTTGCAGTGGGGTGGCAGGGTCGGGGAGCAACCGGCCCCTGACACATTCTCAGCCACCAAATCTGGCCCTCCTTACAAAAAGTTTGGGCGCCCCTGGCTTAGAACAATAGGGCTGAAATAGTTCATTAACTTGATGGAGTACTTTTTTAAAAAAAAAAACCATTCATTAAAAAAGCATCTTAATTTACCACACAGCTGATTTTAAGTAGATACACGTAATGGCCTCCATCCAAGCTTTCTTTCCAGGAATGAAACAGAGGTCATGAAATGATACGGGACATACAAGTCCCTACTCAACCATGAAACTAATAAAGGTGATCTTGACTGAGCTAACTCTCAGGGTTGTTGTGAAAATAAGGAGGGAAATGAGAAAAGTACACCACGCTGAGCTTAAAAGGAGAGAAAGGGAAAGATATAAATGCAAGTAAATAAATACATGTGATACCAAGTGTGGTGTCGGAGATACACTATTGGACTAGGTGCTCAAGAGGTCTGAGTTCAAATTCACACTAGGCCGTTGGAAACTCAATGACGGAAAGCAAAGGTAAACCATGTGAACTTGTCACATGCTGTAATAAATTGGAAGTGACTTGATAGGGAAAGTGACAACAAATAAACAAATAAATCAAAATGTGCCATTAAGACCAGGAGCTATTGGGGGAACCTCATTTGGAAGGCCAGTATTCAAGTCGATTTCGCCTGCTCTCTGGATATACCACCGTTCACTGTGCTGGTGGCTGATCCACCCCTTCTGCAAAACTGTAATGCAATAGAATCCTGGCTTCAGAAGGAAACTGAGAAGCACAACACTTTGCCTGCAATTGCAGCCGTGGACTTGAGTGGGGTTGGGAAAATGTTTGAACTAATGCTCAGAAATTCACCAAGCTCATGAAAAATTGGTTACTTCTACAAGCCTCAACAAAGTACATCAGAATAAGGAGGCACCAAGGAGAGAGAGTTGTTGTCCTTCATAGCCTAACCGTGGGCTTCTCAGCTACCCATGATTAGCCACTGTGGGAAAGAGCCTTCTCTTCTCTAGTGCCTTCCAGATGGGGTGGGACCACAGCTCCCATGATCCCCAGCCAACACGGCCAACGGCACATGTGTTCGGCTCAACATGCCTCAAGGACTCCCAGTTTGGAAAAACCAAGGGTTCCTCTGATCCAGCAAGAGTCTTATACTCTTCACCATTCCAATGTTAAGGTAAAGGTAAAGGTTCCCCCCGCACATGCATCCTAGTTGTGTCCGACTCTAGGGGCGGTGCTCATCTCCGTTTCCAAGCCAAAGAGCCAGGGTTGTGCAAGTCCATGGCCATGTGGCCAGCATGGCTGAATGCATTCCTGCACACAGAACACTGTTTTAACTTCCCACTGTTTGCGGTGGTACCTATTTATCTACTTGCATGTACATGCTTTCGAACTGCTAGGTTGGCAGGAGCTGGGGTTATCAGCGGGAGCTCACTCCACTGCGTGGCACCCGGGATTCGAACCACTGAGCTGCGACTTTGCAGCTGACAGTTTCTGCACTCTAGCCCGCTGAGCCATCACACTCCCCATTCCGATGTTACCTGGCCACATTTAGGGCTTTACATCAGGCACGTCCAAACTTTGGCCCTCCTAATGTTTTGGACCACAACTCCCAGAATTCCAAGCCTGTATTGCCAATGACAAAGGACTTGTGGGCGTTGTGGTCCAAAACATCTGGAGGACTGAAGTTTGGACATGCCTGCTTTAGACCCACCGCATGCATCGCTACTTGCCCTCTCCTACCCATCTACAGGGAGATGAAGAGCTTCCTAGGAAACCAAAGTTCTGTCTTTTATGGAGAGTCCCCAGGGGCAAACAGTGCGACCTACTCCTCCCCGCACAGAGAGAGAGAGACAAAAGCAAGGACACAGAGAGTCGTGACCGAGTGCTTTTCCTTGTCCCGTTAGACTAAATGCAATTAGAGAGCGCCTGGACAGGACTCCTGTTTTGTGGATCATTATACTCTGCCAGAGGCAACAAACAACAGGGCAACTGGGCAGCCATTTGGGTTCGGTTTGTTCAAATTGTGGGAGGCCAGATGTGGGTCCAATCCTACGGCCAACACTTATAACACAAGTGAATAACAGGGTGATTTATATTTTGAAAACTGATTGAGAAGAAAGATACCCCTTTGGTGTTAGACAGGATGAGATTCCCTCGCTCTCCCCGATCATTTGCCTACACACGCTGGGGACCTTTCCTTCTCAACCACTCACTTGACCATCCGTCAGTCCAAGGCCCTTGGCTATGTACCAGATGCAAGGGGAGTGGTATCAGGAGACAGAGATCTAGTCTCGTGTGCTCCCAGAGGCATCTGGTGGGGCCCCTGGGAGATACAGGAAGCTGGACGAGATGGGCCTTTGGCCTGATCCAGCAACATGGCTCTTCTTATGTTCTTATGCACATCAAAAGAGGACAGAGGTTCAAGCAGGACTCCCTGCAGGAACTCCCAGGCGCCCAGGCGCCTGTCTCCCAAATGCAGTCAAACAACCAACAGTGGCTCCTAAGCCAATGTACACTGAGCTGCAGTTGTGAAAGAGTTGTATGCCTGTGCAGATGCCCAGCGGTGACACGGGGCATTGGGTCCATGTTGGCTCTTCTCTATGTTCTCTCAATCATTCTCCAGCTTTCGCCTGCCTGTATTGCCCCATGTGCCTTAAGAGTTGGGTTGTCCTGGGAGAGGGAGGCTTGGAACCAAAAACAAGATCGCCATCTAATGGGCAACCCTAGCAGTCCTTTTCCTGGGAGAAAGGATGACTAGCTCAGCACAGGCTGGGCTCCTTGATCCATAGGGTCCCTTCAAGCTCTGCAGTTCTGTAATAATAATAATAATAATAATAATAATAATAATAATAATAATAATAATAATAATAATAATAATAAATTATCATCATCATCATCATCATCATCATCATCATCATCATCATCATCATCATCATCATCAGACAGCATACAAGATAACTACGCTGGATTTTGTATTACAAATCACTAGTCGAACGCATCCCAAGCGTTTAGGACTATGTGATGTATGTGCGAATTATGCGATCAGATCATTATTATTATTATTATTATTATTATTATTATTATTATTATTATTATTATTATTATTATTATTATTATTATTATTAAAAACCACACACAGTCAATCAATAGTATAAAACATTGACTAGTGTTAGGTGACATATATAAGTTTTAATATAAAACATAAATATATGTTAAATACCGGCACAGTATAGATGCCAGGCATGTCCAAACTTTGGCCCTCCAGATGTTTTGGACCACAACGCCCCACAGTCTGTTCATTGTCAATGGCAATCTAAGTTTAGAATTCTGGGAGTTGTGGTCCAAAACATCTGGAGGGCCAAATTTAGACATGCCTGCTGTATGCTGTTCCTAATACAGTACAGCCATTTTAAATAGCTCTAATGATTTTACTGCAATTGTGAATGTTGTGATGTGCAAGAATAAGGTTTTTAGTTCTGTACTGTTTTTTTAAACATTCTGCAAAGCGCAATGCTGGTCCCAAATTCAGCTTCCCACATTTTTAGTCTCTCTTTTAAAAAAAGGATTGTAATGTTTCTCATAAAAATAGGACTGAAAGCATATTGGTGATGCCTGCTGAAATCTCAGGAAGGGTAAAATTGTGAGATTTCCAGCAGCAGAGGCTGACTAGAAACAGAGTGATATGAACGAAGCAAAATTCATCACACTGAAAGGTCCCCTAGGCCCAATTCGTACCTCCTGTAGAATTCTGCTTTTCATGCTGCAGAAACTGTTTGTGTGAGGATGCTAAAAAAAAAAACCCAACAAAATCAAACAAGACACAGGAAGTACCCAGATACACTACCTTTTGGCACTTGAGAAGACACACAGCTGCAACCAGTTTTTGGAGAAGTTACTTTTTTATCGTCTCAAGCTGTACCACCTGGAAGGTTTTAGGAGTTGTAGTCTAAGGACGCTACTGTGCCAAGCCCTGGCTGTCATCTCTTTAGACCCAAAGGGTTCCCCGGGCCTGACGCCACCCAGCAAAAGAAAGTGGGGGAGAGCAGACAGACTTGCCTTGGAACTGCGGCTTAACCTCCCAGGAGCAGGAGGAAAACCCCCGAAAACGTAGCCGTCGGTGTCCTTCAAGACCAGCACGCAGGGCCCTTGGTTGACGATGTGGCTGCACAGTTGCGTGAAACTCTCCCCGTGAAGCCGCGAGGAGAACAGCAACCTCCAGACACGCTGGAGCTCGGCGGGCAGGTGGGCGTTGATGTAGAAGACGGACGGGAGGTCGAGCAGGCTGACCCAGCGGTTCCCTTTGACGCCTCGGCAATCGGGAAGCAAGGGGAGGGTGTCCCGGCATGGTTCCGGGAGGGAACGAAGAGCCTGCAGCCCTTCCTGGAGAATCACGCAGAGGAACGCGGAGACCAGAGGGGTGCGGAAAACCCAATCTTCAATGCTTCCTTCATCGCAGGTGACATCCAGTGCTGGGGAGCCTTCGGTTGTCTTTCCATCTAAAGCAGGACATATTGATTACTACGCCACGGATACTTCACGGCACGCTCTTTCCTCCTGCTGACCCCAGCAGCGTCTTTTCAAAACATGGCCGAGGGAGTGGATGGCTTTAAATAGAGATTTCGCCCATCCATGGAACTGGCCGATGATCTAACCCAGCTTTAAATACATAGGCGCTCCTCCCTCTTCTGCTGGATTGATCTTCTTCTCTTACGGGGTCTACTTTGTTTTATGGTGTAGGTTTAACCAACTGCACGCCACCCAGAGAGTGCAGGTTGGAGCCCCGATGGCGCAGTGGTTAAATGCCTGCACTACAGGCAAAACTGTGCTCACGACCTGGGGTTCAATCCCAGGTAGCAGGCTCAAGGT
Source organism: Phrynocephalus forsythii (assembly GCA_029282475.1). Lineage (NCBI taxonomy): Eukaryota > Metazoa > Chordata > Lepidosauria > Squamata > Agamidae > Phrynocephalus > Phrynocephalus forsythii. The sequence continues at coordinate 7,455,088 of JAPFRF010000013.1, forward strand.
TGACTCAGCCTTCCATCCTTCCGAGGTCGGTAAAATGAGTACCCTGCTTGGTTTGGGGCGGGGGCAATGTGTAGCCTGCATACTGTAATTAAAAAACTGTAAACCACCCAGAGAGTACTTGAAGTGGTATGGGGCGGTATATAAGCAGAACACTTTGCTTTGGGGGGCTGGTTCAAAAAGTGCAACAGAACAAGGCAAAAATGTGCAAACACTAACTAGGATTAGCTTTTTGACCCCATTTTTGAGCAGCACAGCCTCATCTGGGGCAGCCTATTGCTAAACAACAGGGGGTCACCACATACAAGACTGTCACCTATACAATACAATGCAAGTCTCCAGTCCAGCGTCACCTGCAATCCTTTCTACCCAAGTTGACAAAAGCCAAAACAAACCATTTTCTTCAGCCCACCGAAAGTAAAGGGGGAGGGGGAGAGAACCCAACAGGACCTCATGAGACATCATGTTCAGTAACTCCAAAATATGGGCTATGGTAAGGACATCAGGCTTCCAGTTCTCTTGGTCACCGGAACGCAAGTCTAAAATGTCGCAGGGAAATCTTCAAAGAAGAACTTTCTAAATTTGCTTAAAATTGCAGTCAGACCCCTATATCCATGGGATAGCTATCCAGTTTCACTTATCCATAGTCTCAAAATTTTAAAAGCAGGAAAAGAAAACAAATCCAGAAAAACTATTTTTCACATGTACAGTAATTACCAAATCCAGCTTTTCTCTAGTGCTCTGTTCTGGTGATGCATGTGAAAAGGTATTTTCTGGTTTTTGCTTTCCTTTTTAAATAAATACAAATATAACTACAGATACACTGAGACCCCCCCCCCCCAATATCTGCTGGTGAGCAGTCCCTAGCCTTCCCCCACAGATACTGAAAACCTATCGGGGTGTGTGCTCGGGACTAATCCCCCAAAATATGGGGGGGGGGTCCCAGCGCATTTATTTCTGCAATTTAGGGAAATCTAATTAATTGACGTCCACTTGGATTAATTATGCCGATATACTGGGGAAAAGAGAGAGGGTTATGATAGGTGATTCCTGCTTTTCTTGTTACTGGGTACAGTGGTCCCCTGCCATTTCGCAGTTCATATACTGCGGTCCCGGTATATTGCGGGACCACAGTACTGTATATGAAAGGCAAGGGCCCCTTGGATAAGCTGCTTGAGGCCTACTGCGCTTAACCCAGGCCTGACAGGCTGCCCCAAATAGTCTTCTGATGGGCTTCCTGGGCCTGCCAAAGGCCCCAGAAGTGGTTTCTGACAAACCGGAAGTGACTTCCAAAAACTGGAAGTGACTTCCAGATTGCAAGAAACCACTTCTGGGGCCACCAACAGGAAGCCTGTTGGAGGCCTATTGAGGGCAGTGCCAGCCCTCAGGTAAGTGTAGGAGGCCCCAGAGAGCCCCCCCCCCAGGCCTGACCTGACTCAGCATCCCCATATGGCGGATTTTCACTTATTGCAGGTCTGGTTGGGTCCCTAACCCCCACAATAGGTGGGGGATTACTGTATACCTTGGCTTTCACTCCAACCGTTTGCAATGGCCTTGGGCTAAAACCAAAATAAAAAGGAACTTTCCACAACTTACCTGTCGTTTTCAATTCAGACACCAGCTGAGAAGCCAAGGTTTTTATGCCGGTGGTGGAATTCTGAATATTCTTTGGATTCCAACCCCTCAGCTGCTTCCTGTGGTTCAGAACATGGACTACAGAGCTAACCAGGTCCTCTGAAAACTTCAAAACAACATTCTGTGTGGAACGCTTAAATGCCACGGGCTGAAACCTTCACACGGAACCTCCCTTCCTCCCGCCAAGAAAAGCAGGATGAGCACTTGCAAACATGGCGAGAAAGATTAGTACCATGATACAAAGGAATATGATTTGTTTGCTTGTTAAATTTCTACCCAACCTATCTGATGGCAGGTTGACAAACAAAAATAAACATCAGCATAAATTTCAACAATAAACATGAATTAAAACAACAGGCAGAAAAGAAACTCTCCCTAAATCCAACTATATCTAAAAACACAGGATGGCAAAGGATTTCTATGATCTGAAAAGAAATCACAGTATTTGTATATATGCTATATTGTTTTCTATTATCTTTAAAGATTGTAAAGAAAAAAACCATTGGAGAGAGAAGGACAGGTACGACTGTTGTTAAAAAAAACCCACGATTAAATAAAGATTTGGCACATGATGGAAGCAGCATTGGAATCAGTCCAACAATCAACAGAGAGCTTTGAATAATTAAGTAAATACTGTACATTGGACCCACTATTTTCTGTTTAACAGAAAATCCTCTTAAAGGAAAAAATTTCCGGTGATAGGGGAAAATCTCTTGACTTAACAGAATCACCTATGGGGCGAATCCGTAAAACAGAAAAACGGCTGCAATTAGGGATTCATCCATTTTCAGTGCATTCCTATGGGAAATTTGTACAAAGGAAAATTTGCTTAACCGAATTTCATTTGGACCGAATTAATTCCTTTATACAAGGTACCACTTGCAGTTAAATTGAGCAGGACACCCAATGTTATCCTTTCTTGCCAAATCCTTGTTAATTTGTCAAAACCCAGCCTAAAGTGGGACAGAAAAATCCACCTCTCCTCAAATGCAACCACCCACCCCTTTCTCTTTCGTACAAATGATCTTTGTACCCCCTCCTTACCTCTAGGATTTGAGGTCCTTTTACCTCTCCCTCTGCCCTCGATATCATTTTCATGACAATGCTGCTTTTTTCCTCCGCGTTGCCTTTCAAGAGAGCGGACATGAAAATGACAAACTGCTCTTTGGACACCTGGTCATCCGGCCCGGGCGGCTTCTTGGCCAGTTGGATGCCCTTCATGCCATCGTAAAGCCTCACGACCATAGATTCGGGGAGAGCATCCTTGACGCGAGCCTGGTGAAGGAATGAAATGCAGACACAACTTCAGTCATCCTGACAGACAGTTGGAAAGGGAGGAATATGCCTTAACATTACCATAAGAACCATAAGAAGAGCCCTGCTGGATCAGGCCAAAGGCCCATCTAGTCCAGCTTCCTGGATCTCACAGTGGCCCCACCAGATGCGTCCGGGAGCACACAAGACTAGATATCTGTCTCTTGTTACCACTCCCCTGCATCTGGTCCCTGAAGTACCCTGGTTTTAAGCCTGGAGATGACACATCTCGTGGTTTGTAACCTGTGTTGGACTTGTCCTAAGGTAGGTAGGTAGGTAGGTAGGTAGGTAGGTAGGTAGGTAGGTAGGTAGGTAGGTAGGTAGGTAGGAAGGAAGGAAGGAAGGAAGGAAGGAAGGAAGGAAGGAAGGAAGGAAGGAAGGAAGGAAGGATGGAGGGAAGCAATCAAGCAAAGGAAGGAAGGGAGGGAGGGAGGAAGGGAGGAAGGAAGGAAGGAAGGAAGGAAGGAAGGAAGGAAGGAAGGAAGGAAGGAAGGAAGGAAGGAAGGAAGGAAGGAAGGAGGGGAACAATCAAGCAAAGGAAGGAAAGAAGGAAGGAAAGAGGGAAGGAAGGAAGAAGGGAAGGATGGAGGGAAGCGATCAAGCAAAGGAAGGAAGGAAGGAAGGAAGGAAGGAAGGAAGGAAGTTCAGTCTTCTCCTCCATCCCCAGCCTCTCCAATGTGGCATATTTTGCACCAGTGGTTCCCCACTTTTGGTCCCCAGATGTTCTTGCACTACAACTCCCAGAAATCCTGGCCAGCACAGCCAACGGTGAAGACCTCTGGGAGTTGCAGTTAGAGAACATCTGGGGAACCAGAGTTAGGAATCACTGACATGGTTTTGTAAGAAATTCAGCAGTCCTAACGTGAAGCACCGCAAGCTCTCCTAAACACTCCAGGAATGCGAAACCAGCACTATGACCTCCATGGCCAAAGAAAAACGTTCTTCTTGCCTTAAGCATCCCAAGAGTCATGCCCTTCTTGACTGGTTTTCCTCCCTTCGGTGGAAGGGACTCTTCCGAACCCAGCAGGGTGTTAAAGAGGCCATCTATGTCCGCTTGTTCATCGGGAAGGAACCTCGCCAGGTGCTTCTGGTAGGCGCTGTGGCTCTCCACGTTGCCCATCTTTTCCAGCAGACGGTGGAATCCTAGGAGCAAAATGAAAGGGAGGAAGAATGAGACCAGCATGAAAGCAGCAGAAGGGCACTATCGGTGTTCAAAGGGCAGCGGGGAGAGACATATTCTGGGGAGCCGCGGATGGAACGGCAGAAAGACGCAAGGAATGCTCAACACCGCGGCCCCTTTTAAACGCACGCTCTCGCTCGCGCCCTCTCCCACCTCAGTCTGCACCGGCGGACGCTGATAAACATGGAAAATCCAATAGTTGAACAACTGATTGAGCATGTGCAAAAGACACAGGCCCTGTCTATTCAGTCAGAAGCGATCAGAAATGATCAAATGATCCAGAGCTTGGGGGAAAAAGAGTAGCCGAAAGCTGCCATCCCCTTTAATTTATTTATTTATTTATTTATTTATTTATTTGGCTTTTATACAGCCCATCTAGACCTAGGGCTACTCTGGGCGGTTTACAACATGTGATAAACATGAGATTTAACAAGGAATACATTTTAAAAACCAAAATACAAGGTGCATAATAAAATAAAGTATACATAAATCAACAACAAAAAACTAAAGTTGTGACCAGGGTGAGCGAAAAGTACAAACTGAACCACGTACGAAAACCAAAAAGGTGAGTCACGGCAACCAGGCTTGGCAACCAGTTGCCCAGAGCAGTCCTGTTTGTAAAGGGGGGTATTTCCAGCAGTATCAACCCCTCCTCCTCCAACATTTGGGAGTATAAAAAGGAGAGTTTTTGAAAGGAGCGTGGGACATGAGCGCTTCCCATTCAACAAGCTCCAGCGACAGAAAGACAAATTGAAGATCAAAGCCCAACAGGGATGAATTATTCACAAAGCACAGCTACTGAAAACCTGTCAGAGGGAGAGTAAAAAAACCAACCAACCACAAAACCCAAACACATCTGTGTATTGGGTGTGATTGAAAAACACACTCGGCTGTTGTACGCAAAGCCTATTCGCCCATTCCTGTTTAAGGTAAATATGCCAGTTCAAAGACAGGTGGTTGTTTAGAGCAGGTCAAGGGTACTGACAAGGAAGTACAAGTGGTACCTGGTATAAAGGAATTAATTCATTCCAAATGCAATTATGTTAAGCAAAATTTCCTTTATACAAATTTCCCATAGGAATGCATTGAAAACAGAGTAATCCCTAATCGCGACCATTTTTATATTCTCCAGATTCGCCCCATAGGTGATTCTGTTAAGCAAATTTCCCCTATCTCCGGAATTTTTTATGTTGTACAGATTTTCGTTATAGAAACTGTTTGTTATACGAGGGTCCACTGTACTATTTTAAAAGCCTATCTATCAGGAGGGGAAAGGATAACATTTAGGAAGTGTCCTTCTAATTTTTACTCTTTACTAGTATGTTCACTGCCCAGAGTTCCCATTGGGAAAGTCAGTGCGGTTAATAAGTATAAAATTAATTAACTGATTAATTAATTAATTTTATATTTGAATATTTGATATTATTAAATATCAATTGATTTTTATTATTATTACCATTATTATTAAAACCAATTGATTTTAAAAGTTGTAATAATTATTAAAATCAATTGATTTTAATTATTATCATTATTATTAAAATCAGTTTTTTTTTAAAAAAAAAAAAACGCAGTCTATTGTTCATTTACAGTATTATTCGTTTAAATGTTTTTAACCCGCCTTTCTCTTTAAAGGGCCAAAAGGCGGCTGGCTTGTTAATATTCATGAGCCTTCATGAATATGCATGAGGGCTCGCCCGCGACTCTCCCCCGGCCGCGCTAAATTATTCATGAGGCCTCTTTCATATGCACGGAGGCCCCGCCCCCTCCGTGGGTACCTCCCCTTTTGGCTCCTCCTCCTTGGGCGGCCTGGAAGCTTCCCCGCTGGACGGCGTCTCTCAGCAGCGGCTCCTCATTGCCCGCAGCGGCGCCCGCGCCGCCGCCGCCGCCGCCTGCCTGCCCGCCTGCCTTCTCCTTCTGAAGGAGCAGCCCTGTCAGCCGCATGACCGAGAGCGCGCTCCACCAATAGGAACGCCAGCCTTCCCACCGAGGCGGGCTCCGTTCGTGATGTCAGCCTCCGGCCCGCCTCTGGTGGAGTGAAAACCAATGGGTTGGGTGATAGAGCGTCCTTTAAAAGAAGAAAGGAGCGACGCTAAGTACGTACTTCCGGGAATCTATGGAATCTCCTCTCCTTTCGACTGTCTACGGTCCCCTTAAACTGCATCTCTATCGTTCGCTATACTTTGGGGTTGGGAGGGAAAGGAAGAAGAGCAGGAAATCTAAGGGCTGATCGGTTGGTCTATATCTCCCTCTCTATGGTAAAGTTAAGCGGAGAATGAGACTGCGGCGGCGCGGTTTCACGTCACCGCCCTCTTACCGCTGGCAATTTCGAGAGCTTAGTTGGCCCGCCCACTGTTGTCGCTGTAGCCAATGGGAGCAGCAGTTGCGAGAGGAGGCCGAGCAATTTTCGGGAGTTCGAATCCTGCCTCCTCCAAGGATTGTATTTTATTTTATTTTAGAGTATTTTTACCCCGCCTTTCTCCTTGAAAAAGAAAGATGAAAAAGGAATCACATTTGCTGCAGTGTGTCTGTTTTTTCCTCAAGAAAAAAAGTCTAGTTGCCATGACTCAACTTCCAGATAAACTCACCTGGATGACTGAGAATCTTCACAGACATATTTGCTACAGTGAAAAAAGAAAAAGACAAATAGGTCTTGCAAGCTGGAGGAGTATTTTTTTTCCAAAGCCATGACTCAACTTCCAGATAAACTCACTTGGATGACTGAGAATCTTCACAGACATGTTTGCTACAGTGAAAAAAAGAAAAAGAAAAATAGGTCTTGCAAATTGGAGGAGTATTTTCCCCCAAAAACCGACTAATGGACAAGGGTGTTAACAATCTTGCATGCACTCAGACAGAGTATGAGTGGGTGGGCACTTTCTAACCAAAATTGATGGTGCTTTTCCACTAGACGGTGGAACCCCTTTTTCCACTCCAGCCAAGTCCCTGCCCCTGCTTCCTGTTTTGGTCTTATGCTTCCACTGTGTGGTCTCTCCCCTTTTCTCCCTCTGATCTCCCCACCCATCCACCCACCAAATACATACAGTGGTTGGAGTGATTCCTGAAGGGTCCCTTTGAGGGGATCAGTACCTCAAAGAAGCCCTCCCAGTGTGATCAGACAAACCCTTAGTTATGGGGAAGGGGGCAATTTGTCACAAATAAAGGATATTTCATAGCTACCCTGTTTCCCTGAAAATAAGACCTCCCCAAAAAAATAAGCCCTAGCAGGATTTCTATGAATTTGTTAAATATAAGCCTACCCTGATAATAAGACCTAGTGATGGGCGTGGCTATGGTTGTGTGCAGGGCTGACATTCAAGCATATTATACTTAATAAAATAAGACATCCCCTGAAAATAAGCCCTAGTGTGTCTTCTTGAGAAAAAATAAATATAAGACACAGTACTTGGCCCTGCCCATGTATCATGCACCTCCATGACCTGAAGACATTGGTATTTACTATTAGCACTATACATGTAGTTACTGTATTCCTTTTAGTACGTTGCCTATAGCATCCTTGCACTGTGTGCAGTTTCTGGCTGGTATTCGAACACAGCCCTTCGAGTACATTGCATGCATCGATTCCCGACCCTGGATGAGAATGCATTTATCCCATGTCCACGAGGTGGCACTCGGGTGTTTATTGCAACTCACAAGCAGCATTGCTGATCTTGCACTGTGCATTTACTTCTTCATTAACTCTCACCCTTCGGTTTTTACTTTTGAAAAGGAAAAGTGGGGAGCTTGCTAGGATAAATTCCGTCGCTGATACATAACAAAATCACGGGTAATATTTTGCCTGCTTTGACGTTACGTCCAACCAAGTTTAATGGGGGCTTCAGGCTGGCCCCATTTTGTAGTCCATTTCTGCAAGCAGACCAGACTTTTCCTTTCAGGTAGTCTTTTCCTTAACGACTGGCGGTTTGAGAGCCGTTTTTAAATGGATTACCGTGCTCTCTTTTAAATATGTTTTCAAACTGATTTTATTTATCTTTAGTATACTTGTTTAATTCTTTCCAATATTGTTATCCTTAATATTTTTCAGCTTTTACATTTTGCCCTTTCGATGATGTAAGCTGCCTTGGGTGTGTTTTTTTTAAAAAAAAAGAAGAAAAGCAGAATAAATTAAGCCTTATAGATAAATAAATATATAAAATTGCCACCTTCCAGAATGCGGCACCTGAGGCCGCAGCCTCTCTTCGCTCTGTGGTAGAGCAGGATCAACTTTAAGCTCCTTCTGGGAAGGGATAGGTACAATTCTAACAAAGGTGGCATGAGCTGTGGTGCACGGAATGACACAAGTGATAATCTTATAAGTGCAGAGCTGAGCCTAACGCCTGTCGAGGAGACATTTGTGGGTGAATCAAACTCCCTACCCTTGGCTGCAGAGTCGCCTAATCGAAAGCCTAAACTGGGTAACTCCTAAACCACTGAGCTATTCCAGCAGTTACCTAAGCTTTGCCGGACAGTCATGTGTTTGCTCCAATGATGTGGTTTGATTTGGGTGCCGATTGACCTCGACCGAACTGACAAACCAGTGGCTAGCATGCAGTAGGGTTTGCCCTGCACGCATCTCACGTGGTCAACCAGTCAAGATGCCTTTTAAAAAAAGACTCAATCTGGTGACAACATTAATACACACCCAGGCAAAAGTTCAGCCACTGTGCTTGTGCACCAAGCTATTAGGTAATCCCACTGCCAGCTGATATGGACCCTTTTTTAAAGTCTATCTGAACTCCACTTAAAAGTTATTTTTACCATAAAAGGCAATCCCTGTACATCACTGACCTGATCTGCCGTGCACAGTCATTTCCTGTGGTTTTCCTTTCTGCATGGAGGTGACCCACCCCAGTTCACATCTCTGTGTCTAGTCTCTTCGCTGATGGCTTACCTGATTTGCTCTGAGCTCCTGCAAAAAAAAAGAAAGAAAGAAAAAGACCATATATGGCTAGGTGTTTTTTTTTTTAAAGGAACAATCACGCACGTGCCTTTTTGGGTGTCATTCAGGGAGGAAGTTCTCCGTTTGGCAACAGGCTTTCAGATGCCTTTAGAGATTAGCTGAGGAAAGTAATGCGGCTTAGGAGGTTGTGTTGAGTCACACAGAGACACTGCTGGATGAGCAATTAATGTCCTTGCATGTTGGTTACAGCCTTAGTTTATTGAAGCAAAACAAGCTGAGGAGCTGTGTAGCCATCACAAAAACCAAATGCACAAGTGGAACAGGTGAGACCTTTAGGCTACCAGAAAAATAACAGAAACGTTACTAATATTTGGGGAACGAAACCCCCTTCCTCAGAGCCGTGCTAACCAATAGATTATATAACATGGCAAAAGATGGATTTGCCAGGAGTTATTTCTTAGATATACGGTGCTTGGCAAGATGGGCGAAAAGCCAGGCAGTTTCTTACTTGGGGCACAGAGCTTGGATGTTCTTAGGCTACATCCGAAATGAAAGGAGGGAAGTGTTTTAATTGTCCCAGTCCTTCCAAAGACATGTCAGCTCACGTACACACATTCACGCCTCTCCTCAATGAGGCTTAGTTCAATGGTGTTTTGGCTTTGAAGAAGGGGTGGTTGTATCCAGGACTGGGGACATATGCTACAGCTAAGATGGAAGGAATAATAGTCACGCGCCTTCAAGTTTATTTTTATTTATTTATTTATTTTAGAGTATTTATACCCTGCCTTTCTCCTTGGAAAAAAGGACCCAAGGCTGCTTACAGAATGAGGGATAATATACAGTCCAGTATCTGGAAGTTGAGTCATGGCAGCTGGATTTCTTTTTCTTTTTCTTGAGAGATAGAAACGTATCGCTGCTCATCCAAACAGCTTCATCAGTCTGAATACAGCTAGTGCAAGTCCTCCATCTTTTAGTCAGCTGACTATAATAGTCAGCTGATTCTATAGTGGCTATAAGATGAGGGATTCGTACTATCTGTATTCAGACTGATGAAGCTATTTGGATGAGCAGCGAAATGTTTCTATCTCTCAAGAAAAAGAAAAAGTCCAGTTGCCATGACTCAACTTCCAAATAAGCTCACCTGGATGGCTGAGAATCTTCACAGACATACAGTCCAGTACACAACACAGTTGATTCTGACTTGTGGTAACTCTTTTCAGGATTCCCCAGGTAGAGCATCTTCAGAGGTGGTTTACAATTCCCTTCTTCTTGGGGGCAACCAGGGACTGTGTAGCTTGCCCGTTACACAGGCTAGCTCCCCACCCCACCCCAAAAGGCACAATGGAAAATTGAACTCCCAGCCTCGGGTTCCACTGCCAGAGACCAGAGGGCGCTTTTACACGACCCCTAAGATCCACTGGCAACTTAAATTCGGACCAGAGATCTTGGGGGTTTGCTCCTCTTGCTGTGTTCCCACCCCTCCACACTCCCTTGCTCCTGTCTGCGTGTGGGGAGGGAGAAAAAAAGGGAGAAAAAATGCAGGCTCACCTCCGCTCTGCCTTCGGGATCTGCTCCGGGAAGCATTCCAGTCTCTTAAAGGGGCAGGGGCAAAACTAAACAAAACACAAGGTGAGGAGAGCCCGGCACTCACTGCTTTGCAATCCGCATCAGAAAATTTTCACCTTCAAAGACCAGGTACCTGGAAAATGCACTGGGACGCGCTTAGGTGGGCGTGGTTGTACTTATTTTTTTTAAAAGTCCGGAGCTGGTGGGAAAATAATTTTAAGCTCCGCATCTGGGAGCCCTTTGCCTCGGATTTTAGGGGTCATGTAAAAGCGCCCTAACTTGCTGAGCTGTCCAGCCGGTTACTGCTGAGCTTTTTACAAATTTCTAAAGCTCCAGAAATAAAGATCCAGTCACCACAAGCATGTCCAAACTTCGGCCCTCCAGATGTTTTGTACTACAACTCCCACCGTCCTTCGTCATTGGCCATCTAAGCTTAGAATTCTGGGAGTTGTGGTCCAAAACATTAGGAGGGCTGAAGTTTGGACATGCCTGCACGGTAGTGGGGGTGGGCTATATGAAGGGTTTACACACAGACACAGACACAGACACAGACACACACAGACACACAGACACAGACACACACACACACACACACACACACACACACACACACACACACACACACACACACACACACACACACACACACACACACACTCCTCTTGGCTCTGAAAAGACTTTCCTGAAGAATAAAACAGCTCTGAAGGATATTGCTTCTTTCCACGCCATCTGGAAGCAACATTAGGAAGGAAGCCCTGGTTGACAAACCGCAACCAACTGCAGTCAATCTGGGCAGAGCTTTTGCCCTACTTGGATCTGTCCTAACCTGCTTTCGCTGCTTTGTTCAGAGCTGGAAGTCGATCTCTGGGCCTTATCCGCCTCTTCACGCCCTGTTTTCTTTCCTTTTTCCTAGGCAAATGTTGAAAAGGAAGCAAAGGTTTGGGGAGATTAAACTCTCAGGATAATTCAGCTCCCCTGCTTGCTGTAGGTTTCTGGGAATTAAAGTCCAAAAAAGGAACTTTCTCAGTTTCTCTCCTCAGCCTTATGTTCAAAACCCATTGTTGCTTCTCTCTTTGCTGCTACACCCTGTCCATGTAGTTTGAAAGATGCATCTCTGCCTTAGGGCAGATTTTTGTGACGTGTCCATCGGTGGTGTATTGGAACTGGGGCGTGCAGGATTGAGACCCTTGTATTTTCTCAGTAAGGTACAAAGGTAAAGGTTCCCCCTGCACATGCATGCTAGTTGTGTCCGACTCTAGGGGCGGTGCTCATCTCTGTTTCCAAGCCAAAGAGGCAGTGTTGTGCAAGTCCATGGCCACGTGGCCGGCATGATTGAACGCATTTTTGCACACAGAACACTGTTTACCTTCCCCCTTTTTACTGAGGTACCTATTTATCGACTTGCATTTACATTCTTTCGAACGGCTAGGTTGGCAGGAGCTGGGGTTAACAGCGGGAACTCACGCCGCTGCATGGCACCCGGGATTCGAACCACCAAGCTGCCGACTTTGCAGCCAACCGTTTCAGCGCTCTAGCCCTCTGAGCCACCATCTCTGCATCAGGGCAGACTTTTGTGACATGCCTGGCGGTGTTGTATTGGAATTGGGCCATGCAGGATCGAGACCCTTGGATTTTCTCAGTAAGAAGGGCCAATCCAGGTGTTGGTATTGCTGGATTCTCAATGGAAGAGGCCCTTCTTGTGAGGGTCTTTCTGATGGGGATATCAAAATCTACACTGCAGGTTTCTCTCTGCCTAATGTGTGCAAGGGCATTTTCCTCTGAGGAGGAACAAGAAGGATTGGAGAGTGATGCGTCTTGTGTTCCGCTGAGCGTTTAACAGCATTAATTCCATCCAGCCGTAAATGCATCTTTTAGCAGCAACCAAATTGCAGATTGTGAAGTAAGTAATTTGAAGCCGACCGCAGTGAGGCTGAATTCAATCGTACGCTGAGTGCAACTCCACCCACCCACCCCCAGTCACAGGCAGCTGCTTTAAATACTCCCCTTCCTTTCTGTTATGACTAAAACATGACTGTTTCCACACAGCAGCCGCTGAGATAGCAGCAGCTTTGGAAATGCAGAAGTGACCACACCGCAGTTTCTCTATGACTGAGGCTGCAGAAGGAGGACGAGGCAGCGCATTGGGTACCAGACCTTAGCAAGCTGAGCGGAGCAGTGAAGGGATCTTACTCAGAAGTGGGTGGACACACTCTTTGCAAGAGTGAAAGCCAGAAGAAAAGTGGCAGCAAGCATACAGGGCGAGTGCAGTGTGGCCCCCTAAGTTCTAAGCCTCTCTTCTTTTTGAAGGCACCTCGGAAAATAAACAATCGACCCCCAAAATGTTTTAGGAAAACCAGTTTGGCTCTGTAAAACTTCCAACCAAAACTGGAATGGGATCAGGGTATGTTTACTTTTCTAACCTCTCCCCTCTGGTTTTGGGGTGACCAAACCCACTGTGATCCCTGGGAGTTTAAATCTGGCCCCTAAAACCCATCCGCCTCTGTGTTCAGACTGATGCTTCACAAAGATCTATCTATCTATCTATCTATCTATCTATCTATCTATCTATCTATCTATCTATCTATCTATCTATCTATCTATCTATTTTTTAGAGTATTTTACCCCACCTTTCTCCTTGGAAATGGACCCAAGGCAGCTGACAATAATGAGGGATAATATACAGTCCTGTACAATTAAGACATGTTAAGATATTGAGAACAGGGAATTGAGGGACATCTTACAGCATTAATAGACAACATTACATTAAAGGCTTAAAGCTACAAGAAAACGTGCACAGTTAAAAAAAGAGTAAAATTCCATCTAAAAGTTATGAGTGATGGAAACTAAAATCGAAAACAGTGTCAATGTAAACACATACAGTTATAAGTAGTTTATCTATCTATCTATCTATCTATCTATCTATCTATCTATCTATCTATCTATCTATCTATCTATCTATCTATCTATCTATCTACCATACTGTATATCATTTCAGAAGAGTTGTTCAGGACCGCGTTGCTTTGAATGTGGGTTCTTTCTGTCAGTTCTGTAAAACAGTGATTTTGAATAGAGATGGGCACAGAGCACTGGTTCCATGTGGTTTGTTCCATGGCTGAACAGCAAATCCACAGTTCAGCGCCTTCCCTCGCCAGCCGCTCTTGCCGCTGAAAGGGCAGCTGCTGGATGGACCAGCCGTTCCTGCCTATCTCTAGCTTTAAAATTCTGCTGTGTCATTTGCTTTAAGACCTCACTTCCCAGGAGACATGGCTAATTCATAAGGGTTCTGGAACTAGAGTTTAAACCATCTGGTGCATTAGATGTTGAGAGCCGCAGCGTTGTGAAGGACTTCACAACGCTTGTGATGAATGGGCGGTACCAAAAGAGAAAACGGACTCAATCATCCCCATCATGGCAATTATCAGCCAACAGATGGCAACTGGTACAAACTTTGCCTTAATGGGGCCTTAGGTTTAGCTATTAAGCTTCGTTCCGTATCTGGACACCTGAGTATTGATTTTTATAGCAGAAAGGAAAAACCCTGGATATTAATTTGCCCCTAACGTTCTAATGCCGCGAGATCAGACTAGTAATATACACAGGACAAACTCCAAAATCTATGTTGTTGCAGCCGTTTTATTAAATCATCTTTAAAATATGTCTGAAGAAGTGCACATGTGCACGAAACGTTACATTAAAACATGAAAGTGAGTCTTTAAGGTGCCACATGCTTGTGTCTTTTGTTTTGTTTTGTTTTTCTTTGATTTTTGCCTGAACGTCTTTAAAATATAGAGGCTTTAAAAGCAGATCTCCCTAGCTGGACCTGCTTGTTGAAACATCGCACCTTTAGAACAAAAGCAGATGCTTTGAAAGCTTGCACGGCTAATTTTATGCCTGTTTAATTATCCCAATAAAAGGATTTGCTGTAACGGGGATCTTGACCTTTCCCTTCAAGCGTGGTTACCTTTGTTTGTTTATTATTCAGGGTAGATGGCTTTTGTTCCTTAGTTCTGGGATGATAATACACTTGGGATTATATCCCGCTTATCTACTACAAGTAGTACTCTAAGCGGCTAACAAGCAATGAATGTAAAATCAACAACAATAAATGCATCAAGTATAAAACAAAACAACATAAAACAATAAAACAACATAACATATATTCTTGTTCTCACTGGGAATGTAGTGTTCTCATATCCTCACACTATAATATCCTCAGTGAAAGCAGTTATTTCATTAGATCCTGTTCCCAAGATGAGGACCTGGTAATTTACAGCACAAGGAAGCCTACTCCCTTTACACTGTTGTTGATTTATAGCCAACTTTTGACATTCAGTTTATATTCACATGCGGCTTCTTGCTGGTTCAGCTCATCATTTATAGAGCGCATTTCCCTCTTTTCTTAATTATTATTATTTATTGTACCATTTTGTGGGTCCAATCGCTTCAGACCCTGCTCCACTGCACATGACGTACAGGACGATGGCGGCGGCAGCCTTAAAAGCTCCAGCTGCAAGACTGTGATTTGCCTTTAATATTTTATTATCACAATATGGGCAATGGGAGGACCTAGAAAGAGTTCTTAAAAGCAAAAGAGGAGCTGGAGATAACCAAAGACACCGCCCTCAATGCCATTTTTCGATATATTGATGCACTTATGAACCAAAAATATCTGGGCTGTGCACAGTCTGCATTGCAATAAATAAATAAATAAATAAATAAATAAATAAATAAATAAATAAATAAATAAATAAATAAATAAAAGTAGGATTAAATAACCAGAATATGAAGCCAAAATAAATACAGCTTCAGTGAAGTAAATGTACACTGTGGCCATCAAATAACCTTGCCTTTTCCTTCCTTCCTTCCTTCCTCCTCTCTCCCTCCCTCCCTCCCTCCCTTCCTTCCTTCCTTCCTTCCTTCCTTCCTTCCTTCAACCACCAATTCCTTCCTTCCTTCCTTCCTTCCTTCCTTCCTTCCTTCCTTCCTTCAACCATCAATTCCTTCCTTCCTTCCTTCAACCATCAACTCTTTCTTTCCTTCCTTCCTTCCTTCCTTCCTTCCTTCCTTCCTTCCTTCCTTCCTTCCTTCCTTCCTTCCTTGAAAAAATAGTATTTTCATCTCCATGCTTGGTGCACACATGGGGTTAGGAGGGGAGGGGAGGAGCTCGTATTTGCCCCCCAGACCCAAACTCACCCACCTCTGCGTTGAAATCACCTCCCACGTGCACAAAATCTAGCTTTCTTGTCATCCAGCACTCCCCACCATGAGATTTTAACCACTGCTTAGAGATCCAGGATTTTACCAATGTTTTGATACCTCCCACAGCCAGCCATCTACAAGAGAGAAACACAGCACAGAAATCCTGACAGAGGTCTGAGTAAGCATTTCTGGGAGAAGAAGATCTAGGGTAGCATGGTGGGTTGTGTGCATCGTTGCAAGGCAGGGCAAGATCTCCGTCTCTTTGTATACCTAAACCACAATTGAAAGTGGCTGCATTTGACTGTCATGGTCAGGCCTAATGACGCAAGCCCATTATGAGCCATCCTCCGCCTACGGTCATGCCTCATTTAAATCTTGTGTAGGTGGTGATCAATATTGGCCCAGCGGAGGACTGTGGAGCCCAATGAGACCCGCAGATGTTTGTTTCTGTGCATTACCAGCAGCTGCTCTTTGAGTTTTAGAAGCAGATGGAATCAATCACGGGCAGCACAAAGAACAGACAATGTAGAAGAGAGAGCCCTTGGCGGAAGGGACTGGCTTGCCTCAAGATCCCCCTTGGGCAAAGTCACCATCAATTTGTTTTGTTTGGAGCTGACGCAGGGGGAAAAGGCCTCCCCCCCCCAATCAGGCAGGAAGATCAGGGGAGAGGGACAACTCATTGTGAACAGGCTGGCAGAAATGTCAGACTTGTAATAGGAATTGAAAAAAGACTGCATTTGTCTGTCACTGGTTCTGAAGCCTCATGGCGAGAGATGTCACACAACAGTGCGATCAGAAAGCTTTTGAAATGAAATGGGAATCACACAGTATGCTTTCCTTTCAGTGTTGCTGAACGAAAAGATGTGTAAGGTTTCCTTAAGTTGCCAGTCTGGAAAAGGCATGCTGGATGCCTGCTTATAGAGAAGGACAAATCTACTTGTGAAGGAGTCGGTCAATGTACCTAGGAATAAAGCTCCTTAGTCATCCAGCCCAATCTCCACCTCATGCAACATCTTGGTATCCCATATTACCCAACTGGTAGCCTCTGCCGTGCTACATCTTGACCAGCCATCTTCAGGAAAGGAAGAGCGCATCTGAAGCAGGAGGGAGCCAGTGGACAAGAGGGTCTCAAGGGTTTGGAGAAGTCTTGAGGAGAAGGTCTGAAGCCACTTCTGCCAATGAGGCATCGGGCAACAGGGAGACCCAGGCAGGTGGGCAACCCATTCACCCAACAGAAAGGTGATGGCTAAGAAGAATGAAGCAAATGCAGTGCCAGCACCTCAAGGTTTCTTGAAGACGGGTGGGAAGCAGTTGAGGGGATTCACTCTGATATTTATATCTAAGAAACCCCAGAAAGGGTTGCTTGCCACGACTTGGAAGCCGCTTGATGGCCCATCGTATTGACCTCCAGCAGTTTAACACTGCATTGGTTTCAAACTACAGGAAAAGAGATTCCATTTGAACATTAGGAAGAACTTTATGACGGTTAGAGCTATTCGGCAGTGGAAGATGCTGCCACAGAGGGTGGTGGAGTCTCCTTCTTTGGAGGTTTTGAAGCAGAGACTGGATGGCCATCTGTCGGAAATACTGTGATGGGGGTTCCTGCATGGCAGGGGGTTGGACTGGATGGCCTTTGAGGTCTCTTCCAACTCTAGGATTCCATGCATTAAACATTCCCACAATCCCTTGGAAAAACAACATGATTTAATTAGGCTCTTTAAAAATTATTATTATTTCCTAAATATTACTTTATCTGGTCTAATTCTTTTACACATTTGTAAGCCACCTTGTCTGCCTTTTTTAACTGAAAAAGGTAGGGTATAAGTGTAATGAAAGAATAAATGAGTGAATTTAAAATATATATCTTGCTCAGTTCTTTTTTCATTTCTTCTCCATCTGTTGCTGACCTATTTCATTAGGCGGCTGAATTCTAAGAGAGGAAGTTAAAAAATAATAATATAAAAACAGCTCTCATGTCCTCAACCTCTGTACCACCAGACTGCTTCCTGCCTTGGCTCCCTGCGGTCTGTATGCTTGCTGGCTTGTCATCTCCTGCGCCAGCCTTTAGAGCAGTTCCTCCTTTTCTAGGTCCATGATCTTCAACCTTCTGGTTTTACAAGCAGAGCGTTACAGTGGTTAGAATACTGGGCTGGCGCCCCAGAGGCTTGGGTTCAAATCCTTGTGAACTGGAGTTGCCACTGGGAAGAGGACACTGATTTATTCTCAATGGCACCTGAGGGTATGACAAGAACCAATGGGTGGAAACTCATCAGAGGGAGAGCCAGTCTGGAAATAAGGAGCATTTGCCTAATGGTTAGAGCTATTAAACAGTGCAACAGCTTGCCTTCCCAGTGTTGTGGGCGCCCCATCGCTGGAGGTTTTCAAGAAAAGATTGGACAGCCACCTGTCCAGGATGGTATGAGGTCTCCTGCCTTGGGTTAGAACAGGGCTGTCCAACTTTGAACAGTCCAAGGTCTACTTTTTCTGGCCCAGAGTGCCTGAGGGCTACTACACTAATACCTCTACTTACGAATTTTATCCATTCCAAGCACATGCTCGTAAGTAAGAAAATTTGTAAGTAGAGCAGCGGTTTCCCATAGGAAAGCATTGAAATCCATTCCGTCTGGAACGGATTGATTGATTTTCAATGCATCCCTATGGGAAGGCTGACCTTGCAGATGCTTCCCTTGCACCCGCTCGATCATCTGGCCAGTGGGGGGAGCAGGGGACCACGCCATGGCCCTTGAACTGTCCCGCTTGGGTGAGACACTGGGCTGGCAGATCCAGAACGTTGCTGGGGCAGTGGTGGTCCTTAAAATCGGGGAAGGAGGGGTGGAGAACTTATCCCCTCACTTGTTTATTGGTGGCTGGTGAGCTACTTTTGAACCCTTTGTGGGCTACCAGTAGCCTGCAGTCTACCTGTTGTGCAGGCCTGCGTGAGAAGATCTCCAAGGTCTCTTCCAACCCTACGATGATTCTATGAGTCCATGATTCTAAAATCCACATTCAGCCGTGGAATTCACTGGGGATGGGGCGGTGTTGGACCAGGTTGCTTTGCTTAATCTGACTTACCTCACCAGATGATTGTGAGGATAAAATGAGAAGGAGGAAAGTCATAGTGATTGCTTCACATTCGTAGGAGGAAAGGTGGAACATGGATGCAATAAGCTGATAAACAGTACAATTTTTTTCTGCCTGCCCACTAAATTCAGAAGCTAGTAAATCAGACCCTAACCCAGTTGCAGGGGTCAATCACCAGCCTGAGTGCAAAGCTGTTTTCCATCAAGTAGCAAGTGTTATGTCCATGAAAGGCGATCTTTCTGTAAATTAACATCGTAATTTCGCTGAGTTGACAAGGACAAAAATACTCCACCCCGTGCAGCTGGTTCTTCTGGCACAGGGAAGGTTAGGCAACAGGAAACAGCAACAAACGGTGTCAGCATTTTCTACGTATTTCACCCAAGAGGTCACATTTCAGATATTTCCAGTCCAGCAGCCTTCGCTAGTCCAAATCAAATCAGACTATGTTCACGATTATCCATACTGGCCCATTTTCAGAAGGAGGAAATCCAACCAAATGCTGGAAATGTTCAAATGTTCACTTTAGTCTACACCTGTTAGGATGCCTTAGCCAGCCAGGCCAAGCTTGCTGGAGGATTCTGGGAGTTGTCTTAAAAAATTAACTTCCCAAACTCTGGATCCTGTATAATGGTTTTGTATCTGTTTGTTTTAACTGTTTTTACAGGGGGATTGTTTACTTGATTGGAGTAAGTCCCATTTGGCCTCCTTAAAGCAGCCCCTGGAAAGGGATTGCGTGTGGAATGTAAGGTATAGACCAGGGGTCCTCAAAGTTTTCAAACAGACATTCTTCACACTGGGGGCCGCCAAAAGCAGCTGTGGAGGTGGCTCTTCCCTTCTTGCAATTGGTCCCAGGGGCCGGATTTCTTGGGGGCTCTCTGGCCCCACCTTTTCTGAGGACCCCCTCTGTTCTTCCCTTCTCATACTTTCTCTCTTCCCCACCTTTTCTCCTCCCTCTAAGTCAGTGGTCCTCAACCTGTGGGTCCCCAGATGTGCCTGGACTGCAACTCCCAGAAATCCTAGCCAGCTCAGCTATTGATGAAGACTTCTGGGAGTTGCAGTCCAGGCACATCTGGGGACCCACAGGCTGAGAACCACTGCTCTAACTGAAATGAGCGGTGCTGCAGCCATTAGACTTAATCAAAGGTTTTAAGACAGTGGTGGCTAAACTTCGGCCCTCCAGATGTTTTGGACCACAACTCCCAGTACTTTGTCATTGGCAATACAGGCTTGGAATTCTGGGAGTTGTGGTCCAAAATAGCTGGAGGGCCGAAGTTTGGCCACCACTGTTTTAAGAGAAGCAAGGAAGATTCCTTTCTAAAGTAAACTGAATTATTTCCATCTTTGTTGTTTCTCCTTCCCTTTCCATAGGGAATAATAATAATTTTAATAATGATGATGATGATGATGATGACAACGATAAGTATGGGCTGGAAGGGACCCTGTGGGTTATTAGGTCCAGTCCCCTGTCAAGGATGCCCAGTGGGGAATCGAATTCCTGAACTCTGACCCCGCAGCCAAATAGTGAAACCACTTTGTGTCTGATCAACTGCACCTGCAATCAAAGCCAGTGCATACCTCCAGTTGGCCATCACAAATCAAAGTAAGTTGATTGGCTATGACAGAAAATGTGAAAACATCAGTAAAGGAATTTCTGCTCCTAATGAGAAGCCGGCTATAATGCCCAATTCACTCGAGTCTTCCTTGCTACAGGGAGATGGAGTGAATTTCATTCCAAATTACAGCAATTTCTAAAGTTTAATCAATGCATATAAAAAAAGAGCAAATCTTATGTAAACCTGATCTGTTTTGCTGCCTTGCTTTTGGTGATTTTGTTCCAGTGATAGGTTGTTGTCTTACTTAGCATGGATTGCATCCTTACCATCATGACATCTCACCTGTCTCTCATAAGTCACACTGATAATTGCTTCGTCCTTCCTTCTGCTGGATTCATGATTACTATCAGATGCATGGATATGCTTAACCGATGAGCCATTGGATTGCCACAACAACTGTTGTCAAGGAGACTTATAACAAATTGGTTGGGTTGAGGTGGGAGGGAAGAATGGTGAACATTTCTCAATTTAATTGGAAAACGGCTCATCCCCCCAGCATCCCTTTAAGGACCTAAAACAGGACAGGTAGCCTTTGGGTCATTTAGATCGGTAACAGTAGTAGGGCTTTGTGTTATGAAGAGACACAGGCAGAGAGTTAGAGCCGGGACATCCCCAACACAACACATACAATTAGCAGCTGCCTTGAGTTCCAGAATCCAAGTGGTACCAAGGGATTCTTTGGTAGAATGACAGCACAAGGTCAATGGAAGATGGTGAGTCTAGTTTTGGAAGTGTGGTGAAGCCACTCTTAGCTTGTAGTCTGCCCTTTAGAGAAGCTGTCCAGGGTGCTGAACTGTATTACCCCCCCCCAAATAGGTTCAACACCATAGCTATCAGCTGCAAAGTGCAGACTAAAACCCAAGGTGGATTCAAGGCATCTCCAAAACAATCGTTTCCACCCTTTAGATACAAGACTGCAAACAATAGACTTTGCGTTTAGAACTACTTATAACCGTTTAGCTTTAGTGTAATGTTGTCTATTAATACTGTAAGATGTCCCTCAATTCCTTGTTCTCAAATACATGAACATGTCTTAATTGCACTGGACTGTATATTATCCCTCATTACTGTAAGCTGCCTTGAGTCCTTTTCCAAGGAGAAAGGAAGGGTAAAAATACTCTAAAACAAACAAATAATGGTCTCTCTCTCTCTCTCTCTTTCTGTGTGTGTGTGTGTGTGTGTGTGTGTTTTCTTCGTAACCCTGTGTCCATGGAGTTTTCTTAGTAGGAATACTGGAGTGGCTTGCCAGTTCCCACTCCAGACGCCTACAGCACCGGGTATTATCTAGTCGTCTCCCATCCAAGTACAGTGGTGCCCCGACTTAAGAGCAGCTCAACTTAAGAGCAATTCAATTTAAGAGCGGAGAACTGTTGGCATTTTAACTGCCACCTTACAAATTTTAGATATGGTCTGCTCGACTTACAAATATTTTTTCTTTTTTTCTTTTTTAACTGATTTTTTTCAATTTTTTAGATAGGTACCCCGACTTAAGAGTAGTTTGACTTGAGAGCATGCATTCAGAACGGATTAAATTCGTAAGTTCAGGTACCACTGTACTAACCAGGGCCGACCCTGCTTGGCTTCCGAAATCAGGCGAGATCAGATGTGCTTAGGTGTAGGATTACTGTAACTGTTTCCTTGAAAGAAAACAAAAACACAAGGATGCTTAAGTGCACGGAACGTCACAATGGATGGGGGCTACTCGGTCCGCTTGTAGTGGGGATCATCTGCTGTCTTTCTCTGTGGGTTGAATTGGAAATTATGGATCCCGTCTAAAGGTAGCGGAAAAAATTACTTACCACGGCTGGCTCCTCAAGCTATGCCTTAAAGCAGAGAGCCCATGCTGTGTGGTTGCTAAGGGCTGAGCTAAGACAATCACATTTACCAAGGAAGCACCATCATCCCACCCACTCTAACGCTAAGCAGCCTCCGTTCTTAGGGACATAAAGATTAAAAGCATCTCTGTGGGGGGTTCCAGGCAATGAGCACAGCGTTGTCACCAGCTCTTAATCCTGTTTACCAGGCTCAAGTTCTCTAGGGTGTTTTAAAAAAAAACAACTGTAAGAAACAACCTGTCTCTGAAAAGTGGCAAATTCTGGGCATGCGTGTTTAAGAGGGGCTGGAGTGGAGAGCCTAAAATGTATTATATTGATGCACAAACATGGTCACAGCACTTTTCCAAGGTGCAAGCTATGAATGCGACTTATGCCAACTTCACGGGGCAGTTCTGTCCCCCCATGAGAATAATTTCCATGAGTTCCCAAGACTGTGGCTCTGTAGAGACAGGGAAAAGTCCTGCTTTCTGATCAAGGGTGACCCCTTGGTCTGCATTTCACCAAAAGAAAGGAGAAATTGTACATTGTCCAACAATGGCGCTTGGATTTGTACAGCTTTGGTATGCATAAATTTGCATGCAGGGACGCAGATTTAGAAATAATGCAAATCTGTTCAGTAGATATGCAGTACATCTCATCGGGGTGGGGAAGAGAGTGATCAGATGTAAGTGTGCTTCTCTGACCAGGAATAAAGACATTAGTGACACCCCTTCATTGGAGCTGAAAGCATGATGGTATTGCAGAAAAGTGTTCCCACCCTTCCGTACTCTGTTGCTTCCTGTGTTCCCACCCTTCTGTACTCTGTTGCTTCTGTCTGTGGTGAGGGAGTGGGGGGAAAGGGAGAAAAAAATGCAGGCTCACCTCCACCTGCTGTAAGAGGAGCAGCCCCATAGGGATTCCTGTCTGTTAAAGGGGCGGCGGGGACAACAAAAACAAACAGAAGGCAAGGAGAGCCCGGCATCCACAGCTTTACAATCCGCATCGGAAATTTTTTTACCTCCGGAGACCAGGTACTTGTAAAGTGTGCTGGGGCG
The DNA here is from genome assembly GCA_029282475.1 of Phrynocephalus forsythii. Taxonomy (NCBI): domain Eukaryota; kingdom Metazoa; phylum Chordata; class Lepidosauria; order Squamata; family Agamidae; genus Phrynocephalus; species Phrynocephalus forsythii. The sequence goes on from JAPFRF010000013.1 coordinate 7,478,439, forward strand.
CGCTTAAGTGGGCGTGGGCATATTTTTTTTTAAAAAGTCCACTGGTATTGGGAAAACAATTTTATGCTCCGGATCTGCAAGTGTTTTGCAGCAGATTTTAGGGGTTGTGTAAATGATATTGTTCACGTATCACCACCCACATATTGTTCATGTATCACCACCCACAGTATGGAACAACTAGTTAATGCCAACATGTTACAAAGGAAACTAATTAATATTAAGACATCCCTCCTGCTTTTTTATTAGTCTTAGTCTTAAACAAATTCTTTAATTCCTTAGTAAAATTAGGAATTGCATTCATTCTAAGAATTATTGTTAGAGTACAGTAGCAAGGAATTTAATTTTGCTTAAAGGCAACACCACTGGCATTTAACAATTAACAGTTGTTGTTGTTTTGACTGTTGCTGAAAAGGAGGACTCATGGGTTAATTTTCAGAGATTTATATCCAGGCTTAGGAATGTCCAGGCCAAAGACATTTCCAGTCATTTTATTATTCTTGCTATTGCTGTGAATAATGTTATCACTATCACACTAGAATCAAAGTTTTTCACAGTGACTTTTTCAGTAATGTCTCGAATGCCTAGTTGTTTACTCTGGTGTAAATCCAGCTAGTCCCAGATGGCCCAGTTCCACTGAATCAACGGGATGCAGATGGGTCGATTGACTTAGCGTGGCAGCTGATTGACTCATTGGCCCTGTTGGTTGAATTTAGGTCATTCGCAGCAACAGAGTTGTTCTGCTGCGAACTGGCACATCAGTGGCATCCAATGGCTTTACCTCCATGGTGTAGACCTCCTGTAGGTAGTATTAAAATTGGATTGGGCTCATTATCAGGGAAAAGGCATGAAACTGGTTGACATTTTTAAGACAGACATGCCTTGTTACTTTAGAGCCAGAGATGGGGAAGGTGTGTGTCAAGGATTATCACGTTCAGCATCAAGTCGCCATGATAACTGAGATTATGGATGTTATGGTACAAACATCTTCCCCATTTCCAGACCTGAACTGAACCCAAGGTGGTAGGGATTCTCACATGACACAATTCTTACACCTCCTGGGAGGTTCCTTAACGGCAGCACACCACAAAGGTCTAAGGAACACTCTTTTGTACTTGTCTGCAGCTGGACAGCAGGAACTACTGCATACATGACAATTTCCAAATGTGAAGATTTTTTTTTAAAAAATAGCCAACAAATGTAGAAAACCATACAATCAAAAGATGAGATTTTTTTGTGGTTGTCCCCTTGTTTACTGCTGTGACAGTAATTTCTTAAAACATCAAATAATAAGAAAAGCACTTTAAAAAGGAGAGAGAGAAAAAGAAGAAGGGAATAAAATAAACCAATACAGCACAGGACCAAGAAATTCTGTTAAGGCAAATTATATTCCTTCTTATGTCTTTAAAAGCCAAAACAAAGATGATGTCTTTTTGCAATGACTCTTCAACATTGTCATCAGTGGGTATTTCATAGTCCCGTTTTGACTGGTCTTGGCTTGAGCTCATCTCCATGTGGCATGTTTTGAAAGCTAAAATCAAATTTTATGTTTGAACAAACACCCCATTGTGTTTAGTGGGACTTACTCCTATGGAAGTATGTATGAGATTGAAGCTTAATGCTGCAATCAGAAGCACTTTGGCTTAAATTCAACCATATGTCCCAATAAGAGCAGACCTCTAAAGAAAGAATGGGCGCAGAAACTCTAGTAGGGTTTAGGTATCTGGGTGCAGAGCCAAAGGTTGGAAGTTTGACTCCTTGCTATATGTCTGAAGAAGTGGACGTGTCCATGAAATGTTACCATCTCCCACCCACTCTGCTGTGAAACATGGACACGAGTCTCCCTTGAAAGAAGTACTGTAAAAGATCTCCCCAAAAAGAAAGAGAAAGCTTATTTATCCCATTTATTTTTCTAACATGCGCCACCAGATTCACCTTTAGATCTTGATGCCCCATTGGCTCCACCCTAGCGACAGCCCTGTTCTCAAGGAGACAAGATCCACTGAAGAAGTCTATGTTTGGCCCTCCTGATGTTTTGGACCACAACTCTCAGAATTCTAACCTTAAACTGCCAATGACCAAGGTCTGTGGGAGTTGCAGTCTGAAACATCTGGAGGGCGGAAGTTTGGACATGCCGTGGGAACACCAACTAAATCCAGACCATGGGCTTGAGTGGGATTTACTTTTAACCAGGCAAGCAAATGATCCAGCATCATCTAATTGACCTTGCATGCCTGATTCCTGGGAACAGAACTGTCACGTGGCTGAACTAGGGGAAAAGAGAGACGAAGCGCCAATTGACATGAACAACAACAACAACAAAAAAGAATGCATGTTGCATCCTAATGCCAACGGTGGCAAGCATTCCAGAGCTGCGACGGTTGCTCCAAAGGTAAGACCAGGACGTCAGGAGAACATGACAACGGGTTAGCGTCAACGAGATAAGTCTCGGAGCCAACACTCTATAGGGGGAGGGGGAACCAAGTACGCAAGTAATGTTTGTTAAAAGAGAAAGACCACAACCTTCCCCCCCCCCTTTAAAAAAAATAATCAAAGTCAAAAGGAGAGCTCAGATACCCAAGAGATGCTGCACCAGGTAGAATGAGAAACCAAGGTCCTTTCTGAGAGGCCCTAATAAGACCCTCTGAAGATGTACGAAATGAAGCAGCAGGTTCTTCTCACGGGCTTCCATGTTTGCTTCTGGAGATAAATTGTGCTTTCCCCCCCTTTCTTTCCCATTCCGAAGCCAGCCAGCCAGCCAGCTGCAGGAGGCACTGTGCATCTTTTGAAATTTCACTCAGCCTGCGCATCGTAGTTTGCGCCTCCGGCTTTCTTCAGTTCGCTCTTGATGTAATCCTCGTCCAGCTCCTTGTGGTCGCTGATCACAAACTCTTTGGCAAAATTCTGCCGGAGGAGGGGGAAGAAAAGGAAGCAGTTCATTGTTTAGCAGAAAGGAAAAGGGGTGGTGGTAGAGAGTGTCTGGCATTTGAGAGGAGGGCAGAGAGAAAAGACTGCTTGTATGTATGTATGTATGTTTGTTTATTTATTTATTTATTTATTTGTTTATTTATTTGCAAGGATAAAATAAGAACTGGGATGTGTGCAAAGGTAATTTTGCAAAGCTTGAAGTGGTATGGGGTGGTATATAAGCAGAACACTTTGCTTTTTTTTGCTTAGAGCTATTTGGCATTTATAGTACAGTAGTACACGTGCAGCGACCTAGTGGTGAACCTGTAGCTATTGAAGTGTTATATCAATGCCTTGGAAGCTGCTAGTAGATAAAGGAAGAAGGAAAAAGGAAAAGACCCTGAGTAGCAGTCTTAAACAAGAGCAGAGAAGACAAGAGGGGGAAAGTTATCCATCTGCCTCCTCCACACATTCACATTACTTAATTCATTGGTACTCTGTGGGCGCTTTTACGTGACCTCTAAAATCCGCTGGTAAGTTAAATTCGGATCCCCTCCCTAACCAGAGATCGTGGGGTTTTGTTCTGCTTCCTGTGTTCCCACCCTTCCGCACTCCAGAGCCAGGCATTCACAAACAAACAGAAGGTGGAGGAGAGCCAGGCATTTAAAATCTGCATCGGAAAATTTTTTATCTCCTCGAGGCCAGGTACTTGTAAAATGCGCTGGGGCGTGCTTAAGTGGGCGTGGTCATACTTAATTTTTTTTTAAAGTCTGCAGCTGGTGGGAGAACAATGTTAAGCTCCGCATCTGCAAGCCCTTTGCATCGGATTTTAGGGGTCGTTTAAAAGCAGCCCGAGGCTGTTTCCAAACTTCAGCGATCCAACAAAGGTACTTTATGTTTCTTTCCATTCAGAACTTTGGAGCAGCATTAGACTTTCTGGAGACAGGCGTTCAATGCCACGCTGTCTCTCCCGAGCAGAAACGAGTCCCCTGCTTCTCAGAAATATCATCAGGCAAGAGGCATACATTTCTAAAAGACAGCCGCCTCTCGCCCCAGCCTTCTGTCTACCCCCAGCTCACTGCCCTTCCATTCTTGACCTCGGCGGTGCCCTTGCAATGAATCCTTGCCTTTGTCTTCCTTCCAGAGTGTTTGGGTACCGCAAACAAGCATGGCCATTCATTTTGGAGGCATTGAAGTTGGGATGCAGCAAGAACCTGAGTTGCTTCACACAACGATGACAAGCCACTTCTTCCAAAAACAAAAAAATCAAACCCAACAAAAACATAACCCACCATTACAAAATCTGTTGCAAACACTTGCCTCCGATAAACTGTTTTATTCTGATCCGTTCATTGAGGTTATTTCCCTCCACAAAAAAATAATAATAATACATTTTTAAACTCGCCAATATCTTTTTAAAAACTTGCTGGTGTTTCTGGGAGACTGTTCCCAATCAAAGTACTGTAAACATATTCTAGAAAACAGACCATTTCATGTATTCAGAAGGTCTTTGTGCCTTTGGGCAGAATGATAAACGCCTTGGACCATTGAAGGTAGCAAAGGGGATAAGACACTGACAACGGGACACAGCCTATAAACATTTGGGGCTCTTTAGTCTGGGAAAAAAGGCGCCTGAGGGGGGATATGATTGAGACGTACAAAATAATGCAGGGCATGAGTCAAGTGGATAGAAGGAGACTCTTCTCCCTCTCACAAAATACCAAAACTAGGGGACATCCTCTCAAACTGTGGGTTGGGAGAGTGAGAACAGACAAAAGATTTTTTTTTCAGCGTGTTGTTAGTCTGTGGAACTCCCTGCCACAAGAGGTGGTGATGGCATCTGTCCTGGATGCCTTCAAAAGGGGATTTCACAGATTCCTGGAGGAAAAGTCCATCACAGGTTACAAACCATGATGAAGATGTGTAAACTCCAGGCTTAAAACCAGGATATTTCAAGGGCCAAATGCAGGGGAGTGGCATCAAGAGACAGATATCTATTCTTGTGTGCTCCCAGAGGCATTTGGTGGGGCCACTGTGAGATAACAGGAAGCTGGACTAGATGGGCCTTTGGCCTGACCCAACATGGCTCTCCTTATGTTGTTATGTTCTTATGTTCTGACTAGGTAAAATCAAATGAGTGTGAAAACCTTCGGTCTCCTTGTAGCTGCACTAGAGCATGAGCGAAAGGTGGTCACTCAACAGGGCATAAGAAAAAAAGGAGCCACTTGCCTGTACTACTTCTTTCACCAGAGTCTTGTCAGTCCCTGTCTTGGCTCTTTGCAGGCCACTGACATTCTCACCGATCCACGTGATGAGCGCAAATTTGACCCTCTTGCTCATGGCATCTCCGGTGGTGAATCGGACGAAGCCAAACAACCGGATGTCATCTGGATGGAGAAGAAAGGGGAAGAAAAGGTTATGAGGTTGGAGGGATGCTACTTGCTTGGTGGAAGAATTTAACCCATTTAAATTTAAATTTAAATTTAAATTTAAATTTAACAGGCCTGCACAACCATCTGGGCTTTAGAAGAGGGGTTGGCTTTTGCTGCCTTTGGATGCTCTAAATTCCCCAGAATACTTTGTGAACAACATTGGAGTGGAAAAGTCATCTGAGACCACACGGGAGCAGAACAAGAAATGTTATCCAGCAAAAGAACCTGATGCTGATGTAGGCAACTATAAAAGCCCTCGGGGTTGGTGACACCTAGCCCCACAGGAGTGGGAAAGTAGGTGCTTAAAAAAGGTAAAGATTCCCCCCTACACATGCGTGCTACTCGTGTCCGACTCTAGGGGCAGTGCTCATCTCTATATTTAAGCCAGAGAGCCAGTGTTGTGCAAGTCCATGGCCACGTGGCTGGCATGGCTGCAAGGAAACACTTTTACCTTCCAGCTTTTTACGGCAATTCCTATTTATCTGTACTTGCATTTTACATGCTTTCAAACTGCTAGGTCGGCAGGAGCTGGGGTGAACAGTGGGAGCTCACGCCGCTGCGTGGCACCCGGGATTCGAACCGCCCAGCCGCTGACTTTGCAGCCGACAGTTTTCAGAGCCTTAGTCTGCTGAGCCAGGATGCTTAAAACCTGGGGAGAAAAAGCCCAGTGGCTCCCCATTCAATCCCCCACCGCTTTGTTTTGTGCAGCACAACCTGGATGGGGGCTGCACAACCCAAGTTAAAAATTATGAATCATATGCAAACCATGGGAGGGAGGGAGACTTTTTTCTGTTCAATCTACTTGGGTTCAATTACGGACTGGTGGCACATGAGAGATGGAACCCACAAGCACCAAATACAGGCTGCTGTCCATTATTGTTCTTGAAATATTTTTCTCCAGATGCGGAGGAGAAGCAAGTGCATCTCTATCCGTGACTATCAGATACATGACTCTTAAAATCTATTTTGTTTTGTTTTATGGATGCATCCATATTCAAATTCACTGAAAGAAAGCCTCCTCTGTTCATCATGTAATAATTTCAGCAAAGATATTGTATGCGAAATTTTGGAAACAACCAGAAGTGCCAACAGATGATAAGAGAATGTATTGAAATCCAAGCTGGTTTTTTAAAGGAGACTCGATGAGATTTCCAAAAAAAGATGGCTAACAAACTTTTAGTTTGTGATACTATTTGGTGATTTGTAAATATGTTAAATTGTTATTTTAGGGTTGATATACCAATGGAATTTTTATAATGTATTCCCCCTTCCTTCCCCTCATTCCCCTGAAAAAAAAGAAAGAAAGAAAACCTCCTTTAACCTGGCATTCGGTATTTATAGATGTGGTGGATTACAACTCTGACAACCCCTCCCCCAAATGCAGGTCGCATGCCAGTTGATGGGAGTTGTAGGGGAATGTGGTTGGGATGATGGGAATTGTAGTCCAAGATACCCGGAAGGCTGACAGGCTAATCGCACCCAATGCAGACACATCCCTGAAACTGTCATTTGTTTTTTTAAAAATGCCTTAAAAGGGACCGTTGGTTCTCAAGGGAGACTTTCCTCATAACCTCATATTTTTAATCTCCCTTGTGAAATCCTGGCTGTCATTTCTGCAAGTCTGGAAGGAAGCTTTTATCTTACGGAGGCAACTTTCTTTCAAAACAGGAAGCAGTGCCACTGTGGTTGGTTTTTATGCATCTTTGCACCCACACAAAGACAAAGCCAGGGTAAGAAAAGTGGCATTTGGCATTTCCCATGCCCTCCTTTCTTTAAAATGGGCTTAGACACCTTTGGGTCCTCCAGATGTTGTTGAAGAACCAGCTGTACCACCTCTTTCCCTTGGCCAGAGGTGGTATGTCTTGGGTTGACAGAAGCTGCAGTCAAACAACACCCAAAGTGACCCCAGTGTCCCTCCTGAAAGTCGAGCCAGCCTGGGTGGCCTGGGGCAAGCTGCACTGCCCCAGGGCACCCCCTCAGAAGAACGGCATGGAGAACTGTCAAGGATGGTAGTTTTGACAGAATGCCTGCAATACAAGCATGTCCAAACTTTGGCCCTCCAGATGTTTTGGACCACAACTCCCACAGTCCTTTGTCATTGGCAGTCTTAAGCTTAGAATGCTGGAAGCTGTGGTGCAAAACATCAGGGGGGCTGAAGTTTGGACATGTCTGCTGTAATAAGTATTTAACAGATTACAAAATGGACTCTGTAGATTGTAGCATGTCATGAGCTAGACAACAATGTGTATTAGGTCTAGGACGCAGGTGCAAGGAATAATCAGCACTGAAAGGTCAGGATGATTAAGCACACCATCACCTCATTCCATATAGTGTGTGACTGGCTTACACCATATTGCTGTATGTATAAAAGTAAAAAAATAAATTAATTAAAATTTAAAAAGCACAGAAGGCCAGCTGATGGGTGCTGGGGGATAAAAATTAAAATAAAAAAGGGGGAAATGGAAAATCTGGATCATATGCACTCCAATGGACTTCTGGCTCCGGAAAAATGTACATTTTTAACCTGGGCAAAAAATACCCAACACCAAAGGTAGGTCTTGGAAAGCTCGCTAGAAGGGGCATTGCCGGGTTTGTTTTTTTAAAGCCCGGTAGTTGTGGGGACAAGATTTTTGAAAACGGTTTATCTGAAAATTAGATCAGGATTTTAAAGGATGTGTGACAGAGCCCTTTGTTTCGACTAACAGGCCTCCCAGCCAGCATGGAGCTGCTGTTGTTCCTCACACTCCTATTTCTGAGGGAGCTGTGAGTTTGACAAGTCACACCCATGAGCTAGAGGCCCAGATCCGAGACCTCCTTTTCCCACAGAGGCTGCTTAGTGCATAAGAAGTTAATCACACTTGCAACACCTGAAAGACACACAGCTTTAATCTGCTGGGCCAAAGTCCATGTTTCACTTATCAGCAGCCAGTTTTTTTCTCTCCTTGGAAGGGCAGGGTGCTTTACGAGATTTGTAAAAGAACCGCTCCCCTGCCCCGAGGGGCTTACAGTTTTAGACTTCAGCCAAGAAAAAGAAAAAAAGAAATGAGGAAGGAAATCGCAACAGGGCAAGCAGAGAAGGAGGAGATATCCGAGAAAGAATTCAAATGAGAAATTTTGGTTTCCTCCACCAGAAGCAGGTCTGAGTACCAGATGTCCACGCGGAAGTGGAAGGGGGGGATGTAAAATGGCATCTGCCTGACAGTCTAGGGTGGGTGGTGCAGAATTTGGAAAGGCAAACAGAAGGGGAGAGAGCCGAGGTGGGAAATGATTTGCAGATCCACAGGAACACCCTGTCAATGAGACATCCAGCCACAAATCATTACCAGAAGGACGGCTCATCTTGCTTCTTTCCTCACAGCCCCAGAGTAAAGATTAAAGAAGGGAGCCCAGCAGCAGAGAACAGGAGGAAGATTTTAAAACTCAGCTTGGAGAACAACAGGTTAACCCACAAAACTCCAACAGATGGTATCAGAAGAAAGGAACAGAAGGAAAAAGCCTCATGGCAAATCGGAAGGATTTCAAGGGAAGTTTTGAACATAAGAACATAAGAAGAGCCATGCTGGATCAGGCCAACGGCCCATCTAGTCCAGCTTCCTGTATCTCACAGTGGTCCCACCAGATGCATCTGGGAGCGCATGAGACTTGTCTCCTGATACCACTCCCCTGCATCTGGTCCTTGAAGGACCCCGGTTTTAAGCCTGGAGATGACACAGCTCCATCATGGTTTGTAACCTGTGATGGACTTTTCCTCCAGGAATCTGTCCAATCCCTTTTTGAAGGCATCCATGCCAGATGCCATCACCACCTCCTGTGGCAGGGAGTTCCACAGACTAACAACGCGCTGGGTGAAAAAATATTTGGAGAGGATGATGGCTGAATTCATAAACTCCTCCCTGTCCTCAATGGCTTGAATTAGGAAAAGGGGCTTTTTTGCATACTGCATTTATGTACAGACCTCTTCCTTCCTTCCTTCCTTCCTTCCTTCCTTCCTTCCTTCCTTCCTTCCTTCCTTCTTCGCTCGCTGGCTTGCTGCTTTGTGTCTAGCCTAAATGGTTTTTCCAAAAGGACTCTGAGACCCACATCAGTCTTGAGTTCAGCTAGAACGCTCTCTTGAAAGCAAAAAGGGGGGAAGCCACATGGTCCTTGTACACAATCCAAAGGTAAGGAAGGGATAGCTCTATTAGACCCTTTTAAAAAATAACAAACAAATATGGCCCCAAAGCTAGAATATCAGTATTCTTCTAATTTTTTTTTGCAAATGCTTTACATAAGCATACCTTTCTCCTGTAAGTGACCTCATTTCTAGTCCCAGTTATAAGCGCTTAAATATATGTATAAATATATATATGACATTGGAAAGGCAGGGAAGGTTATTATAGACATTTCTGATGTGGGTTGCAGTTTCCCCAGATTTCAAAGTGGATTGATGGCTCAAGATGTGGAATGACCGTATACTTAATGCTGCCACTGGACAGACGCCATCCCTCACGAGCAAAAATAATGAAGCGGCTCCAAAGCTTTGAGTTAAATCCTTCATTAAAGCGCACAAAGCCAACAGTGAGCCAACGCGCTCTGCAAAAGTTACCCTTCTTGACACCGGATGGGGTTGATTAATTTCTAGCTTCAAAGACCAGTTTCCAGCTGTTAAGGGAGGGATTTGAGTGGAAACGGTGGTGGGTGGAGGAGACTTTTAAGAGCTGTGAGCAAAAGAGATACTATAGCTCAGGCATGTCCAAACTTCGGCCCTCCTGATGTTTTGGCCCACAACTCCCAGAATCCTAAGCTTTGATGGCCAATGACAAAGGACTGTGGCAGTTGTGGTCCAAATCATCTGGCGGGCTGAAGATTGGGCATGCCTGCAATAGCTCTAAAAGACAAGACTGCACCAAGATTCAAAAAGCAGGGTAGAGCACACCAATGCCAGGTACCTAGGGCTGCCCTTGACAAATACTTAGAAGTGACAGTTAAGTGCCACATATAGCACTAAACCAGCCCCCTACAGGCATTGCAGAGTCTTCCAAATTCAATTCAGGAGGGTACTGTTGATCTCCAAACCTTGTTACACCTTGGCACCAGGTTATGGCCAGGGCCCTAGGGAGAGCACCCTTTCCCTTAAGAGCCCACCTAAAATCTGGAATCTTCAACAGAGGCCCTGTTGCATGCCTTAAGCCAAAAAAGAAAAAAGCAAAGCATCCTGCTTATATACCGCCCCATACCACTTCAAGTAGTCTCTGGGCGGTTTAGAGTTTTTAATTACAGTATGCAGGCTACACATTGCCCCCTCCCAGCAAGCTGGATACTCATTTTACCCACCTCGGAAGGATGGAAGGCTGAGTGAACCCTGAGCCTGCTACCTGGGATTGAACCCCAGGTCGTGAGCACAGTTTTACCTGCAGTACAGGCATTTAACCACTGCGGCATGAGGCTCAGCGCAGGCATTTAACCACTGTGCCACAACACCTCATAGAGACAGGGCCTTCTTTACAGCGGCACCTCCGCTACGTGACTCCTGTCCCAAGACAGTGAGGCTGGCCCCACTCCATTGGAATTCTGGCGCATGGTTGAAACTGACTGATCAAACTTGGCCATTAGCTTTTAAACTCTGGTTCCAATCTATTTTGAAAGCATGTTTTAAGGGCTTTCACAGTAGCCCCAGCGAATGCGGCCAACGGTCAGGGATGCGGGCACCCAAAGCCTAAAACAGCAGCTACCTGAGCATGCTGGAAGGCTGCCAATACAGCATCCCTGATAGATAATCATTCTGCAGCAGCTTGAGAGGCTCTAAGGAAGGAGAGTCCACCCCTTTCTGTGGATGACTCTTCTGCTGTCCAGAAGAGTCAACATATTTTACTTCTAATTGAGTCAACAATACTTCTAATACTGTGTCAACCTCTTTTACTTCTAATTGAGAACATCGGTTCAGGTCTCCCTAAGACCCACGCGAAACAAACATGCCTCCATTATCAGGGTGGCTTTCCCTTCCATTGTTTGAAGGCAGCCCTTCTATTGCCTCTTAATCATCTCTTCTGCAAGGCAAACAAACCCAACACCCCCCAAAGTTTCCTCCTAGGATGTGGTCTACAAGCTGGTTTGTTCCCTTCACATAACTGCCTCATTGATCCAAATCGTCTGGCGAAGGCGATGGACTCGACCAGTATTATATAGGAGTGACAATTCTGGGCCAGGGGAACACAAAACCTGACTTCAAATTCCCAATCAGATGTCAGAGAGAGAGAGAGAGAGAGAGAGAGAGAGAGAGAGAGAGAGAGAGAGAGAGAGAGAGAGAGAGAGAGAGAGAGAGATCTCCAGCAATAATTCCTGCCCTGCTCTGCCTACCTTCCGGAATTAAGCCAAAGCTTGGAATTGTAATCTTATTTTTTACTACAACTCCCATAATTCCCCAGAAAATGTGACCATCTTCTCAGTGATAACCTCCACAGTCCCCTACACCTCCCGTTCTTGTCTAACAGATTGCTGGATGGATATCTTGGTGGTTAAGGTATCTGGTTGAAGAATCAGAGGTTTTTGAAGCTTTCCTTTTAGAAAGTCCTGAAATGGGTCACCGTAAGTTGGAATTGACTTGACGACACAGGATTTTTATCATTTCCTGTCTAATGGGGGGGGAGATTTCTTCCTCTTGAAGAAGCAGCATCTGATAGGTCTCTACTCTTATGATTGCACCGAGTGCAACTCTTCTGAAGTGGAATGAATCCCATTACAGCAAGTGTCTCCCATTATAGCATTCGGTCATGTGAATGGTCCCTAGTTGTAGTAGTCAATGAGATCCGAGAGGAAAAGATTTGGAGGGGAGACAAACAAACAAACAAACCCATTACAACCCCCTCCTGTTATTGGCTGGAGGTGGGAGAAAGTGGACAAAAGAATAGCTCTTATCTCATCCTCCTTGGATGTTTGTTCGTTAGTTCGTTCGTTCGTTCATTCATTCATTCATTCATTCATTCATTCATTCATTCATTCATTCATTCAAAACAGCTGCCTCTGAGACAAAGCTCTACGCATGGCATGTCTTCCTCCCTCCCCGCTGAGATAGTCTGTTTCTGCTTTGTTCTTCTAAATCTAAAGGAAAGCAGGAACTGCATTCCCCAACAGAAATGAAGTGTCTCTGTGAAAGAAAAGAAAAATCCAAGCTAAGCCCGTCTTAGGTTTTGCAAATAAACAGAGGACCTTAATAAGGACATGATTGAGTCCTGACATCCAGAGCTTTGGAGAATTCATTGCAGGGATGGGCGTATTATTCATGATGGCCTAAACTATTTAGAAGTCTGCATCTCCCTACGTGAGCCTTCCTCGGTTTTTGAGGTCATCAGGGAAGGTCTTTCTCTCTGGCCCAC